>OW240915.1:43662228-43676292 GCA_933207985.1 Pelobates cultripes
TTTAATAATCTTTTATTTTACTTTATCTTTATGTTAGGTTGTGCAGCTAGATATACTTTTGGACAACCTCGTTGTAGACCCAAATACAGGGGATATTTGGACAGCGGGGATTCCGAATGCCAGAAAAATAGCATTTTATAATTCTGATAATCTACCTGGATCTGAGGTTAGTGTATACAATGTAATGTGGATTTTTTTGTTCTGTTATAGAGCATGCTCGATGAACCTTTTTAACATTCACACACTAAATTGTTGTTTAGCATTCTTCCTTGAACTGAAACTGCAATACTACAATTATCTTAATCTGTGTTTGGTACGTGGATGATACACAGTTTTAACTTATTTACTGTAGTGTAAAGATTTATTAAAGTTATTTTTAATCTCATGCTGTTATACACTCAATACCAGAATTTCTAAGCATCTAGAAAAGGACTCCAGAGAAGGAGAAACATGGGCAACGGGCAGGTCCCACAAATCAATATCTTTCTGTCTATCCACACTATATGGCAAAAATATATGGACACACCAAGTCATTGAATCAGGTGTTCCAGCTTTATCCATTGCTAACAGCTCCATATAATCCAGCATACAGCCATGAAATCAACGTAGACAAACTTTACAGGGGTCATACTGAAGAGATCAATGACTGTAAACATGCTACATGCTAATACATCAGTTTGTGAAATTTCTACCCTACTAGATCTGCCCTGGTCAACTATAAGAGAATTTATTTTGATGTGGAACCATGGAGAAGCAACGACAACCTAGCAATAAAGTGTAGACCATGCATGCTCCCAAATTAGCGATGCTGAGTGTAGTATGTAGTGCGTAAAGCTCTCCATCTGTTGTTGGTGTAGCAGAGACAATGGTCTGGGGATGTATTTTAGGGTTTTACCAGTGAAGGTTTATTTAAATGCTACAGGATACATTTTAGAAAATTTGGTGGCAACAGGGGGTATGTCTGTGCCACTGTGCACAAAGCGAGGTCCATGAAGACATGGTTTAATGAGTTTGGTCTGGAAGAACTGGACTGACCTGCAAAGAGCCCTGACCTCTGTCTCACTGAACACTTTTAGAATGAATTGGAATGCCTATCATGAACCAGACCTAATCACAAATGTTTTTTTCTTGCTGAATGGCTAAAATAACCACAGACACAATCCAAAATTTTGTGGGAAAACATTACCAAAAGAGTGGCAACTGTTATAGCCGAAAAGGCAGGTGGATAGCTCCATATTAATAACCATGGTTTTGGAATGACATGTCCTACAAACTCATGTGTAATGCTCACCATAATATTTGGCCATATAAAATCAACGAAATTCCAACCTTTACTTACATAATGTGGGGATATTTATGGGATAATAATAGTAAACAGTGAGAATTGCCCACTAATTCAATTCTCAGATCCAAAGATCGTTATCATAAGTGAAAAGTATTTCATATAAATAAAATCACAATTTTGTTATAAAAATAGATTTTATTTTATAATAACAAATTAATTAATAATAATAATATGTAATATGCGTGACAATAATCAATGAATATCCAGTATAAAATGATATGCAATACAATGGAATGGGTATACACATTTCAATGGCTAAACCGCATTTTCTGTCAAGGCTTACACGATTTATGAAGTATCCTTACACAGAGAGAAAGCGAAGCTTTTCACAGCGAAGGGCCATAAAACCCTGGCTAACAGTTAGAATAACCCTTTCAATGCTGACTAGACCTCCTAGGTAATTAAGATCTATTCTTATGTAATTTTAAATAAAATAACATTTAAACCAGTTCATTAGTCATTTCCTGGAACCATACAATAAGAGAATCTACCATATTTTATAAGCAGAATTTAATTCGCCTAAAAATATATCTTATCTTATATTAGAGCAAATCAATACACCTGGATAAAAACAGCGGTATGCTAACACGTGATACTATCACATTAATATATAATTATTCTTAATTCCACCTGCAGAATGGAATGTTTATAACTATATATTCTTTAGTTAACTAAGATTTCTTAATATGCAAATCTGACCGTGATTTATCCAGTCATATATCATGCTATTAGTAAATTTTAATTAATTTTAATTAATTAAATGAAACCAGTATAATTACCAGTTGAGTAGATATTTCCTCAGATTGGTAGGTAGTCTCAGGAACTTGTTTGGATGTCTCTCTGCATGGAGGTGTGTAGGAATTTCTGAGTGTCCTAGAGTGGATATCTGTCATAGGCCTCTCTGCATTGCTTCCGACTGCTCACTTCTTTGCTTTCTTTGCATACCCTTGCATTCCTCATCTACCTTCCTTTTCTCAACCCTCCTGTCTTCCCTTTGTCCTAACTTTTAAAGGGCCAGACTCTATGTACGTCATCAGTTGATAACCCAATAGAAGCACTAGAGGTGTGCTTACCTAGGGATCGCAATTTAGGTATTTGGTCTATAGAGGGCAGTCTTGTCCCACTAAACATACCTATCCAGGAAAGAGTTAACTTTTCTTGGTGGCTATTTTGACGTCATTTTGGCCTATCTTTATAGTGGCCATAACTTACGTTTCCTTTCACTTCAAAGGGTTTCTTTAAGTTTTGTCCAGACTATGTGTCTGGCAAATTCTGAGTTTTGACCCGTAACTTACAATGGAATCTTGTACATATAGAAAGTAACATTTTATTATTTAATCTCCTCTATCACAAATGTCTGTGTTTAGCTATGCATCTATTCCATTAACATTTTAGACAGTCTGTCCAACCCCCGTTCTCCTTATCACTTGGTTTGTATATACTATGCATTCCTTTAGCTCTGGGAAAGTGGTTAGTTTTACAGAAAGGATAGAAATTTTGTGTCTCTTTGTTAATTTGAAAATAACAAAATGGAGTCTGGTCTGTTCAGAGTGACTCAGAATATACACTTTTCATTTCTATCATAGCACAAAATGTCTGCCGATATAAATACTCTGACAATAATATTTCACGTTTTTTGGCATTTTGTGTCTAATGTCCCAATGTAGAGGTGCTAGACTGAGTTTAATGGTGATATCATGGCAAAATGCTCATTTTTGTGGGTATATTCAGAGTTACATGTCTCTCGTGTCAGGATATATGGAGACTCACAGTTACCATCTCCATTCTCTCCTCCTTTAATTTCGTACCTTCATGGAGTATCTGTTCAGTGTGATAAGGCATGGTGTTTATCTGAAATATTTTTGTTGGTTTTTTTTTCTCTCTTTCCACTGAAGAAAATTCTTTGAATCCTGCAGGTAGTTTTAATGTGTTATCATTACGTGTAAGAGGCTTGTTTTCAGCCCATTCACATCAAGAACCTATTTCCCAGCTTTAATACAGGTTTGAAGAAACCTGTTAATGTATATTCATTGGGCGATGCTTAAATCCTAAAAAAAGATTAATAATATTCTAGGGAATTATTACACATCTGTACTAGACAGGCTTCAGATCTTCAAAAGCTGGATAAAACACCTTTCTCAGATATTCCATTACAATAGGTGAACTTGGTGTCTAACTAATGTTTAAATGTTTTCCCATTGTAGGTTGTCCGTGTGCAGAACATTCATTCTGACAATCCTATAGTGACCCAAGTATATGTGAACAACGGCTCAGTGATACAGGCGTCTTCCGTGGCCGCCGTCTACGAGGGGAAGCTTTTTGTGGGAACTGTATTTCATAAAGCTGTGTACTGTGATCTCGAGTAACCACATGCACAGTGTATAAAATCTTTCTCCAGAGCACTTAAGTTACAACCACTGTTTTCTGAACTGTTGTATAAATTGATTACCTCCAGGAAAAAGTAACAGTGTGTGAGGTGTGCCAAACAAAAAAAGTGAAATTATACGTTAGTGCAGGCAATGTATTTAATCAAAAACATCTGACATTTGTTTTGTTTTTAACATTATTGGTGTTATTTATTTTTTGTGTACACCAATCTTTTTTTTTTCCTGTTACAAACACACAATAAGAAAGCCTTTTCATAAATGTTTATTAACAAAAGTAGAAACAAAATCAGCCTCATATTTTTGTATTTATAATAATTCTTATGGATTTTCCACTGCAATGACTTTCTAATGAGTTGCCACCTGAATACTGATTATTATTATCATAAAACGTACATTGATTTGATCCCTGCTCATTAAAGATCAGTAAGGGTTTCTGGCTGAGGCTCTCTGCTCTGGATAGGTAATTAATTGGGTTGGTTCTGTCTTTACAATGTCATGCAGTGGAATGTGTCTGCCTTGTTATGACCAGGTTTTAGGGTTGGTAACCCGGCCCTGCGAAAGAATACCATCCAATGCACCAGCAGTTGTATTAGGAAGTGTTAACTTTGCCTTGGAAACATGTACTGGAATGTAACAATCTCTTCTGATAAAATGGAACAAACCAATGTTAAGATGGCACATGCTTTTTGGTCTTTTCAATAATAATTTCATTTTATAACAAAACTCCCATATAGATTTTTCCCTTTGTGCACTGTGCATTAAAGGGCAGCAGCAAGGTAGACCTGGTTTAAATCAAACAAAACAGTATTTAGAGGATGCAGCTGTAAGTCTACAAAAAAAATAAGACATGCCCATAGCATAATATAGTGGATACGGAAGTGACACTGCGCTCAGGAAAATTCACTCAGAATGCACGGTGCGTATTTCGCCTCTGGGTGCCTCCATTTAGATACTTGAAGGGATTTTTCATGTCCCCTTAGCTCCCGGCTGGAATCTCCATGACAATATTGGCAAGCAGGACTCAAGTTTCCAAAATAAATTCCTATTTATTTATATAAACATAAAATGGTTGGTCCTCCACGATTCGTTCAACTGTTGGACTTCCTCAGACACCCAATTATGTTAAAAGCATAAAATGATAAAACAATAAAATCAAAACAAACCAACTAATTTCAAAACACAAAAAGCAGATAATGCTACTTTATCGGATTTGAAATTGTTTTACTTTGTTTTGATTTTATATTTGATTTAAGTCACAAGTCAGTAAGATTTGATTTACCGTATATACTCGAGTATAAGCCGAGTTTTTCAGCACATTTTTTGTGCTGAAAAACCCCAACTCGGCTTATACTCGAGTCACTGTCTGTATTATGGCAATTTACATTGCCATAATACAGACTGGGGGCTGGCAGAGCTGTTACTTACCTCTCCTGCAGCTCCTGCCAGCTCCCTCCTCCTCCGCGCCGGTCCGTGCAGCACCTCGGTCAGCTCCCAGTGTAAGTCTCGCGAGAGCCGCGGGGTCATGCCACATCATTACAAATATATATGATAATTATGGGATAAACTATATCCAGTTTAATTGGTTATTTACTTGTGTCATGAGAACAACTTAAATGAAAAGGTATATATTGTGTGTACGTAGATTTGCAGAATAACAATGGGATGAAGATCTTTTTCTGAACTTTGTATGTTTGTTTTATAACATTTTTGCTGTGCAAAAGTGTATCTTATCTCTGCAGACATAAATTGAATTCACTTGGATTAATGGAATTCATTTACCAAAAGTGAAAATATCAAGCCGACACCCCCAACAGTCCTGATTACAGAGTTCTTTTTTCATAGTCCTGATTTTGTTACCTGGTGTTCCATATCCAGGATCACCGAAGAGCTGTCCTCAGGAACGTCAGTGCAAGCATATCATTATGCAGGGTCTTTTATGATGGTGGCCCCTACAGTGAGTGGACAAGCCCATCCATTATGGGCATAACCAGTGACATAAGTGGCAATGCCCTCCTTAGCTCATTGGCACCGATCTCATGCCTCCCAATGTTGGGAGGTATAAAATATTGTATGAATAAACAGCCTTATGCTATATGACTAATCCATATTCATGCTGAATAATTTGTATCACTGTGATGTACCTTAAATAGAAAACTATATATATATATTTTATAAATTTTCCTCCAAAATCATTTTATTAAAAGAAATTTCAGTTTCTTTTTTTTTTTTTTTTAAACAATTTGTTGGTTTTTATCCACCCTTGTCAATGGATTCTGGCAGTTTCTGTGCATTACAATTACCACTATATCCAGCCAGCACCTGGCAAGTTGAATGAACTTGGAACTACGGTCAGCAATTATATGTATGTTCTCAATTACAATTATCTGTGATTTATAAATAATTTTTAGGATTGGGGTCCCTTGTTTATTTAACCTGTAACTTTGATTTACATCTTGTGTAGATATGACTGTTGTGGACAGTATTGAGGCAAGAATTACCTAAATCAGTTCCTTTTGTTGTATAGAAGTATAGTGTGCAGGGGGCTTGTTATTACCTGGGTGCAATTTGTGGTGATGGCCTCCTAATACCTAGAAATAATCAATATTTGTGGTAATCAACTATTGCTGTCATTGTCACTAAAATGGTCTTTCTATAAATCAGTTAAAGACAATAAATCTTTTATTTTCATCTAACTGAGCAAAAATGTAATCTGACAAATGTTCAATGTTCGTCATTTTTGCCAATTATTTAAATTCTACAGCAATCTCATAACATTGTTTTTAAAGTTCCCCTTCAAATTTGGTAGATTTTATCTGATAAACATTTCACACAAGAATTAACTAAGAGATTCTCCACAATTACAGTGCTTTTTTTTGAAGACCTGCACTGGTGTTCTGCTTAGTTAGGAGAGGGTACAGGTCTGTAGATTGTTAATCTGGATTTAAAATTACCAGGCCCAAAAAAAATAAACCTGAGTAAAATGGATCTTGTGTTCCTTTCAAAACAGAACCTCCAGGACACATTGTAACTGCACTAATTATCAAATAATCTAAATAAAAACACTGCCTGCCACAAGCTGAGAGTGCTATATAAATAATAAAATATTAAAGACGTTAACTTACAGTTGCACATGGCAAAGGTATTACTTGATCATATTTTGTTTTATTTATTGCACATTTTAAATTACAATACACATTAAAACTGTCAACAGAACACATGGCAAATTGTGTAACGCAGTCCAGTCTTAGAAGGACTAAACTTTTCACATATTTGACACTTTATTATCTGGGCATTTATTAGCAAATTGGTTGTAGAGGATACATTTTTTTAAAATATTTTTTTCTTTTTATCACAACTCACAAAAGTCCTAAAGAAGCAATAATTTGGTTTTCCAGAGATCAGCCAGGATTCTAAAATGAGCAGGCAGTTTGTGACTCACTGCCTTATGTGTTAATGAATGTAAGGCAAGCACTAGTCCCGTAATAAGACCATTTTTGATCCTGTGAATAATTTCCTCAGTTACAATACTTTAATTGTATCCACTGGAACAGCTCACATAAATGGAGATAGGTCTTTCTGCCAGTGAAGTTTTGCGGTAAAAGCAGTCCTTTCCAACATGACATTTTCTTCCCTGTAAAATGGTGGAGGCATTGCACCTATATCAATTGGAAGCTACCAATAGTACTCATACCTATAATAAACACCAGATTTTGTCTGAATGGGCATAGACCAGAAACAAAATGACTGAATTCCAATCACAATGGCAGTTCTCATATTTATTAAAGCCAATCTGCGGGCAATTCGTTAAAAATTAATTTTAAAAAACCTTGGCAGTGCGAGTGTTAATTACGTGGAGCCTGGCTTGCATTTCCCACTTCTATTTGAAACCTATATTCAAGCAGCCAAGCTGGAAATATTATCCAACTAAGCCATTTTTGCAACTTTGATAATTTGTGCAGAAATGTGATGCCGTCTGGCACAAAAGAGAAAAGAGAAATACATATTAAAGCAAGTGGCAATGGAGGAAATATAGTTCACATACAGAGAGCATAAGGAAAGGAATCCTCCCAAAATTAAATTAAAAAAAATGAATGATAGGGCTGTATTAAATATAGCCTAGTTTATTTTATGGAGGTCCGTCCATTTTAGATTAAAGATATAAATATTTTACACAAGACTTTATTTCAGGTGTTCTGTATAACCCACACCGAGTAGTCAAGTAAGGGACATGCTAATAGTTATCTAGGAATCAAGTTAACTGACCTATTCTCAAATAAGGAAAAACCTAAATTCTGACCAATTAGTAGACTTATTCATGGTAACAAAATGTGGTTCCAGTGAACCAATTCTCCAAAAAAAAAAAAATTATATATATATATTTACATTATACCTACTTTTTCCATATATTGCCCACTGCTTCCTTGATATGTGAATAAAAGCAACAATTAGTGACTGTCCCCTTGCCATCAATCATCTTTTTTTCCCCCACCAATAATCTCTTATTGGTGCCATGGGTGGAATTCAGAGTCACCAATCAAAACGAACATGTGCGACCACGGCTCATTTGGATCATGATTCAGGCACATTTCGGTTCAGCATTTGGGAATTCGACCGATCTCCCAATCAACACAAATTTGGATGAATTGCATTTTGGACAGAAACAAACTCTAAATCTAAAAATAAACTACCATACAACAGGGTATCACTATCATATGTAGAGACTTTAACCATGTATTCGACCCATCCCTAGACACAACATTACCGCTCTACATTTCGACCCCTCAAGCGACAGTACGGCTTTAGCGAAACTCCTACACTCACACACCATTTATATGATGTCCGGAGAGTTAAACATATAGGGTTTTTCTTCAGCACACAACTCATATTCTCACATCGACTGGTCAAGCCTTAAATCAAGTGGAACATTGTAACATCGGACAAATATCTTGGTCCGACCATTGTTTGGTTAGTTTAAAAATGTAATGTACAATTCAGTTAAGGAACAGTGCGAACATAAAAATAAATTTTTAAATTTCATAAGGCTACTTAAAAATCTCCAGTTTCAGCAAACAAATATGGTGATTCAGTTCCACCATATGGCTATATTGTGCTAATCCCACCACCAAAGGCGCAACTAGAAACCACGGGGGCCAAGTGCGAAAATTGCCCTGCCACCCGCCCCTCCATGTCTCACACTCACGCCCCTCAGTCTGTCTCATTCATACAAAACAGACACTGACATACATGCAGATACATACACACAGACACATATATACACAGAATTACACTCCTATAGATACAAACAGTGGCACAAACAGATATCCAGACACAAGCGGTTACACAAACTATACACAGAATGACACTCATACAGATACAAACAGTGACACACAGACATACATTAAGACACACAATCACACTTGCACAATGGTTTACTCACTCTGTTTCCTACCTTTTAGGCGCAGGAGGGTGACTTCCCTTTGGGCCAGTGGCTCAAGCTGATGGGAGTCAGAGTTCCCACTCTGACTCCCTCCTCCCTCTGTGTAAGCTGGGAGGAGTGACAAGGGCAGTCACTTCCTCCCAGCTCAGTCTGACATCACAGAGGGCCCGGTTGCACTGTTAAAGCGTTGCAAATAATGGGGTCATCCAATGGGCTCCTTAATGTGTGGCCCTGGTGGTACTACCGTGCGAGCCGTGGCCGCAACACATGGCCGGCTGGGCACCGCGCTCACAGGGGTGACGGGCCTGGTCGCAGCTGTGACACCTGCAACCGCGTGTCAGGGTGGCGGTCCAGTGCCCGGGACCCAGAATGCCTGATGTTCAGAGTAGGAGTCACAGTGTGGAGGTGGCTTAGCAGGGTCGGGTGCAGGGTAACCGCATGCCCCCTGGTGTTGAGCACCAGCATTTGAGCAGCCACATACTAGAACCCTGATGCAGCGTACTGGATACCAGAAGCCAAGGCCAGACATCTCCGCAGAAAAGAGCAGGATGTGACACCACGGTAGTTTCGCCACTGTCCACATCTCCTTCCCAGTATCGCAATATTGGTGGGTCCTACACCAATTCCAAGATAGGAGACAAAGCAAATAGTGCTATATAATCAAAAGTACTTCAAAAATTGGTTGTAAGAGCATTGTGAATATATATAAAATGCTAAATTGATGTGAAAAATGCAATTCAAAAAAATGCAGTGTCCAAAGTAAACAATTTAAGTGATAGTGCTTTGATTTATATACTCATGTGGTGGGCCCTAACACAAAATGGCTATATGGCGGAACTAAATCCACATATTTGCAGAGATAGGGGATATTAAATGGCCTTATAAAATGTAAAAGTGTCTTTTAATGAGTGTGCTGTTTCTTAAACTGTATTTTACATTAAATTTTTAAACTAACCAAACATTTCTTACACCTCTACAATACAAAACAACGAATGGCTACTACAAGAAATCAGACACATTAAACAAGTGGGAGGGCACGTCCCTATCTTGACTTATGAGACTAGTGGCAATAAATATGACATTACTTCCTAAATTTCAATATCTTCTCCACACACTTCTGATTTAGTTCCCAAAAATGTTTTAAACTGGCTTCAGAGAATACTAGTCTGGTTTATTTGGGGCAAAAGAAAAATAATAGCCCCATCAATACTACAGTGAAACTCAAAAGACAGAGACCAGAGCCTACCAAATATCAAACAATACTATAGAGCTCCCCTGTTGTCCATGGTGGTGACCTCTCTTTCCACTACAGCCATCCTTCAGTGGTTTGACATTGAATTACACTGTGCAGGCAGTTTGAGTTCCTTATACTGGAATGAACTACCTTCCCACTACGAAATTATCTTTCCGCATTTGGGACTATACCTGTTCTTCTCTGTGCATGGTCGTACCACTTCCAATGGCTAGCTCTCTAATAAGCATGAGCATGCTTGTGCCAACCTTCTTCGACACGAAAATGTGGATCTGTCATGCTTCTGATCAGGTCAGATATGAGACTGAAACTGGGGTTAACCTCGGGTCTTTATTTGTGATCTTAGACATGATTTGTCTTGAAAAAAAACAATATGAGTAGCAGGAGTTTAAGGAAGTAATATAATAAAGACAAAAAGGGAGAAAGAAGAACCTATAAATGAAACACACACACACACACACACACATGCAATAAGCCCTAGTCAGCTTAATAGGTAGAAGAAGAACCTATAAGATATATAGGCAGTAGTAAGAATGAGAACCTATAAACAAAATTATAGGTCAAGGTGCAGGAGATTACAGAAATATCAGGTTTAGGCAATATGCCCCAGGCTGGTTATTCAGTAACAAGATAACATTTTACAGGTAGGTATAGAGAAGAAAATCTACCATATAACAAAAGGTAATAGGTTACAGGTAAAACAAAATACAATAGACAGAACTAAACAGAAATATAAAAGGATAAAGTAATACAGGTAAGTAGACATTTAGTTGATCAACCTCTTTGGTTTGGCGGTTGTACAGCAGATTTTGGGTAGATGTATCAGGGCCCTTTGGGATAATTGTAAATATCCAGGATGTTTGTAATTTCCACGTTAGTTAAGTAGTTTAGCATAAATTCAGTATCAATTTAATATTAAATTCAAGTCCAGTAATGTATAGTACAGTTAGCAATCACAGTTTATGGGTAGTAAGCAGGTCTGGAAAGTAGCAGGTTGAAAGGAATAAATCAGGTTGGATGAAATAATTCCAGGATAGAACAGGTTTTAGCAGGAGCCAGGATCTGTAGTCTTCCCAGGAGTAGAACGCATCTACAATCAATTTCTGGGCAACTTGCCTAGCAGGGTGTGACTTCTTATAGCAGGTTGAAATTATCAAGTTAAACAGGTGAGAGAAACTCGGTTTAGACTAGTGGCTAGGGAGGCCACTAGTGGTGAAAAACTGGAATAAAGAGGGAAAGAAAAGAAGCAGAAAAGAAACAATTTTTTGGTTGTCGATCTCTAGAGGTTCCAATCACTTATATATTTTTTTGAGAATAATAAATTCTCTCAATTCCCAAAATTACAGAATAAATTGAAGGAATAGAATTGATTTTCATATCAAGGAGAAAAAAAAAAGTATACAAACAGGAGAATTAACAAATACATTTTGTAAGATAAATAGTCTGTGATGTTTCTATGCATTCTGATTTCACTGATCTTGGTTTGATTTATTTAACACCCGACTGCAAGGTAGCCAATTAAAATCCAACTAGCAAAATTTGGGCTAAAATAACTGATCTAAACAAATTATGCAACACATCTATAGCCCCAGATTGACTATTTAAGCCTGGATTTTGTAAAATTAATTTACAATTTTACAAAATTCAGAGTGCAGAGAATAGCTCTGTAAAGATATTGACTGACAGGTTAATTGTCTTGGCTTTGCTAACATGAAATAGGTGTACTATAGTAAAACTACACAATTCTTTATTGTTTATTGACAAACATGCAGCCCGTGGGTCGCATGAGTATCTTTGCGGCCCAGGGCCAGACTGGCCTACCAGCAGACCAGGAAATTTCCCCATTGGCCATCTGCTCTGGAGCCGCTTTGGGCTGTGTGCTTTGTGCCGGCTGCTGCATATGCGCATGCAGCGTATGGAGTCATATCCGGCCGCTGCCCAGTGGCGATACAGTGCCCAGAGTGGCTTGCTGCATTCAGAGCAGGCCAGCTACTCCCTCTTCCCTGCTGCTTGCAGTGCCAGAGAAGTGTGTGGCCTGCTTGAGTCCAGGGCTGGACTGGAAGACGGCTTAAGGGGAAGAAGAGGGGCTTGGGGAAACCTTCCTGTAGTGTAGTGTATGAAATGGGGTAGGCAGTGTATTAGAGTGGTGGGAGGGAGGGCAGTGTATAAAATTGGGGGGAAGGAGGAGGGCAGTGTATTAGAGTGGTGGGAGGAGGGGCAGTGTGTTAAAGTGTTGAGGGGGACAGTGTGTAAAATTGGGGTAAGGGAGAGGGAGGGCCAGGGCTGCCATCAGAAGTGTTGGGGCCCCTGACACAGCTCAAGGTCTGGGCCCCCCGGTGCCTGCACCTGAGTCTGCCCAAAGTGCTGCCCCCCCCGAATCCGCCCACAGGGATGCAGTGTCTGCAGGGCCGGTGCAAGGATTTTTGCCACCCTAGGCAAAAGTAAAGTGTGCCGCCCCCCATGTGACATCACAATGCCCCACCCATATGATCTGCCATGTTAACTAACACCAGTGCTGCAGTGCCGCCGTGTTTACATTAAAAGGCCTGCAGGGACAGGCTAGACACCAGAACCACTACATTAAGCTGCAGTGGTTCTCGGGACTATAGTGTCACTTTAATGTGAAGTAAATTAGAGATTAGTGCCACGAATAATATACTAGATTGCCTACTTACAACCAGATGAGGATGATGATGGGCTCTAGCTGCCGTCTGGCTCCACTGGTCTGGTGTACAACAGGCTCTCTGGAGGCGTATGTAACTGTGGTCACAAAAATCAATGTTCTGGGAGAACGGGAAGCAGCTCCATTTTTTTGAGGGCCCTTTACACAGCTCAAGGTCTGGGTCCCAGGGTCCACCTTCATGTTCCACCAATGAGTTTGTTCACAGGTAGTGGAGTGTGTCTGTGGGGGATGTCCTGATGTGTGTAAGGAATGCATTGTGTGAATCTGTGTTTGCATGTGTAAGGGCTGCAAGATGAGTTTGTGTATGTATGGGATCCAGTGTGTGCATCTGTAAGGGATGCATTGAGTGTGTGTAAGGGGTGCATTGTGTGTTGCTGTGTGTAAGGGATGCATTGCTTGTGTACGTGTGTCTGTGTGTAATGCATTGTGTGTTTTTCTGTGTGCAAGGGGTGCATTGTGTGTGATGGATGTCAATCTCTCCCCCTCCCCCCCGTCAATTTCCTTCTCCCCCCCTCTCCCTCCAATTTCCTTCTTCTCCCCCTCCCTCTCCAATTTACTTCTTCCCCCTCCAATTTCCTTCTTTTCCCCCCTTCAATTTCCTTCTTCTCCCCCTCCCTCTCATTTCCTTCTCCCCCTCTCCAATTTCCTTCCTTCTCCCCTCCAATTTCTTTCCTCTCCCCCGTCCCTCAAATTTCCTTCTTCTCCCCCCGTCCCTCAAATTTCCCTCCTCTCCCCTGTTCCTCAAATTTCCTTCCTCTCTTCCTCCCTCAAATTTCCTTCCTCTCCCCCCTCCCTCAAATTTAATTCCTCTCCCCCCTCAAATTCCATTTCTTCCCCCCCTCCCATTTCATTCCTTCCTCCCCCTCGCCTCAAATTTCATTCCTTCTCCTTCCCCCCTCCCATTTCATTCCTTCTCCCCCTCCCATTTCATTCCTTCTCCCCCTCCCATTTCATTCCTTC
>OW240915.1:43676392-43692446 GCA_933207985.1 Pelobates cultripes
GTGTTTGGATGCTGGGGTTAGTGTGTGGTTGCTGTGGGCAGTGTTTGGATGTTGTGGGCAGTGTTTGGATGTTGGGGTTAGTGTGTGGATGTTGGGGTTAGTGTGTGGATGTTGTGGGCAGTGTTTGGATGCTGGGGTTAGTGTGTGGTTGTTGTGGGCAGTGTTTGGATGCTGGGGTTAGTGTGTGGTTGTTGTGGGCAGTGTGTGGATGCTGGGGTTAGTGTGTGGTTGTTGTGGGCATTGTTTGGATGCTGGGGTTAGTTTGTGATTGTTGTGGGCAGTGTGTGGATGCTGGGGTTAGTTTGTGGATGTTGTGGGGAGTGTTTGGATGCTGGGGTTAGTTTTGTGTATGTTGTGGGGAGTGTTTGGATGCTGGGGTTAGTTTGTGATTGTTGTGGGCAGGATTTGGATGCTGGGGTTAGTGTGTGTGCTTGTTGTGGGCAGTGTTTGGATGCTGGGATTTAGTTTGTGATTGTTGTGGGCAGTGTGTGGATGTTGGGGTTAGTGTGTGTGGTTGTTGTGGGCAGTGTTTGGATGCTGGGGTTAGTTTGTGATTGCTGTGGGCAGTGTTTGGATGCTGGGGTTAGTGTGTGGATGTTGTGGGCAGTGTGTAGATGCTGGGGTTAGTGTGTGGTTGTTGTGGGCAGTGTTTGGACGCTGGGGTTAGTGTGTGGTTGTTGTGGGCAGTGTTTGGATGCTGGGGTTAGTGTGTGGTTGTTGTGGGCAGTGTTTGGATGCTGGGGTTAGTGTGTGGTTGTTGTGGGCAGTGTTTGGATGCTGGGGTTAGTGTGTGGATGTTGTGGGCAGTGTTTGGATGCTGGGGTTAGTGTGTGGATGTTGTGGGCAGTGTTTGGATGCTGGGGTTAGTGTGTGGTTGTTGTGGGCAGTGTTTGGATGCTGGGGTTAGTGTGTGGTTGTTGTGGGCAGTGTTTGGATGCTGGGGTTAGTTTGTGGTTGTTGTGGGCAGTGTTTGGATGCTGGGGTTAGTTTGTGGTTGTTGTGGGCAGTGTTTGGATGCTGGGGTTAGTTTGTGGTTGTTGTGGGCAGTGTTTGGATGCTGGGGTTAGTGTGTGGATGTTGTGGGCAGTGTGTGGATGCTGGGGTTAGTGTGTGGTTGTAGTGGGCAGTGTTTGGATGCTGGGGTTAGTTTGTGGATGTTGTGGGCAGTGTTTGGATGCTGGGGTTAGTTTGTGGATGTTGTGGGCAGTGTTTGGATGCTGGGATTAGTTTGTGGATGTTGTTGCCAGTGTTTTGATGTTGGAGTTAGTGTGTGGTTGTTGTGGGCAGTGTTTGGATGTTGGGGTTAGTGTGTGGTTGTTGTGGGCAGTGTTTGGACGCTGGTGTCACATCCTGTTCCAGTCTGTGGATCTTTTCTGGCCTTGGCTTCTGATATCCAGTACTCTTTTTACAATTCTTGTTTGGTTTTTCAGATTTTCTATCCTATGTCTGGTTTTCTGGGTTCATTCCTTTCCTGGAATTTCCAGTCTCCTGGATTCCTTTAAATGTTTGTTTTTTGTTGTCACACCCTTTGCCATTTATCCTTTTTGTTTCAGTGTTCCCTGCTAGCAGTGGTCTCATTCCTCTGCTCCTTTCCTTGCAGGTAAATACTGTGTGTGTTTTATTGTTTACTTTTAGTCATGCATATCTACGCAGTTAGGACCCACTGTAATTGGAGTACTTTGGCGCAGTGGTGGGCTGCATATATCTAGACCATTTATGTATGTCTAAATCTCCAATGTTTATTACATATACTATTATTATTTCATTATTTATATAGCGCTAGCAAAATTCCGTAGCGCTGTACAGTGGGTGGACTAACAGACACGTTATTGTAACCAGATAAATGGACGCACAGGAATAGAGGGGTTGAGAGCCCTGCTCAATGAGCTTACATTCTAGAGGGAGTGGGGTATAGTGACACAAATGGTATAAGTAGGGGTAATGAAATAGGTTGATAGAAAAGTATTCACTGGGAACTTAGTAGGTTATTTTTGACAGTTGCAGGAGAGGAGTCATGGGGGAGGGGGGATGAAAATCCGCTACCAGTTTACATGATATGTATTCCTGAAGAAGTGTGTTTTCAAAGATTTTTTTGAAGGAGTGGAGACTGGGTGAAAGTCTAACGGAGAAGGGAGTTCCACAGAAAAGGTGCAGCCCTTTTTGGAGAAGTCTTGGAGGCGAGCATCAGATGTGAGAGTACGGACAGAGGATAGACGTAGGTCTTCGGCAGAGCGCAGGGGCCTCGACAGGACATACTTGTGTATTAGGGAGGAAAGGTAGGTGGAAGCAGCATTATGTAGGTACTTGTAAGCAAGCACCAGAATCTTAAATTGAGCCCTATATCTAACTGGAATCCAATGTAAGGACTGACAGAGAAGGAAGGCGTGGGAGGTGTGGGCGGACAGGAAAACGAGCTTTGCCGCCGCGTTTATAATAGATTACAGCGCTGCAATCTGGGAACGTGTAAGACCACTGAGAAGGGGATTGCAGTAGTCCAGACGAGAAAGAACAACGGCATGGACCGGCACCATAGCCACGTCTGGTGTTAAAAAGGGGCGGATGCGAGCTATGTTTTTGAGATGGAAGCAGCAGGATTTGGCGATCGACTGGACATGAGGGGTGAAGGAGTGGTCAGAGTCAAAGAGATCACCTAGGCAGCGAGGTTGAGGTGATAGTGGCACCGTTGACTTGGAGGGAGACTGACACGGGAGTAGCAACACTTGAGGGAAGAAAGACCAGAAGTTCTGGTTTGGACAGGTTGAGTTTAAGGAAGTGAGCAGCCATCCAATTGGAAATCGCAGAGAGGCAGTTAGAGACACGAGTAAAGATGGACGGAGAGAGATCAGGAGAGGACAGTTATATTTGCGTGTCATCTGCATATAAATGATAATGGAAGATAAAGGAGCTGATGAGTTTCCCAAGGGAGGCAGTATAGATGGAGAACAGTAGGGGGACCGAGGACTGAACCTTGGGGGACACCAACAGAGAGGGGTTGGCGAGAAGAGGCAGAGAAAGAAACACTGAAAGTGCGCTGGGAGAGGCAGGAGGAGCATCAGGAGAGAGCAGTATCTTGTAGACCGAGATTATGGAGAATGAAAAGAAGCTGTTGATGATCAACAGTGTCAAAGGCAGCAGAAAGATCAAGGAGAATTAAGATAGAGTGATGACCGCGAGATTTAGCAGCGATTAAATAGTTGGATACTTTGGTCACAGCCGTTTCGACAGAATGACGAGCGCGGAATCCAGACTGAAGTGGGTCAAGCAGAGAGTTGGATTCGTGGAAGTCTGTCAATCTCGCATACACAACTCTGTCAAGGGTCTTGGAGGCAAATGGCAGTAGCGATATAGGGCGGTAGTTGGGGTCGAAGTGGGGCTTTTTCAAAATTGGCGTTATGGTCTAATGCTTGATGGGTGAAGGAATTGTGCTGGAGGAAAGGGAGAGTTTGAAAACTTTGTTGAGAGAAAGACAGAGTGCGGATTAGATATGAGGGAATAGGATTGAGGGAACAGGTGGTGGGGCGTGAGGACCGGAGCAGAGCGGAAACCTCTTCTGTTGTAGTAGGTGCGAATGACCATAGAACAATGGAGTGAGTGGGGTTGGGTGATGTATTGGAAGGGGAGGGAGAGAGCTTAGATTGTAGAAATCTTCTCAGTGAAGTGAGTTGCAAAGTTTGAGGCGGACAGGGTGGTAGGAAGAGGGTGAGCAACAGGGTGAAGGAGAGCATTAAAAATGTGAAATAGGCATTTGGGTTGGCGGGACAGTGTGCTTATGAGGGTGTTGAAGAGCCAGAGTTTAGGAGCGCAGCATAAATTTACAGTGAATTAAGTCAGAGTGAGACTTTCTCCAACAGCGTTCAGCAGTTCTGGAACATTTTGGAGAAATGGGGTCAGCTTGGTGTGCCAGGGTTGTAATTGGGAACACTTGCTGCGTTTAAATTTTGGAGGTGCCATGATGTCTAGTTGAGAGGAGAGAGTGGAGTTGTAGAGTGAGGTTGCATAGTTAGGTCAAGGGAGATTTGAGATGGGTAAAATTAGAATTTGGAGTTTGGTGGAGAAATGCTGGAGATCAAGGCTACGGAGGTTTCTGCGAGATTGGAGAGTTGAGATTTGGGTATGGGATATGCCGATGTCAAAGTTCAGCAGATGGTGGTCAGGTAAAGGAAATGGAACAGTGGAGAGATTAGAGGTGGTACAGAGATTGGTGAAGATGAGGTCAAGAGTGTTTCCTGCTGTATGAGTTTCTGAAGTAGACCACTGTGTGAGGCCGAAGGAGGAGGTTATAGAGAGCAGACGGGAGGCATCAGGCCAGTTAGTACTTAGTTATTTCTCCTCTTGTCTTGTTTTATTTTGTCTTGTATTCCCAGTTCATATACAGTCCTGTCCTGCCTTGTCCATGTCCTGTTCTTGTTTCCCTCATTTTTTGTGTACATGTTCTGCTTTCTGTCCTGCTCCAGTTCTGGGTTCTTCTAGTCTTGTCTTGTTATCTTCTTTGGTGCCTATTTTAGTCTTTAGTCTGTTTTTAGTACTGGATACATATCTGCATATGATCAAGCTCTGGGATCCGCACAAGCTGCATCAGGGCCCTGGTATGTGGCAGCACAAACCCTGGTGCTCAACAACAGGGGGCTTGTGGTTATCCTGCACCAGACCCTGATAGTTCATTTCCACACTGTTACTCCAACCTTAATCAGGCATACAGGGGTCCTGGTCTCTGGACAGCCACCCGTGACAGCTGGGGGTTAGTTTGTGGCTGTTGTGGGCAGTGTTTTGATGCAGGGGTTAATTTGTGAATGCTGTGGGCAGAACTTTTGTATACTAGAGATAGTTTGTGATTGCTGTGGCCACTGTTTGTATACTGAAGTCAGTTTGTGAATATTGGTGACAGTTTTTGTATGCTGGGATTAGATTGTGAATGTCGGGGGCAGTATTTGCATGCTGGGATTAAATTGTGAATGTTGGGGACAGTATTTGCATGCTGGGATTAAATTGTGAATGTTGGGGACAGTATTTGCATGCTGGGATTAAATTGTGAATGTTGGGGACAGTATTTGCATGCTGGGATTAAATTGTGAATGTTGGGGACAGTGTTTGCATGCTGGGAATAGATTGTGAATGTTGGGGACTGTATTTGCATGCTAGGATTAAATTGTGAATGTTGGGGACAGTGTATGCTGGAACTAGTCTGTGAATGCTGTGGGCAGTGTTTGTATTCTGGGGTCAGATTATGAATGCTGTGGGCAGTGTGTGTATTCTGCGGTTCCATTATGAATGCTGTGGGCAGTGTTTGTATTTTGGGGTTACATTATGAATGCTGTGGGCAGTGTTTGTATTTTGGGGTTACATTATGAATGCTGTGGGCAGTGTTTGTATTCTGGGGTTACATTATGAATGCTGTGGGCGGTGTTTGTATTTTGGGGTTACATTATGAATGCTGTGGGCGGTGTTTGTATTCTGGGGTTACATTATGAATGCTGTGGGTGGTGTTTGTATTCTGGGGTTACATTATGAATGCTGTGGGCGGTGTTTGCATTCTGGGGTTACATTATGAATGATGTGGGCAGTGTTTGCATTCTGGGGTTACATTATGAATGCTGTGGGCAGTGTTTGTATTTTGGGGTTACATTATGAATGCTGTGGGCAGTGTTTGTATTCTGGGGTTACATTATGAATGCTGTGGGCAGTGTTTGTATTCTGGGGTCAGATTATGAATGCTGTGGGCAGTGTTGTATTCTGGGGTTACATTATGAGATGCTGTGGGCGGTGTTTTATTCTGGGGTTTACATTATGAATGCTGTGGGCGGTGTTTGTATTCTGGGGTTACATTATGAATTCTGTGGGCGTGTTTGCGTATTCTGGGAGGGTTGTTATGAGGGTCGCGATTGGGTGGTGTTTGTATTCTGGGTTTACATTGCTGAATGCTGTGGGCGGTGTTTGTGTCTGGGGTTTATTATGGTCGCGATTGGGTGGTGTTTATTCTGGGGTTACATTATGAACATTATGAATGCTGTGGGCAGTGTTTGTATTCTGGGGTTACATTATGAATGCTGTGGGCAGTGTTTGTATTCTGGGGTTACATTATGAATTCTGTGGGCAGTGTTTGTATTCTGGGGTTACATTATGAATGCGGTGGGTGGTGTTTGTATTCTGGGGTTACATTATGAATGCGGTGGGCGGTGTTTGTATTCTGGGGTTACATTATGAATGCTGTGGGCAGTGTTTGTATTCTGGGGTTACATTATGAATGCTGTGGGCAGTGTTTGTATTCTGGGGTTACATTATGAATGCGGTGGGCGGTGTTTGTATTCTGGGGTTACATTATGAATGCGGTGGGTGGTGTTTGTATTCTGGGGTTACATTATGAATGCGGTGGGTGGTGTTTGTATTCTGGGGTTACATTATGAATGCGGTGGGTGGTGTTTGTATTCTGGGGTTACATTATGAATGCGGTGGTTGTTGTTTGTATTCTGGGGTTACATTATGAATGCGGTGGGTGGTGTTTGTATTCTGGGGTTACATTATGAATGCGGTGGGCGGTGTTTGTATTCTGGGGTTACATTATGAATGCTGTGGGCAGTGTTTGTATTCTGGGGTTACATTATGAATGCTGTGGGCAGTGTTTGTATTCTGGGGTTACATTATAAATTCTGTGGGCATTGTTTGTATTTTGGGGTTACATTACTGCGTGCTGCGATTAGCTTGTGAATGTTGGGGAGAGTGACAAGAGCAGAATGCCGGGCAGAAGGGCTACAGGCAGTAACACACATACACAGTTACAAGTAGATAAACACACTAATACACAATTACAGGCAGACGGCCACACACACACACACACACACACACAGGCAGACAGCCACACACACACAGCCACACATACGGTTTTACACACATACAGCCACACATAAGTCTTACACACACATACTTACATGCAGACACACACACACACACACAGACAGACACACACACACACAGGCAGACAGCCACACACATACACACAGAGGCAGACAGCCACACACACACACACACACACACACACAGAGCCACACAAAGACAGAGGCAGGTGGGCATACACACACAGGAAGACATACAGGCAGACAGCCACACACATAGGCAGACAGCCACACAAACACACACAGGCAGACAGTCACTCAGCCACACACACACACACACACACACACACAAACACAGGCAGACAGTCACTTACCCCCACACACACACAAACACAGGCAGACAGTCACACACACACAGGCAGACAGTCATGCAGACAGTGACACACACACAGGCAATCATACACACAGACACACACACACACACACACACACAGGCAGATACAGTCACACACACACAGGCAGACAGTCATACACACACACACACACACACACGCAGACAGTCATACACACACACACAGGCAGACAGACAGACAGTCATACATACACAAACAGTCACACTCACACTGACAATCACACATAGTTACATCTGTTCATTGTGGAGGCAGTGCAGCTCCTGAAGACGGTTTGTCGGGGAAGCAGGGACTCCTTCCTGCTTCCCCTGCAGCAGTAATCTGGCACTTTTAGCCCCGCCCCGCCTCATGGGAAGCCCCGCCTCATGGGAAGCCCCGCCTCATGGGAAGCCCCGCCTCATGGGAAGCTCTACCCTGCTGCATGGGAAGCTCCGCCCTCGCCGCAAATTTATTTAATTTTTTTAAATCCCGGCCGGCAATGTGTGAGCTATGTAGGCCGCACGGCGCCCCCTGCTCCAATGGCACCCTGTTCACACACCCCTAAGGCCGGCCCTGGAGCTTCCGCCACCTACAAGTGTCAATCCCCTGCAGTCGTTACCAGTGACAGCTGCAGGGGATTGGCTCTGTCTATGGAGGATCCTGCCATAGACCTCAATACGGTACTCTCATGCATGTGCGAGAGTACAGCAGTGGTGTTGGCTCATGCTGCTAAAGAGAACCCGCTGGAAGAAGATAGCTGCGCCAGCGAGGAACATGTTCAGGTAAGTTAAACTCACCTTTAAGTGCCCCGAGGCACCAGACCCCCAGCAGCGATGTCACCGTCAGGGGGTCTTTGTGAATTCTGCAAAGTCTCCAGACAGTGAAAGTGTTGCTTTAAAGTGGCTCTGTCTCCTCAAATTTGCCTTCTCCTATTGTTTCCTTTTCCCTTCCTCCTCCAGAATATGTCTTTCTTTTGTTCATTTCTGATCTATTTCTATTTAAAACATGAGACAAAATAAAGACTACTTTATCTTATGTATTTTTACTATTCCTGAGAATCTTTAAAAAGTGTGCAGCTTAAAGGAATACTATAGGTTGAGGCCACCCCCACTTTGGCTCTGAAAGGGTTAAAAAACCCTTACTGTAGCTATCACTCTGCGGTGGGCCGGCACATTAAAGGAATTTTATTTATTTATAAAATATTTTACCAGGAAAGATACATTGAGATTTCTCTCGTTTTCAAGAATAATTCAAACACCATAACCACTGCTGCACACTGTGTCTCTCTTCCAGCAATTCACACGTAAGAACTAAAACCATTCTAAACCAGTCTTATTGCATTGATTACAATGGGGAAGCACGAGCATTAGTGGTTATGGTGCTTGAAGTGCTTCTATGACTATGCCACACACTAAAGACTGAGCTGCAGGTGCCTCAAAGGCCCTCAAACAATAATATATATTTGTCTGTTGTTACAAGACAACTTTAGAGGATTGAGGTATTTAAACACATGTATTACAGTTTACAGACAATGTACAGGGAGTTTGATTGCTGTGAAGCTCTGTTATACTCTAAAACACACCAACAATATGGAGCTCCTAGAAAAGAGTGACAATGGAATAGAAAAAGAGGGACAGAGGGGTTTGAGCTAGCATTAGACAAGTCCCTAAATAGAGACACTTGGGAGGTATACTATAGCTCAGTGATCACAGCCTATCATTGCAAAGTAGGCAAATATTTTTGCTATTATATGAAGTAAAATCCCTAATTTTGATGCCAGAGCCAGAGGGCATGTGCTCAATTTTGACACATTTTGTAAAATTTACGCATAAGGCTACCCTAGACTTAAGATAAGGCCAGGGACTAATTAAAAGTATTTCAAAATATTGGGCAGACTAGATGGGCCGAATGGTTCTCATTTGCCGTCACATTCTATGTTTCTATGTTTAAAATGGTATTTAAAAAAAGCCAGAGGTACTTAACCATTAGACTCATAATACCATAAACTGTAGTAGTTATAGTTCTTTGAAGAAACACAAGAAATAAGCTCTGCTGTGTGAGAATTGGTTATCATATTTTACAATGCTCATAACCAATGGTCAGTGGCTTAGATCTGCTGTCCATAGATTTAGGAACAGTC
Source organism: Pelobates cultripes (assembly GCA_933207985.1). NCBI lineage: Eukaryota > Metazoa > Chordata > Amphibia > Anura > Pelobatidae > Pelobates > Pelobates cultripes. The sequence goes on from OW240915.1 coordinate 43,685,749, forward strand.
GGATTATGTAGATATGTTACTAGACTCCCACTGCAAGTGAAACAATACATTTTGCAGATGCAGGAAGTGCAGCCTAACTATTTATGTTCTTCATTCAAACCTGGAATGTGATGTCCAAAACTTTATCATTATATTAACCTCTTCATGGAAGAATATTGAGTTTAAAGTCAGTTCAAATTGCATTTAGACCGGCTGAGTAGTTTTTCCGAATCACAGCATTTATAATCCCATCTAAGCAAGGAGAGACAGTGCAATATCCTTCTATAAACATTCTAAGAATACACACATTTTGGTTATTGTTGTGTTAAAGGGAAACTATAGTGCTAGGGATAAAAAGTTGTATAGTTCCCCCAGCCCCCCACAGCGCAGAAAGTGTTAAAAACCCTTCTGTCACTTTGTGAATCCTGAGCCGATGTCCCTCGGCGCTGGCTCAGGCTCTGCCTCTGCTCTTCCTCCCCTGATGGCAGCTGTCGTTCGCATTAGGACTACTCAATAAGAAAGTATTAAATCAATGCTTAACTGTGGGGTTTTAGTTGATGTTGGATGTCCTCATGCAGAGCATGAGGGTATCCAGCATCAGTTAGGCGCCTAAAGTCGCCGAACGACCCAGAAGTGCCTCTGGTCGCTGTCTGGTACTAACCACGACAGGTGGAGTTAACCCTGCAATGTAATTATTGTTAGCTTATTACAATTGCAGAATTAAACTGACAGGAGCAATGCACCCAGACCACTGCAATAAGCTGAAGTGGTCTGGGTGCCTATAGTGTCCCTTTAAGGACTTTATGCCATAGTCCTTCCTTCTAAATGCTCAAAGCGTACTATGGGAATTGTTTGCTAAACCATGAGTTATAGGTAAAAAAACGAGTTAAAAATTCTAGACCAACAGTCGTCTATAGTACTATGCCTTCCAACATTCCTGATTTTTGAGGGACGGTCCAGATTTTAGGTTCGTGTCCCATCGTTTCCCGGTGTCCTGCATTTGCTCAAGACTGAAACTGTACTCTCTGCATGAACTGACCTTGAGGGACTGGCCTGGTTGACTGACAGTCAGCCTGGCGTCAGTGGCGTACATACCGCAGTCGCAGCTGCGACCGGGCCCGTCACTCCAGGGGGCCCTGCGGACCCCTGCAATCAGGTGCCCACCGACCATGTGTTGCGGCTCAGGCCCGCACGGTATAACCGCCGGGGCCACACGTTAAGGGGCCATCGTGTGGCCCATGATGTTAGGGCCACCTAATGGCTATGGATTTCCAGGGGGCCCAGTCCATGTTGCAGCGCTTTAACAGCGTGACCGGGCCCCCTGAGATGACATCACAGCTGGGAGGAAGTGACTGCCCCGTCACTCCTCCCAGCTTACAACAGGAGCCACGCAGGAGGAAGAGAGGAGGGAGTCAGAGTGGGAACTCTGACTTCCATTAGGCTGAGCCACCACTGGACCCCCGGGAGGTCACCCTCCTGCATCTAAAAGGTAGAAAACAGGAGGTTGTGTATATGTGTGTGTGTTTGTTTGTTTATATGTATGTATGTGTGTGTGTCTGTATGAATGTTTCTCTGTATGTGTGTTTGTATTTATGTGTGTGTCTGTTTATGTGTGTGTGTGTGTGTGTGTGTGTGTGTGTTTGTATGTATGTGTCGTAGAGATGATGGCTGACCTGCTTTTTGAGCTTACACTTTAAAAACAGAAATGAGGTATAGATACAGAAAATGTAGAAAGCACGAGTGCAATGTATCCCAAGTGAACACTGCTTGCTGTATAATATTGTAACATATAGAGGTAACGGTGCTTGTCATATATAAATAGAGCTTTTCAACTAGTGTTATAAATACATTTCAAAATCTGTTAAATAAAAAGACATTTTAACGTTGACTTGATTAAATATAGAGCCCGATTCACCATGATGTCATCAGGTAACCAGTAGCAACTTGGACTGATATTCATTGACATCAAGCACTTTAAATGCAATTTTAAAGCAATTTTAAATGAAAATCTGATTCTGGAAGGGGATATTTCTCTGGAAGGGAATGTGTGCATTGCTTTGGATGATTTAAGTAGAAGATTGGGTACTTTCATTCATGAACATTCACCATGACTGCCCTAAGGCACACAGGCGGGTGGGCCCATGGATCAGTTCTCGCACCGGAGCCCCATGGATCGTATGTACGCCACTGCCTGGTGTGCATTCTGTTGATGGATCCGCCCCCTTTCTGGGCAGGTCTGTCCTCTTTGATCTGCGCCAGTTACGCAATTTGCTTTACTAGAATGCCCATCAGCACCCTGCTTCATGGGACACCAGTGTTGGGGGTATGAAGTACTAAAGGTAAGTCAACCATTGCAACCAGAAAGCACGTTTCATTGGTGATGACTCGACTTTTAAATTTTTGCACCACATTTTTGAACAGAAGACTTTGATATATCTCTCACTGTGTGTTTTGAGAGATGATGCGATAGCTTGATAGAAGTATCCAAATGAAAAGGAGTAGACTGTAGCCATAAAGAGATGTACATCTTTGGAAAAAATGCAGTGACGTTGAGATGATGTACAGTCTCTTATAAGGGTACTTATTTTATGATATTTGATATTGTGATTCTTACATTATACATTGAGTTGAACTAACTCTACACCCAATTGTGAACCAATGTATCTAATAAAGTGTCCACTACCAAAATTACTTATAAAGTGTATTTTTCATATTTAATTTTCAGTGATGTGCTTGAGATCATCTATGTGTCTGTAATTTAAATATTTACTAGTTTATTTAATATTAACAGGGTTATTCATTAAAGTGAAAATTCAAAGTGGTTTTAAAATTTATGGTCAACATATCCAAATGGTAAAAATTCTCCCAGTGAGATGAATTGGCCTTAAATTTAAAATTCTCACTTTAGTGAATAACTTTGCAGATGTTACCATTAAACAAAAGCACTCTGTTCTATAAACCAGTTTTTTCTAACTGTAACCAAAATAATGTACCTGTACATTAAATAATGTTGTTCCTCCCCCATTTCTTCATTTAGCCATCGATTGAACTTTTCACGAGAGGTTGAACCCATAGACCTTCCCAACTGTCAGTTATTGAAAGGAATTGGTATGTATCTTATTCTTAAACTTAAAGGAAGTAACACTGTACAAAGCTTTAAACCACTAGAGGCAGTCTTAACTGTGAAATGTAAACATTATAGTTTCTACAAAACAGCAGTTATATATTGCAGGGTTAAGGGAACAGGGACATTAACTATTATAGACACCTTGATTTTTATTAAATTAATTATTTTGGTTTTAATATTTGTTAATTTATGGTCACAAACAATATACCTATATTAATCTGTATATATATCATTATTTATGTTTCTACTTTTGCTCTTATACTGAGCACATTACTTTAGGGATTACTAGTTGTAAGGATGGACTGCTGCCAGACCTTTGCCCACACCTAAAATGGACTAATGAGCTTCATCTCAATAAGTAAGGACATGATGGACATGATGTTTGTCTCAATGGTGAGAAATGCTGGGACACCCTAGAGATGTGGAGAAGTGGGATGAGAAAACCGCCGCACTTTGGAGGATTTAACCGGATTTGACTATACAAGGGAGGAATACACAGCTCCCAGGTTCCCGGAAGTGACGTCCCCCACACGCGTGTGCGTGCGTGACGACGTCACCACTATGGGGTAGAGTATGATATATTAACACGCCCCCTTTACACAGGAGCACCCGTGATTGGCGGTATCACGATCTCCTGCAACCAATCAATGTTTAGACAGGGAAATATAATTGTAAAGAAGCAGGAAGTAAATTACCAATTGAAAAAGCCGAAGGGAATCGGCGAAACACGTTTTGGATACACCACCAATATGTATGTACTATAATTGTTTTTATATTCATTTATCTTTTGATAGAATAAATATAACTTTTTAATTCATCAACTGGTGGATTATTTAACCTGCTACAAGAAGGGCAGAGTCACCCTATAATTGTACTCATACACCTGTACACCTAGAGCCAAGGGACAGGCTCTTTTTAAGGTGAGAAGCAACCTGTATGTTTGTATTGCAATATATTTGATTAAGGATCTTTACACCAGGGCGAGTTTCCCTGTTCATCCTTTTCTTTGTTCACATGCCTTTGAGAAGTACCTTCCATATGGATCTAAAGGGTATGTGCCACCAGAAGTGCACAACAGCGCAAGTGATTAGAGCCAGTCCGTAATAGGCTCTAAACCACGTGAGTGCTTCCAATTGGAATACATTTCTCCATTCTTTAATCCAACAGTGTTGCACTATATATTCTTCCTTTTGTTCTTTACAGCGATTTGTACTTATTCTATATCTCCATCATAACCTTGGGAGTGAGTAATCTATTTTTAGCGCTACACACTTGCACTAATTTGGCACTGGTTTGTACAAATAGTGTTTTGTTATATATCACATTGTAATAGGAGTAGAGAGTTCCTATTTTTGGTGTGGAAGCTGATGTACTATAGAGCACCTTTATCTTCTTAAAGCGCCTAATACCACAGAATATTTGTTATAAATATTGAAATGCGCTGATTTACCCCTTCAAAAACTGCCACCAGAACTACATGGGGTAGTGTGCATGTTCCTACTACTCACTGAAATGACACAGGCGTGCCCCAAATATACATTAGGAATTGTGAAATTAGATTGTCATTTGTATGTCAAATATGCAGCATTTACTGATAGTAACATAATACAAAAATATCAAATACATATATTCATTTGCAAGCAATCTATAGATGGAATATTTTGTCTGCCAAGTTCTGCTTCATAAATTAAATTACTTAGTCCTTGTTTTAGTGAAAAAAGAGATGACTGCCACCTTAAACTGTCCATTCATATAACATGCAATATCAGGCAAAATACTGTATTTTAAATTGTAAAAGTTGGGGGAGGAGCTTAGCAACTAAAGAGAACAGACGCATGGCACAACAGCTCCTGCTAACTTGGGCCCCAAACTACCAATTTTGATAATATAAACTGCTCTTTAGGGAGTGGACAGCAACTGCAGGACAAGATGGGGTGAAAAAAAATGAAACCGGACAAACTGAGGCACGGGCCAAATATTGCAGAGATGCTGCGACAAACACGTGAGGCCACAGGGCCCAAAATGGCCAACTATCCGGACAACTACTCTGAGTTATTGGACGATCTCTCCTCAGAGGAAGAAGAGACCAACCTACCTCTGACACAGACATTAACACCAGCAGTCCAGAAAACGGACAACTCACCCGTGACCACTGCAGTCCTGAAATCGCTCCTCGCAGACGCTCCAGACCGATGTTGCCACGCTCCAGGCCGACATACATGGCCTGACGGGCCGAATGGGAGCCCTGGAATCTGCAGCCAGCACCAACTCAGATCATTTCACCACGCTACCACAAGAGGTCAGGGAGCTTCAACGGCAGAACGTGGCGCATGAACGCCGCTTTTCAGCCTTGGAGGATGCACGCCGGGCTAAAAACCTGAAGATCTGAGGCATCCCAGAGGATACACCAGCAACTGAGATGCCACATGTCCTGAGGCGCCTTTTAGTGGCCCTGTTGAACCCGAAGCAAGCCAGAAATGTCAAACTGGACAGCTTCTTTCGAGCCCCAAAAACAGCTAAAACACCGCAATCGGCGCCACGGGACGTCCTAGTAAAATTCCAGCAACACGCTGACAAAGTAGCAGTAGCAGCGGCGACCAGGGACTGTACACCTCTCAAGTTCGAATCAATGGAATTAATCTACGCAGACCTCACAGGGGGCACACTAGCCTGGCGGAGGTCACTTAAGCCACTCACGACACTTTCACAGAGGAAAGGACTGAGATACAAATGGCTCCAGACACGAACGCTGCAGATACTACAAGGGAATGATAAGCATGAGAACCACGACATAAATGAAGCGGCAACCTTGCTGCCCACACTAGGACTACCGCAACACTCCCTACACACTGCTGAGAAAATGCGTCCAAGCAGGCCAAAGCACCGATGGAATCTGGACGGGGTCCCGCGCACACCCAAGGACGCTCCGATCGTAGCAGAGGCTACCTAAAGCAAGCCTGATAAAGCACACAGGCTGTATTACGCTGGGATACCCCAGATGTCTTGCTGATAAGTTGTCTATAAGTTTCTTCCTTTGTTGTTACTCTCTAACTGCATAATATCAGCCCAAGTTGCACACCCATGATTATATGGTCTCCGGACCGCAGCTTCTTACCCCCCTGCCTAACACTAGCTCTTAAGCCGACATCCACATATATTGTTGCCATCACAAGGCGTAAAACATACAAAGCATTGTGGCCATTCACAGTCGCACCAGGTAGTCTAACTACACACTAGTGGTCTAGCCGCACCGCTCCACTTTTGACAAGTCTTCTGTCTGACTTATGATTTATACTATATCAATTTAGCAGCCGGTCTACATAGCAAGGAACAGGCAAAAACTAGTAACACCTAGCCACTTCAAAGGGCAAAACGGGTCACACCACATCACACGACTTCCACACAAATCACTAGCGCAAGTTTAACCTCAGTTAAATTAAAAGCTGTGTAATGCATAAGTAAATCGTAACTGTTTACATGTTTCTATCCTCGTACTAAAATAACAAAAAAGTGCTACCACCTAAAGCCAGGTATGTGTATGTTACTGTACCTTAATCTCACTTCACCAGCTGTTGTGGATAGGCAGAAAAGT
>OW240915.1:43696427-43785586 GCA_933207985.1 Pelobates cultripes
ACAAACTAACCCCAGCATCCAAACACTGCCCACAACAAGCACACACTAACCCCAGCATCCAAACACTGCCCACAGCAATCACAAACTAACCCCAGCATCCAAACACTGCCCACAGCAATCACAAACTAACCCCAGCATCCAAACACTGCCCACAACAACCACACACTAACCCCAGCATCCAAACACTCCCCACAACATACACAAAACTAACCCCAGCATCCAAACACTCCCCACAACATCCACAAACTAACCCCAGCATCCAAACACTGCCCACAACAACCACACACTAACCCCAGCATCCAAACACTGCCCACAACAACCACACACTAACCCCAGCATCCAAACACTGCCCACAACAACCACACACTAACCCCAGCATCCAAACACTGCCCACAACAACCACACACTAACCCCAGCGTCCAAACACTGCCCACAACAACCACACACTAACCCCAGCATCCAAACACTGCCCACAACAACCACACACTAACCCCAGCATCCACACACTGCCCACAACATCCACACACTAACCCCAGCATCCAAACACTGCCCACAACATCCACAAACTAACCCCAGCATCCAAACACTGCCCACAACAATCACAAACTAACCCCAGCATCCAAACACTGCCCACAACATCCACAAACTAACCCCAGCATCCAAACACTGCCCACAACATCCACAAACTAACCCCAGCATCCAAACACTGCCCACAGCAACCACACACTAACCCCAGCATCCAAACACTGCCCACAGTAATCATAAACTCCGTAGCAAAGATGCTGCCCACAACATTCACATTAGTTAGGGTAGGGTAGGGCAGGGTGCCTGCCTAACTCTGGCCTAAGACTACATCTGTCTGGCATTCAGCAGCAGCATTGACTTCATCAACTTACCCTACCCTATTAATGGTGTACCTCTTATTTAAAGGTTTGGCGGAAGACCAGGTGCTCACACTTAGAGCACCATAACCACTAAAAGGAGCTCTTCTGGCTGTAATGCTTCAACTGTCCCATAAAAATTTTTTTATTTTAACTAACTGTAAACTAAATGTCATTAATCTAAAAAAAGGAAAGTTAATGTAGCAATACAGATGTATCTGTGCCAGGTGCATAGAATATAAGAAAAACTTTATAAACATTTTCAACACATACAAACAATTAAATACACATTACTTGGATAAATCTACTGGTAAGTGCACATGGCATTGTGTTATTAAACAAAATAGTGGACAAGCAACCAAACGTCCAGTCAATAACTGTTATGTGTTAAAAGGGGCTATTCACCCACGCTGTAAAAACACTACAGCTGTTGTTATAGACCAATATTATAAAGAATGAGTAAGTTTCATCACAACAGGCATTTTGCACCCTCCACCTGCAACCAGACTGTATCGCACATCATCCTCTGTGGTTAGTGGGACTTGTAGTCTTGCAGTAGTTTGTGAGTCTCAGTATATGCCTGATCAGCTGCAATAAGGGTACAGCCTTGAGCTATAGTCCTATTAAAACTTTTATATAGCGTCATCTATCTCAAAATATCCTCTCTGATGGCTTTTGCAAAAAGTAACTTCTTCAAGAACACAGAGAGTTTACTGGAAGTAAAAGAGCTGGAACGTTACCTGAGTTGTACTATCCTCTCAGCGACGAAGGCCAGGCAGATCCCGATTAAAGTTAATTTGAGCAATGTCCCCATGTCTGCAGTGTTAGAAGGGCTCCCTGATGGCTGGGCAGATCTCTGTAACTCAGAGCAGGGAAGGCAGGCTGATGGGGCGGGTCTGGGCTTCTCCAGGGATCAGCCTGTGCACACACACAGTGGGAATACAATGTATTCTAAAATGTAACTGTGCACTGCTTGGTCAGTACTTTTTAAAGGTGAAGAGCAAGCATGTCAAACTGGCTAACTCGGGCCAAATAAACAAGGCTGAAGTTTATGTGGGCTGAGAAAAAAAGAAAAAGAGTTTGAACTGGGCCAACACAAACTAAAATTACTTGAATCATTCTCATGTAAACAATATGTAATCATGGGTACATATATATCATTGACTCAAAATCTTTACTTTACTTTACTTGCCCCCCAATCTAATAGACAGCCTCCTGCACCCCTCCCACCACTCTAATACACTGCCCTCTCCCTCCCACCACTCTAATACACTGCCCTCTCCCTCCCACCACTCTAATACATTGCTCTCTCCCTCCCACCACTCTAATACACTGCCCTCTCCCTCCCACCACTCTAATACATTGCTCTTTCCTCCAATTGAATACACTGCCCTCCCTCTCCCTTACCCCAATTTCACACACTGTCCCCCTCAACACTTTAACACACTGCCCCTACTCCCACCACTCTAATACACTGCCCTCCCTCTCCCTTACCCCAATTTCACACACTGTCCCCCTCAACACTTTAACACACTGACCCTCCTCCCACCACTCTAATACACTGCCCTCCCTCTCCCTTACCCCAATTTCACACACTGTCCCCCTCAACACTTTAACACACTGCCCCTACTCCCACCACTCTAATACACTGCCTTCCTCCTTCCCCCCAATTTTATACACTGCCCTCCCTCCCACCACTCTAATACACTGCCTACCCCATTTCATACACTACACTACAGGAAGGTTTCCCCAAGCCCCTCTTCTTCCCCTTAAGCCGTCTTCCAGTCCAGCCCTGAACTCAAGCAGGCCACACACTTCTCTGGCACTGCGAGCAGCATGGAAGAGGGAGTAGCTGGCCTGCTCTGAACGCAGCAAGCCACTCTGGGCACTGTATCGCCACTGGGCAGCGGCCGGATATGACTCCATACGCTGCATGCGCATATGCAGCAGCCGGCACAAAGCACACAGCCCAAAGCGGCTCCAGAGCAGATGGCCAATGGGGAAATTTCTTGGTATGCTGGTAGGCCAGTCTGGCCCTGGGCCGCAAAGATACTCATTGTGGGCCTCATGCGACCCACGGGCTGCATGTTTGTCAATAAACAATAAAGAATTGTGTAGTTTTACTATAGTACACCTATTTCATGTTAGCAAAGCCAAGACAATTAACCTGTCAGTCAATATCTTTACAGAGCTATTCTCTGCACTCTGAATTTTGTAAAATTGTAAATTAATTTTACAAAATCCAGGCTTAAATAGTCAATCTGGGGCTATAGATGTGTTGCATAATTTGTTTAGATCAGTTATTTTAGCCCAAATTTTGCTAGTTGGATTTTAATTGGCTACCTTGCAGTCGGGTGTTAAATAAATCAAACCAAGATCAGTGAAATCAGAATGCATAGAAACATCACAGACTATTTATCTTACAAAATGTATTTGTTAATTCTCCTGTTTGTATACTTTTTTTTTTTTCTCCTTGATATGAAAATCAATTCTATTCCTTCAATTTATTCTGTAATTTTGGGAATTGAGAGAATTTATTATTCTCAAAAAAATATATAAGTGCTTGGAACCTCTAGAGATCGACAACCAAAAAATTGTTTCTTTTCTGCTTCTTTTCTTTCCCTCTTTATTCCAGTTTTTCACCACTAGTGGCCTCCCTAGCCACTAGTCTAAACCGAGTTTCTCTCACCTGTTTAACTTGATAATTTCAACCTGCTATAAGAAGTCACACCCTGCTAGGCAAGTTGCCCAGAAATTGATTGTAGATGCGTTCTACTCCTGGGAAGACTACAGATCCTGGCTCCTGCTAAAACCTGTTCTATCCTGGAATTATTTCATCCAACCTGATTTATTCCTTTCAACCTGCTACTTTCCAGACCTGCTTACTACCCATAAACTGTGATTGCTAACTGTACTATACATTACTGGACTTGAATTTAATATTAAATTGATACTGAATTTATGCTAAACTACTTAACTAACGTGGAAATTACAAACATCCTGGATATTTACAATTATCCCAAAGGGCCCTGATACATCTACCCAAAATCTGCTGTACAACCGCCAAACCAAAGAGGTTGATCAACTAAATGTCTACTTACCTGTATTACTTTATCCTTTTATATTTCTGTTTAGTTCTGTCTATTGTATTTTGTTTTACCTGTAACCTATTACCTTTTGTTATATGGTAGATTTTCTTCTCTATACCTACCTGTAAAATGTTATCTTGTTACTGAATAACCAGCCTGGGGCATATTGCCTAAACCTGATATTTCTGTAATCTCCTGCACCTTGACCTATAATTTTGTTTATAGGTTCTCATTCTTACTACTGCCTATATATCTTATAGGTTCTTCTTCTACCTATTAAGCTGACTAGGGCTTATTGCATGTGTGTGTGTGTGTGTGTGTGTTTCATTTATAGGTTCTTCTTTCTCCCTTTTTGTCTTTATTATATTACTTCCTTAAACTCCTGCTACTCATATTGTTTTTTTTCAAGACAAATCATGTCTAAGATCACAAATAAAGACCCGAGGTTAACCCCAGTTTCAGTCTCATATCTGACCTGATCAGAAGCATGACAGATCCACATTTTCGTGTCGAAGAAGGTTGGCACAAGCATGCTCATGCTTATTAGAGAGCTAGCCATTGGAAGTGGTACGACCATGCACAGAGAAGAACAGGTATAGTCCCAAATGCGGAAAGATAATTTCGTAGTGGGAAGGTAGTTCATTCCAGTATAAGGAACTCAAACTGCCTGCACAGTGTAATTCAATGTCAAACCACTGAAGGATGGCTGTAGTGGAAAGAGAGGTCACCACCATGGACAACAGTGGAGCTCTATAGTATTGTTTGATATTTGGTAGGCTCTGGCCTCTGTCTTTTGAGTTTCACTGTAATATTGATGGGGCTATTATTTTTCTTTTGCCCCAAATAAACCAGACTAGTATTCTCTGAAGCCAGTTTAAAACATTTTTGGGAACTAAATCAAAGTGTGTGGAGAAGATATTGAAATTTAGGAAGTAATGTCATATTTATTGCCACTAGTCTCATAAGTCAAGATAGGGACGTGCCCTCCCACTTGTTTAATGTGTCTGATTTCTTGTAGTAGCCATTCGTTGTTTTGTATTGTAGAGGTGTAAGAAATGTTTGGTTAGTTTAAAAATTTAATGTAAAATACAGTTTAAGAAACAGCACACTCATTAAAAGACACTTTTACATTTTATAAGGCCATTTAATATCCCCTATCTCTGCAAATATGTGGATTTAGTTCCGCCATATAGCCATTTTGTGTTAGGGCCCACCACATGAGTATATAAATCAAAGCACTATCACTTAAATTGTTTACTTTGGACACTGCATTTTTTTGAATTGCATTTATCACATCAATTTAGCATTTTATATATATTCACAATGCTCTTACAACCAATTTTTGAAGTACTTTTGATTATATAGCACTATTTGCTTTGTCTCCTATCTTGGAATTGGTGTAGGACCCACCAATATTGCGATACTGGGAAGGAGATGTGGACAGTGGCGAAACTACCGTGGTGTCACATCCTGCTCTTTTCTGCGGAGATGTCTGGCCTTGGCTTCTGGTATCCAGTACGCTGCATCAGGGTTCTAGTATGTGGCTGCTCAAATGCTGGTGCTCAACACCAGGGGGCATGCGGTTACCCTGCACCCGACCCTGCTAAGCCACCTCCACACTGTGACTCCTACTCTGAACATCAGGCATTCTGGGTCCCGGGCACTGGACCGCCACCCTGACACGCGGTTGCAGGTATCACAGCTGCGACCAGGCCCGTCACCCCTGTGAGCGCGGTGCCCAGCCGGCCATGTGTTGCGGCCACGGCTCGCACGGTAGTACCACCAGGGCCACACATTAAGGAGCCCATTGGATGACCCCATTATTTGCAACGCTTTAACAGTGCAACCGGGCCCTCTGTGATGTCAGACTGAGCTGGGAGGAAGTGACTGCCCTTGTCACTCCTCCCAGCTTACACAGAGGGAGGAGGGAGTCAGAGTGGGAACTCTGACTCCCATCAGCTTGAGCCACTGGCCCAAAGGGAAGTCACCCTCCTGCGCCTAAAAGGTAGGAAACAGAGTGAGTAAACCATTGTGCAAGTGTGATTGTGTGTCTTAATGTATGTCTGTGTGTCACTGTTTGTATCTGTATGAGTGTCATTCTGTGTATAGTTTGTGTAACCGCTTGTGTCTGGATATCTGTTTGTGCCACTGTTTGTATCTATAGGAGTGTAATTCTGTGTATATATGTGTCTGTGTGTATGTATCTGCATGTATGTCAGTGTCTGTTTTGTATGAATGAGACAGACTGAGGGGCGTGAGTGTGAGACATGGAGGGGCGGGTGGCAGGGCAATTTTCGCACTTGGCCCCCGTGGTTTCTAGTTGCGCCTTTGGTGGTGGGATTAGCACAATATAGCCATATGGTGGAACTGAATCACCATATTTGTTTGCTGAAACTGGAGATTTTTAAGTAGCCTTATGAAATTTAAAAATTTATTTTTATGTTCGCACTGTTCCTTAACTGAATTGTACATTACATTTTTAAACTAACCAAACAATGGTCGGACCAAGATATTTGTCCGATGTTACAATGTTCCACTTGATTTAAGGCTTGACCAGTCGATGTGAGAATATGAGTTGTGTGCTGAAGAAAAACCCTATATGTTTAACTCTCCGGACATCATATAAATGGTGTGTGAGTGTAGGAGTTTCGCTAAAGCCGTACTGTCGCTTGAGGGGTCGAAATGTAGAGCGGTAATGTTGTGTCTAGGGATGGGTCGAATACATGGTTAAAGTCTCTACATATGATAGTGATACCCTGTTGTATGGTAGTTTATTTTTAGATTTAGAGTTTGTTTCTGTCCAAAATGCAATTCATCCAAATTTGTGTTGATTGGGAGATCGGTCGAATTCCCAAATGCTGAACCGAAATGTGCCTGAATCATGATCCAAATGAGCCGTGGTCGCACATGTTCGTTTTGATTGGTGACTCTGAATTCCACCCATGGCACCAATAAGAGATTATTGGTGGGGGAAAAAAAGATGATTGATGGCAAGGGGACAGTCACTAATTGTTGCTTTTATTCACATATCAAGGAAGCAGTGGGCAATATATGGAAAAAGTAGGTATAGTGTAAATATATATATATAATTTTATTTTTTTTGGAGAATTGGTTCACTGGAACCACATTTTGTTACCATGAATAAGTCTACTAATTGGTCAGAATTTAGGTTTTTCCTTATTTGAGAATAGGTCAGTTAACTTGATTCCTAGATAACTATTAGCATGTCCCTTACTTGACTACTCGGTGTGGGTTATACAGAACACCTGAAATAAAGTCTTGTGTAAAATATTTATATCTTTAATCTAAAATGGACGGACCACCATAAAATAAACTAGGCTATATTTAATACAGCCCTATCATTCATTTTTTTAAATTTAATTTTGGGAGGATTCCTTTCCTTATGCTCTCTGTATGTGAACTATATTTCCTCCATTGCCACTTGCTTTAATATGTATTTCTCTTTTCTCTTTTGTGCCAGACGGCATCACATTTCTGCACAAATTATCAAAGTTGCAAAAATGGCTTAGTTGGATAATATTTCCAGCTTGGCTGTTTGGATATAGGTTTCAAATAGAAGTGGGAAATGCAAGCCAGGCTCCACGTAATTAACACTCGCACTGCCAAGGTTTTTTAAAATTAATTTTTAACGAATTGCCCGCAGATTGGCTTTAATAAATATGAGAACTGCCATTGTGATTGGAATTCAGTCATTTTGTTTCTGGTCTATGCCCATTCAGACAAAATCTGGTGTTTATTATAGGTATGAGTACTATTGGTAGCTTCCAATTGATATAGGTGCAATGCCTCCACCATTTTACAGGGAAGAAAATGTCATGTTGGAAAGGACTGCTTTTACCGCAAAACTTCACTGGCAGAAAGACCTATCTCCATTTATGTGAGCTGTTCCAGTGGATACAATTAAAGTATTGTAACTGAGGAAATTATTCACAGGATCAAAAATGGTCTTATTACGGGACTAGTGCTTGCCTTACATTCATTAACACATAAGGCAGTGAGTCACAAACTGCCTGCTCATTTTAGAATCCTGGCTGATCTCTGGAAAACCAAATTATTGCTTCTTTAGGACTTTTGTGAGTTGTGATAAAAAGAAAAAAATATTTTAAAAAAATGTATCCTCTACAACCAATTTGCTAATAAATGCCCAGATAATAAAGTGTCAAATATGTGAAAAGTTTAGTCCTTCTAAGACTGGACTGCGTTACACAATTTGCCATGTGTTCTGTTGACAGTTTTAATGTGTATTGTAATTTAAAATGTGCAATAAATAAAACAAAATATGATCAAGTAATACCTTTGCCATGTGCAACTGTAAGTTAACGTCTTTAATATTTTATTATTTATATAGCACTCTCAGCTTGTGGCAGGCAGTGTTTTTATTTAGATTATTTGATAATTAGTGCAGTTACAATGTGTCCTGGAGGTTCTGTTTTGAAAGGAACACAAGATCCATTTTACTCAGGTTTATTTTTTTTTGGCCTGGTAATTTTAAATCCAGATTAACAATCTACAGACCTGTACCCTCTCCTAACTAAGCAGAACACCAGTGCAGGTCTTCAAAAAAAAGCACTGTAATTGTGGAGAATCTCTTAGTTAATTCTTGCTTGAAATGTTTATCAGATAAAATCTACCAAATTTGAAGGGGAACTTTAAAAACAATGTTATGAGATTGCTGTAGAATTTAAATAATTGGCAAAAATGACGAACATTGAACATTTGTCAGATTACATTTTTGCTCAGTTAGATGAAAATAAAAGATTTATTGTCTTTAACTGATTTATAGAAAGACCATTTTAGTGACAATGACAGCAATAGTTGATTACCACAAATATTGATTATTTCTAGGTATTAGGAGGCCATCACCACAAATTGCACCCAGGTAATAACAAGCCCCCTGCACGCTATACTTCTATACAACAAAAGGAACTGATTTAGGTAATTCTTGCCTCAATACTGTCCACAACAGTCATATCTACACAAGATGTAAATCAAAGTTACAGGTTAAATAAACAAGGGACCCCAATCCTAAAAATTATTTATAAATCACAGATAATTGTAATTGAGAACATACATATAATTGCTGACCGTAGTTCCAAGTTCATTCAACTTGCCAGGTGCTGGCTGGATATAGTGGTAATTGTAATGCACAGAAACTGCCAGAATCCATTGACAAGGGTGGATAAAAACCAACAAATTGTTTAAAAAAAAAAAAAAAAGAAAACTGAAATTTCTTTTAATAAAATGATTTTGGAGGAAAATTTATAAAATATATATATATATAGTTTTCTATTTAAGGTACATCACAGTGATACAAATTATTCAGCATGAATATGGATTAGTCATATAGCATAAGGCTGTTTATTCATACAATATTTTATACCTCCCAACATTGGGAGGCATGAGATCGGTGCCAATGAGCTAAGGAGGGCATTGCCACTTATGTCACTGGTTATGCCCATAATGGATGGGCTTGTCCACTCACTGTAGGGGCCACCATCATAAAAGACCCTGCATAATGATATGCTTGCACTGACGTTCCTGAGGACAGCTCTTCGGTGATCCTGGATATGGAACACCAGGTAACAAAATCAGGACTATGAAAAAAGAACTCTGTAATCAGGACTGTTGGGGGTGTCGGCTTGATATTTTCACTTTTGGTAAATGAATTCCATTAATCCAAGTGAATTCAATTTATGTCTGCAGAGATAAGATACACTTTTGCACAGCAAAAATGTTATAAAACAAACATACAAAGTTCAGAAAAAGATCTTCATCCCATTGTTATTCTGCAAATCTACGTACACACAATGTATACCTTTTCATTTAAGTTGTTCTCATGACACAAGTAAATAACCAATTAAACTGGATATAGTTTATCCCATAATTATCATATATATTTGTAATGATGTGGCATCAATTCTGATATACCGGGTAACTGTTAAACGAATCTGAAAAGTTATTTAACATACATCTGAAATGTTCATCTGGTTACAAATATTAACTTTTATAACAATTGGCAAGAATTGGTGTTTACATTTAAAAATCATGATGTACCGTATATACTCGAGTATAAGCCGACCCGAATATAAGCCGAGGCCCCTACTTTTACCCCAAAAAACTGGGAAAACTTATTGACTCGAGTATAAGACTAGGGTGGGAAATGCAGCAGCTACTGGTAAATTTCTAAATAAAATTAGATCCTAAAAAAATTATATTAATTGAATATTTATTTACAGTGTGTGTATATGATGAATGCAGTGTGTGTGTATGAGTGCGCAGTGTGTGTATAAATGCAGTGTGTATATGAGTGCGCAGTGTGTGTATGAATGCAGTGTGTGTGTGTATGAGTGCAGTGTGTGTGTATGAGTGCAGTGTATGTGTGTATGAATGCAGTATGTGTGTATGAGTGCAGTGTGTGTATGAGTGCAGTGTGTGTATGAATGCAGTGTGTGTGTATGAATGCAGTGTATGTGTGTATGAGTGCAGTGTGTGTATGAGTGCAGTGTGTGTATGAGTGCAGTGTGTGTGTATGAATGCAGTGTATGTGTGTATGAATGCAGTGTGTGTGTATGAGTGCAGTGTGTGTAATGCAGTGTGTGTGTGTGTGTGATGCAGTGTGTGTTTGTGTTGCAGAGCCTTGGTGGGGGGTGGGCATTTTTATAAAAAAAAAATTATTATTATTTACATTTTTTTTGTTATATTATTATTTTTTTAATAATTTTTTTATTATTTTTTTTTTAATTATTATTTATGTATTATTATTTTATTTAGTTTTTAGTTCATTTTTTTGTTATATTATTATTTTGTTTATTATTATTATTTTTTTTATTATTTTTATTTATATATTATTAATGTATTTATTTTGTTGTCCCCCCTCCCTGCTTGATACATGGCAGGGAGGGGGGCTCTCCTTCCCTGGTGGTCCAGTGGCATTGGCAGTTCAGTGGGGGGAGGAAGGGGGCTGGCAGAGCTGTTACTTACCTCTCCTGCAGCTCCTGTCAGCTCTCTCCTCCTCCGCGCCGGTCCGTGCAGCTCTTCTCTCAGCTCCCAGTGTAAGTCTCGCGAGAGCCGCACTATGACCCCGCGGCTCTCGCGAGACTTACACTGGGAGCTGACCGAGGTGCTGACCGGACCGGCGCGGAGGAGGAGGGAGCTGGCAGGAGCTGCAGGAGAGGTAAGTAACAGCTCTGCCAGCCCCCAGTCTGTATTATGGCAATGTAAATTGCCATAATACAGACAGTGACTCGAGTATAAGCCGAGTTGGGGTTTTTCAGCACAAAAAATGTGCTGAAAAACTCGGCTTATACTCGAGTATATACGGTAAATCAAATCTTACTGACTTGTGACTTAAATCAAATATAAAATCAAAACAAAGTCAAACAATTTCAAATCCGATAAAGTAGCATTATCTGCTTTTTGTGTTTTGAAATTAGTTGGTTTGTTTTGATTTTATTGTTTTATAATTTTATGCTTTTAACATAATTGGGTGTCTGAGGAAGTCCAACAGTTGAACGAATCGCGGAGGACCAACCATTTTATGTTTATATAAATAAATAGGAATTTATTTTGGAAACTTGAGTCCTGCTTGCCAATATTGTCATGGAGATTCCAGCCGGGAGCTAAGGGGACATGAAAAATCCCTTCAAGTATCTAAATGGAGGCACCCAGAGGCGAAATACGCACCGTGCATTCTGAGTGAATTTTCCTGAGCGCAGTGTCACTTCCGTATCCACTATATTATGCTATGGGCATGTCTTATTTTTTTTGTAGACTTACAGCTGCATCCTCTAAATACTGTTTTGTTTGATTTAAACCAGGTCTACCTTGCTGCTGCCCTTTAATGCACAGTGCACAAAGGGAAAAATCTATATGGGAGTTTTGTTATAAAATGAAATTATTATTGAAAAGACCAAAAAGCATGTGCCATCTTAACATTGGTTTGTTCCATTTTATCAGAAGAGATTGTTACATTCCAGTACATGTTTCCAAGGCAAAGTTAACACTTCCTAATACAACTGCTGGTGCATTGGATGGTATTCTTTCGCAGGGCCGGGTTACCAACCCTAAAACCTGGTCATAACAAGGCAGACACATTCCACTGCATGACATTGTAAAGACAGAACCAACCCAATTAATTACCTATCCAGAGCAGAGAGCCTCAGCCAGAAACCCTTACTGATCTTTAATGAGCAGGGATCAAATCAATGTATGTTTTATGATAATAATAATCAGTATTCAGGTGGCAACTCATTAGAAAGTCATTGCAGTGGAAAATCCATAAGCATTATTATAAATACAAAAATATGAGGCTGATTTTGTTTCTACTTTTGTTAATAAACATTTATGAAAAGGCTTTCTTATTGTGTGTTTGTAACAGGAAAAAAAAAAGATTGGTGTACACAAAAAATAAATAACACCAATAATGTTAAAAACAAAACAAATGTCAGATGTTTTTGATTAAATACATTGCCTGCACTAACGTATAATTTCACTTTTTTTGTTTGGCACACCTCACACACTGTTACTTTTTCCTGGAGGTAATCAATTTATACAACAGTTCAGAAAATAGTGGTTGTAACTTAAGTGCTCTGGAGAAAGATTTTATACACTGTGCATGTGTTTACTCGAGATCACAGTACACAGCTTTATGAAATACAGTTCCCACAAAAAGCTTCCCCTCGTAGACGGCGGCCACGGAAGACGCCTGTATCACTGAGCCGTTGTTCACATATACTTGGGTCACTATAGGATTGTCAGAATGAATGTTCTGCACACGGACAACCTACAATGGGAAAACATTTAAACATTAGTTAGACACCAAGTTCACCTATTGTAATGGAATATCTGAGAAAGGTGTTTTATCCAGCTTTTGAAGATCTGAAGCCTGTCTAGTACAGATGTGTAATAATTCCCTAGAATATTATTAATCTTTTTTTAGGATTTAAGCATCGCCCAATGAATATACATTAACAGGTTTCTTCAAACCTGTATTAAAGCTGGGAAATAGGTTCTTGATGTGAATGGGCTGAAAACAAGCCTCTTACACGTAATGATAACACATTAAAACTACCTGCAGGATTCAAAGAATTTTCTTCAGTGGAAAGAGAGAAAAAAAAACCAACAAAAATATTTCAGATAAACACCATGCCTTATCACACTGAACAGATACTCCATGAAGGTACGAAATTAAAGGAGGAGAGAATGGAGATGGTAACTGTGAGTCTCCATATATCCTGACACGAGAGACATGTAACTCTGAATATACCCACAAAAATGAGCATTTTGCCATGATATCACCATTAAACTCAGTCTAGCACCTCTACATTGGGACATTAGACACAAAATGCCAAAAAACGTGAAATATTATTGTCAGAGTATTTATATCGGCAGACATTTTGTGCTATGATAGAAATGAAAAGTGTATATTCTGAGTCACTCTGAACAGACCAGACTCCATTTTGTTATTTTCAAATTAACAAAGAGACACAAAATTTCTATCCTTTCTGTAAAACTAACCACTTTCCCAGAGCTAAAGGAATGCATAGTATATACAAACCAAGTGATAAGGAGAACGGGGGTTGGACAGACCGTCTAAAATGTTAATGGAATAGATGCATATCTAAACACAGACATTTGTGATAGAGGAGATTAAATAATAAAATGTTACTTTCTATATGTACAAGATCCCATTGTAAGTTACGGGTCAAAACTCAGAATTTGCCAGACACATAGTCTGGACAAAACTTAAAGAAACCCTTTGAAGTGAAAGGAAACGTAAGTTATGGCCACTATAAAGATAGGCCAAAATGATGTCAAAATAGCCACCAAGAAAAGTTAACTCTTTCCTGGATAGGTATGTTTAGTGGGACAAGGCTGCCCTCTATAGACCAAATACCTAAATTGCGATCCCTAGGTAAGCACACCTCTAGTGCTTCTATTGGGTTATCAACTGATGACGTACATAGAGTCTGGCCCTTTAAAAGTTAGGACAAAGGGAAGACAGGAGGGTTGAGAAAAGGAAGGTAGATGAGGAATGCAAGGGTATGCAAAGAAAGCAAAGAAGTGAGCAGTCGGAAGCAATGCAGAGAGGCCTATGACAGATATCCACTCTAGGACACTCAGAAATTCCTACACACCTCCATGCAGAGAGACATCCAAACAAGTTCCTGAGACTACCTACCAATCTGAGGAAATATCTACTCAACTGGTAATTATACTGGTTCCAGTTAATTAATTAAAATTAATTAAAATGTACTAATAGCATGATATATGACTGGATAAATCACGGTCAGATTTGCATATTAAGAAATCTTAGTTAACTAAAGAATATATAGTTATAAACATTCCATTCTGCAGGTGGAATTAAGAATAATTATATATTAATGTGATGGTATCACGTGTTAGCTTACCGCTGTTTTTATCCAGGTGTATTGACTTGCTCTAATATAAGATAAGATATATTTTTAGGCGAATTCAATTCTGCTTATAAAATATGGTAGATTCTCTTATTGGATGGTTCCAGGAAATGACTAATGAACTGGTTTAAATGTTATTTTATTTAAAATTACATAAGAATAGATCTTAATTACCTAGGAGGTCTAGTCAGCATTGAAAGGGTTATTCTAACTGTTAGCCAGGGTTTTATGGCCCTTCGCTGTGAAAAGCTTCGCTTTCTCTCTGTGTAAGGATACCTCATAAATCGTGTAAGCCTTGACAGAAAATGCTGTTTAGCCATTGAAATGTGTATACCCATTCCATTGTATTGCATATCATTTTATACTGGATATTCATTGATTATTGTCACGCATATTACATATTATTATTATTAATTAATTTGTTATTATAAAATAAAATCTATTTTTATAACAAAATTGTGATTTTATTTATATGAAATACTTTTCACTTATGATAACGATCTTTGGATCTGAGAATTGAATTAGTGGGCAATTCTCACTGTTTACTATTATTATCCCATAAATATCCCCACATTATGTAAGTAAAGGTTGGAATTTCGTTGATTTTATATGGCCAAACATTATGGTGAGCATTACACATGAGTTTGTAGGACATGTCATTCCAAAACCATGGTTATTAATATGGAGCTATCCACCTGCCTTTTCGGCTATAACAGTTGCCACTCTTTTGGTAATGTTTTCCCACAAAATTTTGGATTGTGTCTGTGGTTATTTTAGCCATTCAGCAAGAAAAAAACATTTGTGATTAGGTCTGGTTCATGATAGGCATTCCAATTCATTCTAAAAGTGTTCAGTGAGACAGAGGTCAGGGCTCTTTGCAGGTCAGTCCAGTTCTTCCAGACCAAACTCATTAAACCATGTCTTCATGGACCTCGCTTTGTGCACAGTGGCACAGACATACCCCCTGTTGCCACCAAATTTTCTAAAATGTATCCTTTAGCATTTAAATAAACCTTCACTGGTAAAACCCTAAAACACATCCCCAGACCATTGTCTCTGCTACACCAACAACAGATGGAGAGCTTTACGCACTACATACTACACTCAGCATCGCTAATTTGGGAGCATGCATGGTCTACACTTTATTGCTAGGTTGTCGTTGCTTCTCCATGGTTCCACATCAAAATAAATTCTCTTATAGTTGACCAGGGCAGATCTAGTAGGGTAGAAATTTCACAAACTGATGTATTAGCATGTAGCATGTTTACAGTCATTGATCTCTTCAGTATGACCCCTGTAAAGTTTGTCTACGTTGATTTCATGGCTATATGCTGGATTATATGGAGCTGTTAGCAATGGATAAAGCTGGAACACCTGATTCAATGACTTGGTGTGTCCATATATTTTTGCCATATAGTGTGGATAGACAGAAAGATATTGATTTGTGGGACCTGCCCGTTGCCCATGTTTCTCCTTCTCTGGAGTCCTTTTCTAGATGCTTAGAAATTCTGGTATTGAGTGTATAACAGCATGAGATTAAAAATAACTTTAATAAATCTTTACACTACAGTAAATAAGTTAAAACTGTGTATCATCCACGTACCAAACACAGATTAAGATAATTGTAGTATTGCAGTTTCAGTTCAAGGAAGAATGCTAAACAACAATTTAGTGTGTGAATGTTAAAAAGGTTCATCGAGCATGCTCTATAACAGAACAAAAAAATCCACATTACATTGTATACACTAACCTCAGATCCAGGTAGATTATCAGAATTATAAAATGCTATTTTTCTGGCATTCGGAATCCCCGCTGTCCAAATATCCCCTGTATTTGGGTCTACAACGAGGTTGTCCAAAAGTATATCTAGCTGCACAACCTAACATAAAGATAAAGTAAAATAAAAGATTATTAAAAACAAGTCTACAGCCCTTCCGAATAAAACCGCTAATTTAATTAAATCCGGCATTATAGCTAAAAGCTCATAGACATGATTCTTCTAGAAAGTCAGAAAACTTCCAAAACAATTACTGAAAGTGATGGCCATTAAAATGGTAAGTGGCATAGTGAACATATATAAAATCACATGTCTGTGTGTGCATATTGTATTTTTCAGAATAGAGGACGTATGTATGTTTTTACCCCAATGTTTGGGGTTAAATATTGCTTGTGTCCTGTATTACCAGTCTGTGTATATACAGTTAGTTCGGGAAATATTTGGACACGATTTTCATAATTTGGGCTCTGTATGCCACCATAATGGATTTGAAATGAAACAACTGGGATCCAAGTGCAGACTTTCAGTTTTAATTCGAGGTGATGAACAAAAATATCATGAAATGTTTAGGAATAGCAACCATTTTCATACACAGTTCCCTTATTTCAGGGGCTCAAATGTAATTGGACAAATTAACACAATCATAATTTTTTTTTACTTTTTAATACTGTGTCGAAAATACTTTGCAGGCAATGACAGCTTGAGGTCTGGAACACATGGACATCAACAAATGCTGGGTTTCCTCCTTTGTGATACTTTGCCAGGCCTTTACTGTAGCTGACTTCAGTTGTTGTTTGTTCGTGGGTCTTTCAGCCTTAAAGGCAAACTATAGTGCCAGGAGAACAAACTTGTTTTCCTGGCACTCTAGCTTCCCCCTTTGTCAAGGCCCACCAGGTTAATAAGCCCTTTTGTCACTCACCTGGGTCCAGTGTCGATGGGCCACGCTAGCAATAGGATTTCCCCATAAGAAAACATTATTTAATCCTTTCCTATGGGGATTCCGGTGACGCTGGAAGTCCTCATTCATAGCGTGAGGACGTCCAGCGTTGTTTAGCTGACCAAAAGTCGCCTTCATGCCCAGAAGTCCCTCTAGTGGATGTCTGGTAGACAGTCACCAGAGGAGGAGTTAACCCTAGCAGGTAATTATTGCAGTTTATAAAAATTGCAATAATTACATGCTCAGGGTTAAGGGTGCTGGGAGTTTGCACCCAGACCACTTCAATGAGCTGAAGTGGTCTGGGTCTCTACAGTGTCCCTTTAAGTTTTGTCTTCTGCAAATGAAATGCAAGCTCGATTTGGTTGAGATCAGGTGATTGACTCGGCCACAGCAGATTATTCCACTTCTCTGCCTTAAACTCCTGGGTTGCTTTCGCGGTATGTTTTGAGTCATTGTCCATCTGTAAAGTGAAGCGCCATCCAATCAACTTCGCTTAATTTGGCTGAATCTGAGCAGACAATATATTCCTATACACTTCAGAATGAATCTGGCTGCTTATGTCACATCATCAATAGGCACTAGTGACCCAGTTCCATTGGAAGCCACGCATGCCCATGCCACCACAATGCCTCTACTGTGTTATACAG
The DNA here is from genome assembly GCA_933207985.1 of Pelobates cultripes. NCBI lineage: Eukaryota > Metazoa > Chordata > Amphibia > Anura > Pelobatidae > Pelobates > Pelobates cultripes. The sequence goes on from OW240915.1 coordinate 43,714,195, forward strand.
ATAATGTGGTATGCTTCGGATCCAAGCCTTCTCCATACTTTTTTCTTCCCATCATTCTGCTAAAGGTTTATGTTAGTTTCATCTGTCCAAAGAATCCTGTTCCAGTACTGGGCTGGTTTTTTTTTTAGATATTTTTGGCAAAATGTAATCTGGCCTTTCTATTCTTGAGGCTTATGAATGGTTTGCACCTTTGGTGAACCCTTTGTATTTGCTCTCAAGAAGTCTTCTCTTTGTGGTAGATTTGGATAATGATATACCTACCTATTGGAGCGTGTTCTTTACTTGGCTGGATGTTGTGAAGGTTACCATGGAAAGGATCCTACGATCATTTTTTTTCCATGGACGTCTAGGACTTTTTGTGTTGCAGAATCAGCCCACAACTCCCAACATCCTCAGCCTGCAGACTGGACACAAAGAAAGCCACCCTCCTGGAGGATGGCTATACAAGTGTATATTTTGACCTGTATGTCTCTCAGTGTGTGTGTGTGTATCTGTGTATCTGTGCGTCTGTCAGCATGTGTATCTGTATGTTTGTCAGTATATGTGTGTATCTTTATGTCAGTTTGTGTGTATCTGTATGTATGTCAGTGTGTATCTGTATGTCTGTCAGTATGTGTATCTTTATGCCTGTTAGTGTGTATATGTATGTATGTCTGTCAGTATGTATCTGTATGGCTGTCAGGGTGTGTTGTGTATCTCTATGTCTGTCTGTTTGCCTGCCTGTATGTGTATCTGTATGTCTGTGTGTATCTGTATGTCTGTCAATGTGTGTGTTAGGCGCTAAAAACATATCTGCGGCCCGAAGAAGCTTAGCATATTTAATTTTGGCCACGATCTATTGCCAAGTTGTGCAGGTCTAAAAAAAATGTATCACTCAGAGCTGTCCTATGGACTCTCAAATTAAAGCTGAAAGACTGCACTCTAAGCCCATATTCATTATTTTACTGTAACTTGAATTTATTTGAGTAAACAGCCAAAATAAAATATTTTTGGAACCTAACTGGACCACTGGTGATTGTACTGCCCCCACTCCCTTGCCCAATGTACGAAGCAGGGAGGGGGGATAACCTTAAAGAAAACAAATAACTATAATAAATATATGTAAAACCACTCCCCTCTCACACCACTCCCCAAAACACAGCTCCAATCTCACTCCACATGTTCACAGTCACATGAATACCTTAAACACACTTCAGAGCCCCACAGACACACAAGCTTTAGTTTACTGTAATTATTGTACTGGTTGTTATATTTATTTTTCTTCTAAATTCCTAGTTAAAATGTATGGGTGTTTTATACTCAGGTGCGTCTTGTGTTCTGAAAAACACTTGCACACACAATCAAATATATACCGAGTGGGAGAGATCAAAAAGTTTTCTCTTCACATGGTGACGACCCCAAGCATGGTCTGGAGCGGGGGAGAGGCCCCCCACCGCACACGACCCCTCTCCTCCGGGCGACCACCACCACAATGCCTAGAAAGAGCCACGACCCTGCCGACCGGAGAAAGAAGACCTACGGACCAAGGGCAAGGGCCCCCCTCACAACCCGGAGCTACAGGGCCTCAGAAATGCCGTGCTGCGACATGCTGACAACAAATCTACCATGCTTGCAGCTCAGCCTGACCGCCCGCATGCCGGACTTTACTTTACGTTACTTTGTCATTCTTAACCAGGCACACTACACTCAGGCCACACATCTGTTCCCCCAAACGCACCCAGCTTGGTCTTAAGCATGATTAGTTAGGCATGCATAATAAACTACTGCCCTGCCACATTTATACAATACACCTAAGTGGTACTACTCTCACGTATATCATGTCTTAAAGCATCCAGCATACTGTTATGTGTTACTCGGTTCTCCTCTACTAAGCACCTATGAGAGTAAAACTCATGACATACAAGCAAAGAAAATTACCTTTTTTGATTACTTGTAGTTAATGGCATTATACTGTGTACTTAAAGAAAAAGCGCAGCTTAACCCTGACAAGCTATTTACCTACATGATTAAGCTTGCTGTTATTTCATTGAATTGTTGTTTTTCTAAGACTTAAACATGCACCCCACGCTCTCTCTCGTGCCTCTTACAAGTCTAGCAGACTTCACTGTTTCCTAGTTAACTACCTGCTCCTTGTCTTGCTGGATATATCTAACCCAACGCTGAGCTTAAATTTTATACCTTTACCTGTCTAGACACTGATATTAAGCTAGTATATCTCCGGTGGGACGACCTCCTAGTCACGTTAGCCTAGCATGATGTTACCGTAAAACTGTACAGAGAGCTTGTTTCTTTTCTCATGTTTTCTTAACTATATCACAAAAATGTGCAACGTCGTATGCCATGCCACTGTTTCTCTATGTTTACTGAACTGTCTGCATCAGCTGTTGTGGCAATGCAAGGCTCCCTGTTTATCTATGCATGACCAAAATAAAGAATTAAAAAAAAAAAAAAAATAAATAAATTGACATTAAAAAGTTTACTCTTCTAAAAGATGGTGCGAAAATAAAAATGGGAGGAATCACCGATGGAATATGACTGCGTGTTCGAGTGATTTCCATTAAATTTGCCTCACTTTTCAGATCAGATCACTTTGATTAATCTCCGGAAATACTCAAAGGTCAGGAATTACCAAAAGCAAGGAACCACCTTAGATAATAAGGATATTTTATAATTAACTAATATATAATAATTTCTCCCAAAATACTAAGTATACAAGTATATACCTAAAAAATAGGTGGAAACTCTCAAATGCTGCTGACACAGTCATTATAGCACATGCTGAAGCCTACTTCTATTACATTAAATATGTTTCTTTTCAAATAATTTTATTAAAGTTTTAAAAAAATTTGTATAACAAGTGATAATAATACAAACATTGTATTAGGGGTAGGAAAGGAAGGGTAACTTGGAAATGGGAGGGGGTGTCCATCCATCATTGAAATAAACATAATGTATATGGCAAAAAAAAATTGTACATCAGTGCACTTTAACAATAAATATATCAAAGACCATAAACTATTTTGATTTTTTCTTCCCATTTATCCCAATTATATTTTAGTATTGGGAAACCATGCATATTGGCTCTATGTGATAATTCATGTGCCTTGTTTTCTAGAATCAAATTAAAAACTCTGAGAGATGGCACATTTTGGGACTTCCAATGTCTAGGTAAACAGGATGTAGCAGCGATCAGAATGTGGCCTATGATTATTTTATCTGAACTATTAACGGACTCCGGGAGTTTTTTAAATAAGGCTAGTTCCGAAGTTAAGATGCTAATGGTTCTGTTCACTTTAATAATTAGATCATGAATCATTTTCCAATAATTAATTAACTTGGGGCAGAACCACCAGATATGGGCCATATTGCCTACTCCCCCACAGTCTCTCCAACACCGGTCAGAATACATATTGTTCATGTTATGCAATCTAGACGGAGCCAGGTACCAGCGATATAAGATTTTATAATGATTTTCAAAATGGTCGGTGCAATACGAAATACCTTTTAAACCTTTAAAAAAAACAAACCATTCTTCTAAATCGTACTGGGCACCCAACTCCGTCTCCCATGACAGCATATGTTTTAATTTAATTAAGGGCTTGGCATTATGAGATAAATAGCATAAGGATATCATACCTTTACTAGCGGGCTGTATAAAAAAACTTTCTCTAAAGGAGATAACTCAAGTGATTTATAGTTTTTATCTGTTTCAGGTACCTGGTATAGTTCTTTCAATTTGTCAATGATTAGCATACATTCCAGTTCACATACATTTGACAACCCATACTTAAGCTTCAATTTTTCCAAAGAAAGAATAGCATTGCCATAAAAAAAATTGTCCAGATTAGTTATAGAGCAATCCTTCAACAATTCTATTTTTAAGGATGGTATATAATCTTTCAATAACTCAATAGGCATTGCTCTATATAAACTGGGAGACTGGTCATTTTTAAAAACAATGTCCCAGGCCTTGAGCGTAGTCTTGGTAGATAAAAATAATTTTGTAATTCCAGGTCTTTTCTTAGAATTTAACCAAGGTAATTCTGATAATCTAACCGGTAAAATTTTCGATTCTTCTATTTCCATCCATCTGGGTTTATCATCCTGGTTGTTAAAGCTCACAACCACTGCAGCGTTAGTGGCGAAATAATATTTGCGGATCTCGGGGACACCGATACCGCCATTCGATTTATGGTGCTGCCGGGAAGTGAGCTGAACTCGGGCAGGCTTGTTCCCCCAGATAAATTTCAACATTGTCGAGTGAACTTTATTAAAAAATGATAATGGAATGGAGAGAGGAATGGTCCTAAAAAAATATAAAATTTGGGGGAGTATCGTCATTTTAATAGATACGACCCTCCCCAGCCATGAGAGCTCCTCCCGCCCCATCTCTCCATCTCTTTTTGCAAGTCTGACCATGCTTTCCTCAAGTTGTGATTGTGCATATTGACCAAATTTTTGCATAAATTAATGCCAAGATATTCCATATATTCAGTTCTCAAATCAAATAAATATGATTTCTTAAGGGCAATGGTTTCCAAATTGTTTAAATGAAACGGGAGGGCTTGAGTTTTGGACTCATTTAATTTGTAGTACGATATCTCACCAAATTGAGTTAAAATATCCTTGAGGTGTCTCAAAGATTCCTTTGGGTTTTTGACAGCTAGGATTATATCGTCTGCAAACAGGCCAGTTTTGTGAACGGATTCTTTAATAGCAATTCCTACAATTTGTGGGGTCGTTCTAATCAGTTCTATCGCTAAGACAAACAAAATTGGAGATAAAGGGCACCCCTGTCTCGTCCCGTTGGTTAGAGAGAAAGTTTTGGATGTGAAGCCAGAAGCTGAGACATGGGCGGAGGGTGCACAATATAACGCCTTAATTGCTGTGATAAAGGATGATGGTATGTTGAACCTGTCTAATGTTCTCCATAAATATCCCCAATGTATCCTGTCAAACACCTTCTCTGCGTCTAGAGATAGAAGCAAAGAAGGCGTTTTGGTCATATTGATGTGCTGAATCAAGTTTATGAATCTTCTAGTTCCGTCTGGCACGTGTCTATTCTTTACAAAACCCACTTGATCCTTATTAATTAGCAATGGGATTAGTTTGGTTAATCTATTAGCGAGAACTTTAGAATAAATCTTTGAATCATTATTAATCAGAGAAATGGGCCTAAAGTTAGGGCATCTATCGGGAGTTTTTCCTGGCTTTGGCAAAGTGACTATTCGTGCGCACAAGGACTCCTCTGGCATCTTTCCCCCGGACTTATAGGAATTGAACATTTTAGTCATATGGGGAATTAAAATTTCTGGAAAAGTTTTATAATTTAAAATAGTGAATCCGTCGGGACAAGGGGCTTTTCCAGATGGCATAAGTTTGATTGCCTCAGCTATCTCTACTGCTGATATTTCACATTCTAAGCTTTCTAAATGTCCTGGAGACAGCCGAGGCAATGACACTCTGTCTAATAATTTATCAATTATTGTTGTAGAAGGCTGGGGGAGGTCCAAATTACATTCTAAGTTATAAAGTTTACTATAATACTCTGCAAACATATCACTAATTTTAGTTGGATGAAACACTTTTCGCCCCTGATCATCAAGTAAATATGCTATTTTTGATTGGGCATTCACATGCCGGAGTTTGGATGCAAAAAGAGTTGAGGCCCTGTTGCCTTTTAAGTAAAATGTTTTCCTGAGACGTCTCACCATGAGAGATGTACGATCTAAATTAATTTTGTTAATTTTAGCCTTAATTTCTCCTATCATTGCTGATAGAGAGGACGATGGACCAAATTTATTAGCCTGGTTCAAATTGTACAATTCTTTTTCCAATGTTCTTAAATTATTGCTATTAATTCTCTTCAGATGAGACGCTCTAGAAATAAAATGACCTCTTAACACAGCCTTATGCGTATTCCAAGTCACCTCGCCAGGAACCTCGGGCGAGGCATTCTCCGAAAAATAATCACACAAAGCTTTCTCCGTCAGTGACCTGTTCACAACACCATTTAACAAACAATCGCCTAATTTCCAGGTTCTGTTAGGGGCTGATGAAACAATTTCGTCAATATGCATTATGATTGGAGCATGGTCGGACCAGTTGATGTTTAAGATATCAGATTTCAAGATGTGTGGGATTAAAGCACCCTGGACCATAAACCGGTCCAGCCTGGAATACATATTTTTAGAGACAGAATAATACGTAAAATCTCTTTCATTTTCATACATCAGTCTCCAAGGGTCGTATAAGCCACATTCAATCATGTATCTGGAGCATTTATACGCTAATCGGTCACTGTCCCCTCTAAGCTGTTGATCACGTTCTTCCCTAGCGTTATCCAATTCTCCATCCATAACAAAATTTGTGTCACCACACATTACCAAGCTGCCTCTCACATTCTCATTCACTAAGTCCATCAATTTCCTAAAAAACTGCAACTGACCGGTGTTTGGAAAATACATGTTCACAATAGTATATTCAATAGTATTGAGTGATCCTATCCATATTAAATACCTCCCGTCATCATCCGTTATTACTTTGTTTGTCAAACATGCTACATTCCTGTGAAAGAAAATTGATGTACCTCTAGACTTGGATTTATAAGTGCAATGGTATTGGACTGGGAAAAGCTTTGCCATAATTTTATGGTCTTTATCATCTTTAAAATGCGTTTCCTGTACACAGATTACATCTGATTTGTTGGATTTTGCTACTTTGAATAATAATCGTCTCTTGTGGGCGGTGTTCAGGCCTCTCACATTAAATGACATATATTTTAAAACCATGGTTTATGGAACAGTAATATCTGGTAAAGGGTAAAAGAACATTCAATTTTGTGAGAGTCCAAGCAACCGCCTTCCAAGAGAGAAACATGCAAGTCCAAAAAACTGTCAAAGCAAACTCAAGCTGTGTACTTGTGTGTACAGGAATAGTGAATAAACAGATTTTTACAAGTTGCTGATGCCACGTAGTATGCATTTTTGTATGAAGCATTGCAGTGTTTCGTGGTCTAGAAACGTTTCTACCGAACTTTAAGTAATGGATGGACAAAAAATATAGAAAAATAAAGAAGGGGAACAAAAAACTTGGGTATATACCCCTATCAGGGGTGAAACAAAAACAGTGAAAGAGGGCCATGAGGGAGAACAAAAAAAGTTTCTCCATCTCAGGGTGTTAGGCCCAGGTTGGGGGGAGAGAAGGCTACTGGGTACAAGGGGAGCCAATATAAATAGTAAAAAACAAAAAGCAACTTTTTAAATATGACATTTGAAAGGACAAAAAGCACAGAACAATAAAAAATAATAAAATTAAATAAATATGAAATTATATAAAAAATAATTTTGATTGTATAAATTTAGAAAGTTTTAAGTAATCGAATCGATTTCTGAAATAAACCATAAAGGCACAGGTCAAATAACCGTTGGTGGGAAAACTCAAAAGTCTGTCCTAAAAAGGAGAAACAAGTCAAAATTCAAAGTAATCCCGATAAATCACCGGACTGGAGCAGGACTCGATAAGGACTGTGGAAAAGGAAGACTGTAGCTCTTTGAGCTGGGATCTCAGGAAGTGTCCGATTTACTTCTCTTGCTGGCCTGCATAGGAGTAGATGGCGAGAGTCTATGAGGCGAAACCTGACGTCTATTCATGGAATTGATGAGTTCCATTCCTTCCTCAGGCGACGTGATTATGAAATTCTGACCATCCATACGGAAAAGGACTTTAACCGGGAATCCTCATCTATATCTTATCCCTCTTCGTCTTAGCTCCGCAGTGAAAAGTTTAAATTCCCTGCGTCGCTTCATTGTTTGAGCAGAGAAGTCTTGGAAGACCTTCATGCCGCTGTAATCTCCTGTGAGACCTGAAGTGCGTACTGCACCAAGAAATTCCTCTTTAATGTGGTAGTAGTGGAATCTCACTATCACATCTTTGGGTGCAGCCACAGGTGCATTGCCGGGTTTGGGCAATCTATGGATGCAGTCCAGTAATAAATCCGTATTTTTTACGTTTGGTAGAGCTGACTTCACCATTGTCTGGAAATAGCTTTGTAATTCCTGAGAATCGATATTATCAGGGATCCCCCTGATCCTTAAGTTATTACACCTACTTCTATCCTCAGCGTCGGCTAACTTTTCTGCTTGTTGGTGCACTTGCTTTTGGAGCTCTTTTACGGTTTCAACCAGATCCAGGTGAGATTGCTCTTGAGAGTGCAATCTATTCTCTATTATTTCCGTACGCTGGTTAATGCCCTCAATGGCACCATATAATGCGTCAAAGTCTTTTTTAAAGTCGTTTTTCAAATCAACTCTCAAATCTTTGATGAGTTGAATTATCATGCCAGCTTATGGTGGCAGGTCTTCTGCCAATTCAGGTGGCATATTAGGATTGTAGGTCGCTGCTTTAAATGTGGTAGTAGCCATATTGGAGGTGGCAGTGGCCATCTTGGGAGTGGAATATACAATATCTGGGCTGGCAGCCATCTTTGTTGTGGCATCATGATGTATTCTCTGTGGTAGTGCAGAGAAAGTACTTATTTGGAGCACTTCAGCCCCTATTTCCATTCTCTGGGCTTTCTATAGGGATTCTCTGGGCTTTCTATAGCCCTTACTGTGCCTTTAAATATTTTGGGTCGGCCAGCAGAGTCCCCCCCCCCTCCCGAGACCGGGGGGGGGGGGCAGCATGTGTATGGGGGGGGCAGTATGGGGGCTATGTGTGTGTGTGTGTGTGTGTGTAAGGGTAGGGGGGGGCTTTTTTTTATAATATATATCTTTATTTAATTAAAAAAAACAAATATTCTATGTCCCCCCTCCCTTCTTACCTTTATTGAGGAGGAGGGGGGACATATTTTCATCCCTGGTGGTCCCAGTGGTGATTCCCTGGTGGTCCCAGTGGTTACAGTGAACTCTAGCCCGCGCTCCCGGGCTAGAGTTCACTCTCGCGAGATTTGGAGCGTTGCCGTGGTCCAAAATCTCGCGAGAGGAGGACCCGGAGGAGCTGCAGACTGAGCTCCCGGGTCCTCCCTCTCCCTCCCCTGCCGGCTGTCAGCACAGTGCCTGCGGACCGGGGAGGGAGATCTCTGATCTCCCCTCCGGTCCGCAGGCACATTGCAGGGCTAGCACCTGCATGTGCTGGCAGGGGAGGGAGACCGGCGGATTTCTCGGGGGGGGCAATTGCCCCGTTGCCCCCCCCCCCGGATCCGCCAGTGGATTCCAGGTTTATTCAATAAATCTTGTAGTTCCTAAAATCATCTGGGTGACGCACAGTAGATTCTTAAAAAGAGGGCTTACTACATTTGGTACAACATCTCTCTTCCTGTCTATGTGAGAATTCAGTGCAAATGAAGATAAATCTTACATTATTTGTGGACTATATTAGAGATTACATTTTGTAAAATAAAAGAAGGTTGACATGGAAAAGCACTATAGAAGCCATAACTGCTTATCACTAAGCTTGAAAATTTTAGTAATGTAAAACATATCACCTTCACTGGAGACAGGGACCAGTCTGCATGTTTTTCCAAAACATTAAGCGTATGAGCAAATATATCAGCAACGTAAATGAACCTTTAGGGGAGTACAAAGGACAAAAAGAGAATTAGAGTCTAGAATCTCCACAAGTCATACACCTAAAAAAAATGGGAAAATATAAATGCGTTTTTCCAGCTAAATAAAAAGTGCAATATAAACAGTACATAAAGATGAAGTATGTATTTTGGGATATGAATGCCATCTCTGGGAATGTATAGAAACATTGGGAAACATTTGATCTCGTACTTAAAGGGACACTATAGTCACCTGAACTACCTTAGCTTAATGAAGCAGTTTTGGTGTATAGAACATGCCCCTGCAGCCTCACTGCTCAATCCTCTGCCATTTAGGAGTTAAATCCCTTTGTTTATGAACCCTAGTCACACCTCCCTGCATGTGACTTGCACAGCCTTCCATAAACACTTCCTGTAACGGGATATTCTAATGTTCAATACCTATTGTATGGTCTCAGTTCAGCTGTGCCAGAAGATGCGTATTGCCATGGATAAAAAAAATAAGATTACGAGGGCCATGAATTGGTTGAATTATGGCTGAGAATGGAGAAGTGAGGGAAATGGAATTAACCCCTTAAGGACACATGACATGTATGACATGTCATGATTCCCTTTTATTCCAGAAGTTTGGTCCTTAAGGGATAAGGACATGGCATCAGGGGTGCATTAAAGGACCACCATAGGCACCCAGACCACTTCAGCTCAATGAAGTGGTTTGGGTGCCAGGTCGCCCTTGTTTTAACCCTGCAGCTGAAAACATAACAGTTTCAGGGAAATTGCTATGTTTACATCACAGGGTTAATCCAGCCTCTAGTGGCTGTCTCCCTGACAGCCACTAGAGGCGATTCCGCAATTTACAGGGAGTAAATTGCACTGATTTGATGCTGGACGTCCTCGCGGAGTCCAGTGTCAAAAAAGATCCCCACGCACCTCTGGCTGTGCATGCGCATTCGGCTCCACTCGGAAGCTGAAGTCATTGGAGGAGGAAAGGTCACCAGTGCCGAGAGGAGTGCCCGGCGCTGGATTAAGGTAAGCAAATAAATGGTTAATTAACCATTTATTCGCTGTGGAATCGGTGACTAGGGCTCTATAGCGTTAGGAATACACATTTGTATTCCTAACGCTATAGTGTTCCATTAAAAGAACATAGCAATGGGGGATGAATTTGGAGAACGGTAAAGGGGTTGTACCTACAGAGAATTCTATTCTTGTGTTTTACCTTACATGATACTACGGAAAACATCTTGATGAACATTATTTTCATGTGCTGGCATTTGGAATTTTGATTATATATATTAGTCAATACACTGTTAAACACAGATCTGCACACTAGTCAAGCCATAAGATTTGCTTTTCCCACGGATATCTCAAGTTAGCAGTGATTTTACTACTGCAAGGGATTCTGTGTGGGCATTTGCAAATTGGTTCAACCAAGAAACACCTTTTTGCCTCATTATTTAATTTTACACATGGATTCCTTGGATTTTATGTTTGTTGTATACAACAGCTTTGAAACATAACTCAATAGATGCAAAGCCAGTGAACCACTCATGGACAGCTGTTTCGTTGTTAATGCAACTCATTGACATGAGGTTGGTTACTGACTTGCTAGTGGGGCTTGGTGTTACTTGCGGAGTACAAACCAGGAACGTTTTGGTGGGGAAAAAAGTGATTGAAAACCCAATCCACCTGAAGTCAGTTGATAGTCAATACATTGTTAAACACAGATCTGCACACAAATTGAGCCATAAGACTTGCTTTTCCACCTGAAATGTCAAATTTGCAGTGATGTTACTACTGCAAGGGATTCTGGATGGGCATATGCAAATTAGTTCAACAAAGAATCACATTTTTGTACACACACACAGATCCCTACATTTTTTGTGTACTACACATTCTATGAATCCTTTCATTTGTTCCATATTCTATTCAAATATTTAGTTAAGAACCCATATCCGTTAAAAAGTGCACTTACACATACCCTAAGGTGGGAACTGTTCTACCCAAGCCTGAATTCCCGAGCTAGCCTGAAGCTCTATTAAATGTTAGTGGCTGTCCACATTTATTTTATCCAATTGTGAAAAACTCTCTTGGGACTACTTTGAATGTATTCCACCACTTTGTTTTCAAACGGATGAGTGAAATTCATGCCTCATCCAATACTTTATTTGAATAAAAAAGTTTTAAAGTACTAATTCTAATTACTCAGATGACTGTCAAATGTACTATTATTCTTGAAAGGTTTAATGCGTGATGGTAGCTTTGTTCTTTAGTAAATATTCCAAATATTATAAAATAAACTCAGCACGAGTAGTCTTAGCAGCTGTCGAGACCAAGTAATCTTAGACACTGCCGACACTAGCGTCTCTGTGGGAACTTTGAACGGACTGCATAGAGGCTGAGCACTGATAAGCTTATTATTCTACAGCACATGACTGACTTTTACTTATATTTTATTTATCAGTAAAGTGTTGTGATATCCTGCTGATGTCAATTTCCTCCTTGCTCTTACCCCGTAGCAAACAGTGTATCTGGATATGGGGAATAAGGGATAAGGATGCCGGCTCAAAATTGAGACAGGCCATACCCTTTTAAGCACTACATGTCATTGTAGACAGGAAAAGTTTTGAAAAGGAGAACATAAACTATTCTTCGGCATGGGACAGTTTCTGGTTCATTATTATGAGACATTTTTGTAACCTTAACACTTTTTTCAGAACTTTTAATACAGGACTTATAATGATGTATACCCTCTACGACTGTGATTTAGCCTGCATCATTTCTTCTTGCAGCATATCTATTGCTGCTTTTAAGAATAGTATTTATATATGCCAGATAGGATATTTGTTCCATACAATATTGGTTTAGACCAGTGCTTTCCAAACCAGTCCTCAACGCACGCCTAACAGGCCAGGGTTTAGAGATTACCCAGTTGTGTCTAAGGTGTTTTTAGAAAAAAAACAAAAAACACCTTGACATAACTGGGTAGTCTCTGGTCTGCCATACACAGCTCCCCCTTCCAAATGGTTGAATAAAAAGGAGATAGATATACATTACGTTTTATCAGTTGACATGGCGATTCCATTTGCACTATAGAATCCAGAGGCCACTTGTCTCACTTCACTGGGGCTGTAGTAAACAACGTTTGTCCATCCTAATCCGAAAAACAATTCCAGGTGTCTCAGAGTGAAATCGGAGAAATAATAATCGTTGGTGGCATAAAAGCTCTCAGGTCCCAGAGCCACAATATTGTTAACACTGCAAGGGAAAATAAGATGCCTTAGAGTGGTCAGTTGTTAAAGGAACACTATAGGCACCAAGACCACATCAGCTCAGTGAAGTGGTTTGGATGCAATGTACCCCTTTGTTTCAACCCTGCAGCTCAGCTTATCATTTTGCTTGGATAATAATGGAAAAAGGGGAATTTAAAAAATAATTTAAAAATTCTTGTTTTGCCTATTATGATTTGTAGACAACTAGTGCTTATAAAGAAAAGTATGTGACAATAGGTTTATTAGTTTTGATTTTGGGAATACCAAAACATATTGTTCACCATCACAGGTCATATACCAAAACAGTGTAATCCTGTTTAAGAAACTTAAAGGGACACTGTAGCCACCAAAACAACTTTAGTTTAACCCCTTCCCGACCGCGGACGTATCAGGTACGTCTGGCAAAAAACGGTCCACAATGACCTTGGACGTACCTGGTACGTCCGCAGCTATTTTGAGCGCTGGAAGCTCTGATAGTATTGCAGTGATGCTCTGCATGTGCTGAGTGCCTCGAGGGGTCCTGGCACTCAGTGCATATATAATAATATATATAAAAAAATAAATATAAAATAAATAAAATTATCAATATTAACCCGCTCCCCCTCCCTTTCTAAAGGCAGTGAATCATGGGGCTTCTGGGGGTGTCCCTAGCATGCCGCATCATAAGGGGCAGGCTGGGGTCATGCAATCACAGCTTGCCCCATTAGCAATTTCATCCCAAGTGTGTTCCCCATTTCTCTGATTAGTGTGGATCTGCCTCCCTCTCTTCACTTGTGTTTTAGAGAGAGAGGGAGAGAGATCTGTGGTTTAGCTAGAGAGATTTAGGTATTTATAGGTAGGGATTTGTAAAATCTTGAGACCCAAAGGCTCTTTTCAGAGCCATTAACCCCTGTCTTGCCAGTGATCACTATAATCACTGGCTCTTGCACAGCAGCACTTTTCTGCTGTTTGTGCATTTTTTTTAGGTGTTCATTTTTTTGTGATCTTTTTTTTTTGAGACCCAAAAGCTCTTTTCAGAACGATTAACCCCTGTCCTGCCAGTGATCACTGTACAGATCACAGGCTCTTGCACAGCAGCACTTATTTTGCTGTCTGTTCATTTTTTTTAGGGGTTAATTTTTTTGTCTTTTTTTTTGTGACAGGTCACTAAGTAAAGTGATTGTGATCATGTCACATCGGTCACGGAAATCAACCAGCGCTGAGCAGTCATATGCCACCCTTGCGCTAGAGTCTGACACGTCTATGTCAGACTCTGACCCTGATTTTGACCCTTCCAGGTGCTCAGATACATCATCACTAGATTCAGTGTCTGCTGCTAGTGATGTATCTAGTGATGTTGTATCTGTGCCTGCTAGTCCCCCTGCCAGAAGGAGACGTGCTGCTCCAGCTGGCAGAACTGCTGAGGAGTGGGTAGTGCCTCATCGCCAGAGGCCAAATATCCCACCCTTCACTGCAAATCCCGGCATTAATTTGGATGTCACAGGATTTAGCCCTCAGCAGTTTATGGAGGTGTTTCTGGGCGATGATGAATTGGGGAACATTGTCGCCCAAACTAATTTATATGCCCATCAATTCCGAGCTACAAATCCTGACTCTTTTTTGGCAAAGCAGCAATGGGCCCCCATCGATGTGCCAGAATTTAAAAGATTATGGGCATTGACTATACTGATGGGCATCATAAAGAAGCCCTCCATCCGCTCCTACTGGAGCAGTAGCCCCATCTGCTCTACCTCCATTTACTCCCAATGTATGTTGAGGAAGAGGTATGAAATGATTCCTTAGGGAGCATCCCCAGTTTGAAAGGCTGTATAAAATCCGCCCCCTGATTATCCACTTCGCTGCCAGGTTTGCAGAGCCTTATACACCTGGAAGGAATATATGCGTGGATGAATCCCTGATGAAGTATAAGGGAAGGCTGGGATTCAAGCAGTATGTTCCTTCCAAGCACTCTAGGTATGGTGTAAAGATGTATAAGCTCTGTGAGAGCGAGACTAGTAATACTCAGGCCTTCTGGGTGTTCGAGGGAAAGGATAGCCACCTTGACCCTCCAGGTTGCCCAGAACATATGGGAACCAGTGGCAAGATTGTCTGGGACCTGATATTCCCCCTGATGAACAAAGGGTACCACTTGTATACTGACAATTTTTATAAAAGTGTCCCTTTGTTCAAGCTACTGTACTGTTTTGATACAGTAGCTTGCGGCACAATCAAAAAGAACAGCACAGGTGTCCCAGGACAATTTGCACGCACCCAGCTACGAAGGGGGGAGACCTCAGCTCTGCACCAAGAGGAGCTGTTGGCAGTTAAGTACAGAGACAAGAAGGATGTGTACCTTCTTACCACCATCCACACTGAGGGGACTGTGGAGGTCCCTGTACGTGGCAGAGCTGAGAGAACGAGGAAGCCAGTGTGCATCAAGGTCTATAACCGGCACATGGGTGGGGTTGATCTGGCAGATCAGCTGCTGCAGCTGTACCTAATTATACGAAAGACAAGGGCCTGGTACAAAAAGGTTGCAATCTACCTAATGCAGATTGCAACCCACAACGCTTTCTTGTTGTTCAAAAAAGCAAACCCCAGGACGCAACTGAGATTTTTACAGTTTCAGCTCCAGATCATTTCGGGGATTTTGTACCGTGATGCACCTGCTCCCCAGGCAGTGATGGGAGAGAGCAGAGTTGGGGGGTACACATTTTATTTTTAAAATTCCCCCTACTGCGGCAAAGCAGAATCCCCCAAAAAGATGCAGGGTCTGTTCTAAGAGGGGGCAGAGAAAAGATATTGTATATCACTGTCCTGATTGCCCTGGACAGCCTGGACTCTGCATTGGAGACTGCTTCAAACTATACCACACGGTGGTCCATTTTTTATTTATTTTTTATTTTGCCGTTCAGTTTTTTTTGGGGGGTCTTTTTTTTTGTTTGTTTGTTTTGTTACATTTACCCCGTGCATGGGGGGCATGGGTGTCCTTAGGAGGCCTGGCAGAAAACAACCTGGGGTGTTTTCTTGCAATAACCAACAACAGGCTCTCCTAAATCACAGTCAAAAAGCAGTGTGCGTGTGTAAAAATGAGGATTGAACAGTTACCTCCACACACGTTCTTCAACTTTTTTTATTTTTTGTCTGGCTAAAAAAAAGTTGCATCAAAGCACTCCACATGCAATACCTCGGGGTGTCTACGTTTCAAGTATGTACCCTTTCATGGCGATATATAAAACTGGTTATGTGATAAGCCCCAAGCTAAAGATAGGCCTATCAGAAGAAATACTCTCAATTTCAACTCAAATTGAAAGTCATACAATTGTAACCGTACCTTCCCAAAATCCTGGCAAACCTATGCATGGGGGGCATGGGTGTCCTAAGGAGGCTTTGCAGAAAACAACCAGGGGTGTTTTCTTGCAATAACCAACAACAGGCTCTCCTAAATCACAGTCAAAAAGCAGTGTGCGTGTGTAAAAATGAGGATTGAACCATTACCTCCACACACGTTCTTCAACTTTTTTTGACTAAAATGATTGCATCTAAGGCATCAAAACACTCAATATACAATACTGCTGGTTGTCAACTTTTCAAATATATGCACGCTCATGGCAAGAAAATACATTGGGATATCTGATAAGGCCCCCAAAAGGAAGATAGGCAAACAAGATATGTAAAATTTGAAAAAAGCATATCAGACATTTTGCTTTGCACCCCCCAGTGAACCCGACACAAGTATGCATGGGTGGTATCGCTGTACTCGGGAGATGTTGCCGAGCACATATTGGGGTGTCCTTTGGCAGTAACACCTAACAGGAGCTTAGAATCAATGCCCAAAGTAGAATGTGTGAGTGAAAAATAACACAAAAAAAACGTTTGACAGAGACTGGTGGTAGAATTAGTGCATGTAAAGTGTTGAAATGCCACCATGTGAAATGCCCTAGGGTGTGTACTTTTGAAAAACATATGGTTTGACAGGGGTGAATTACATTGGCCGGCTTCAGAAATGTTCGAACTGGGACATGGGTGCATGATGGCCAGCTGTGTTTTATTTTTCAATTTTTCATCATATTTAACTTTTTTTATTCTAGTAAATTATATGATATGATGAAAATAATGGTATCTTTAGAATGAACATTTAATGGCGAGAAAAATGGTATATAATATGTATGGGTACAATAAATGTGTAAGAGGCAAATTACATCTAAACACAACCACTGCAGAAATGTAAAAAGAGCCCTGGTCCTTAACGGTAATAAAACTGAAAAATGGCCTGGTCACTAAGGGGTTACTGAAGCAGTTTCTGAGTATAGATCATGCTCCCGCACTCCCACACTTCTCACTTATTCCCATTTAGGAGTTAAATCACTTTGTTTATGTTCCCCTGGTCCTACCTGCCTGTATGTGAATTACACAGCCTTCTTAAACACTTCCTGTAAAGAGTCATCTAATGTTTGCACTTCCTTTATTGTAAATTACCTTTAATTTATAATTTGCTATCTCCTGCACTGTTAATGGCTTGCTAGACCCTACAGGAGCCTCCTGTATGCAAGTAAAGTTCAATTTAAAGAGCAGGAGAGAAAAACTTCTAAAGTGAGTTAACCTCTGATTGAATATGAAACCATTTGTTTCATGCAGGCTGTGTCAGTCACAGCCAAGGGAGGTGTGGTTAGGGCTGCATAAACAGAAACATAAGTGATTTAACTCCTGAATAGCAGTGAATTGAGCAGTGAGACTGCGGATGCATTAACTATACACCCACACTGCTTCAATAAGCTAAAGTTGTTTTGGTGACTATAGTGTCCCTTTAAAGTTGTCAGATTTTGATAAGTTAGATATGTAAGTTTAAAAGAGGTTGTCAGGAATTCAATGTAAAGTCTCAAATTTAAGGATTTGAGGATTTTTCCAATTTGTCTATATGGGCATTGAATTTGATATTCACTTTGAATTGTCAAAAATTGTCACTGTGTTAAATAAAACTGGGAATGTATTAATACATTAATTTGCTTATTAAAGAAAGCATACTAAAATATTTATCTATTGAACTTTAGACACTTTTAATGCACCCATTTTATTGCCGGTCTCTTTCCATTGCCAATCTTTTCAGGTAAAATTCTGTTTTTAACATACACAGACACAACATTTTTACAAACATGATTTATTCTACCACACTAATATCCCCGTATTTGTGTTCAGCTTGATCTACCAAGTATTGAAATGTCTGTTATACCTTTCATTGTTTGGGATTTTGATGCTGTGCTTGTATCTAATTTTTTGGCAGAAATGCTGGCCACCATATACAATTGGTATAGTATGGGGGAGAGCAAAAACCCTTTTGAGGATATGTTCAGATCATAGAGTTATTTTCTTAATGAAGAAGGTGGTTGGAAATTCTGATGAATAAGGACAGTGATTATGCTTGCCCAAGTCTCTATGTCACTCACAATTACTGCGAGAACTTTATTTTTGGAATCTTTGCAACACTGTTGTTTAACTAGCACACACCGTATTTTAAAGCCATTTACGCTCTGTGAGTTAGTTAGACATATGGTCAATAGAGCACGGCAGAATGAGAACGGAAAAATTAAGAGTTCATTCCCAAATTTGCCAGCACTACCAGGAGAGCTGGAGGTATACACCGAGGGCTCTGTTGGAATACGTTATTACAAGCAACACTGGGGTGTTGTAGAGCAGAATGAAAGTTCACTATTAAAGGAATACAGTACCAAAGAGAACATATTATAGCGGCTGAAAAATACGTGGATAACACTGGTGATGTTTATTCACTAAATGTTAGTGAACCAAAGTCGTAACGAAAAAAAGTAGGCAAAAAATATCTGATGGGGGAAAAAAAAATGATTACTCGCTTTAGTCAGTTTTGATAATTTAGGTTAAATTTTGCAATATGGTTTTCAATTCAATACAAGCTGACATTTCATGAAAGAGCCCCTGGTATGTACTACTAGATAATTTTGAGTCTGGAGGATCATTGCTAAACAATATAAACAGCTGTGGAATATGTTACTGCTATATAAATTGTAATAAAAAATATAATACTTAGGAAGCAGGTCATGCTTAATCGTTTTCAGGTGCGTAAGTACATTTTCCTCTTCTTCAAATTTAAAGATCTCAATGGTGGTTTTGTATTGTGGATGATTAACCACAAACAGGTATACCGTGTCATCTTAAAGGAAAAAAAAATAAAAAATCAATTGGAATCATGCAGTAAATTAAATGAACATTAACCACAATACTGTCAGCTACAATACTATTAAGTCAATTTACAGGTCTGATAACAGCTGACTGATGTGTTATAGTCTTATAGTCTCTGATAAAGTGTCAGTAGGCATGAAACGCGTCAGTGGTGGTCCTTCTGTTCCCCCCTGTATGTCCTAACCGCAAGTCTACTCAATTTGAATTTATCAGTAACTTTGGATGGTGGCAAAATTAGGCAATCCAGATCCTTTCAATGTGTAATCATATGCTCATTTTAGTTTTGCCTAAATATTGATTGCATTAAAAAAAACACTGTCTGGGAGTAATTTTGCCCATTATTTTTGACAGAGTTTCCCCATGAGGTTTAGGTTGGTTGGGTGGCACTTGTGGACTGCAATTTTAAAATACTGCCACAGATTCCCAGTAGGACTGAGATAAGAATTTCTATTGGACCACTTCAGGATAATCATCTTTCTGTTCATTCCAAAATTGCTTACGCCTTGTGCTTGGGATTATTGTCCTGCTGAGAAGTGAACTTTCACATTTTTAGCAGACCGCAAAAGTGGTTCTCCTGATGTACTGCCATGTATTTTGCCTCATTCACACCTCCACCAATTCTTATAAGATTCTCAAACCTGCTGATGAAGAGTACCTCTACAGCATGATCGTGCCATCACCATAGGTACAGGGTTTCTTGAGGTATGGGCAGTATTTCATCTGTGCTACACATTGCGGTAGCCAAAAAGTGCAATCTTGGGGGCTGCCATGGGGTACTTTGAAGCTGTGGTGGGCTTAACATCATATGGCCATATGGTGGAACTAAATCCCCACATTTATTCTCTTAGATAGTTTTATAGTAGCCTTCTTAGTTATGTATTTTTAGAAGTCTGAGTGCGCCGTAACTATTTTTTTCTGTATGAATTTTGGTGACTGCGGCAGCACTTTTCTTGCATAATGCATCTTTCGGGTGTGCCCCCAATCTCTTCTCTGTGCAAGCATATTTGGAATCCAGACCCAGGCACCCCAGCTTCTGAGGCCTCTTTAGAGGTGGCCACAGGTGTGTGTATAAATAGGAGGAGTTTTATAGTCATGTCACTTTTATTATTTTCTTCATGAAGCACAGATATTATCTGCAAATGTGAGTATACTCATTCAAGCACCAACACTTTAATTGATTAGTTGTTACACTGTTTTTAATTGCTTTTATCACTCTGTATTTTCGTATAGTCATTTTGCTCTTACAAAGAAATTAATTTAATACACTGTAGCTTTATTTTTAGCACCAGTACTATTTAATATGTCTCCCACATTTTGTAATTAGCATAGGACCCACTAACATTGGGGTACTTTGAAGCAGTGGTGGGCTTAACATCATATGGCCATAAGGTGGATCTAAATCCCCATATTTATTCTCTTAGATAGGCGTTTTATAGTAGCCTTCTTAGTTATGTATTTTTAGAAGTCTGAGTGCGCCGTAACTATTTTTTTCGGGCTAAATAACTGGGTCATCGGACCAGGGTCTAAGGAGACCAATTATGACACACAAGCACAGAGACACTCGCAGCCCCATTAAAAATGGACTTAACAAGAGACAGCAGCTGCACGTAAATAGCTCGCAGTTTAAAACTTACTATGCTCTGTAACACGTTGCAGACAATTTGTACCTAGCAGCCTTTCCTCCCCACATACCCTTACACAGAGTCTGATTTTCGTAAAGGATTCTGCTCACTTCCAGTGGTCATTTGCTTACTTGCCTACTTACTCAACCATGCTATTTTGTACCCTCCGTGTCTGATGCCTTTTTCTTGTGAATCTCCTACACTCTCTCACACGTAGACACTTACGATCCAGCTATTACTGCACTACATTATAGCACCGCAAATAGCATCTATTCAGCATAAGCCTTATGCCTTTGTTTTTCGTGACCTGCTGTCACTCTTCTCATAAATCACGCTGTCTCTCTCTCTGGTATAGGTTTAGGGTTTCTGCAGCGCCATTCTTCACTTATCAGATTAATGCCAGTACATAAGAAATTTGTATGTTATTTCTACTTTACATACTGAACATAAGATTATCTATCAGACTACAACTGTATGACCTCTCCGAATGCCACTGCAGAGTGTATTAACTGTTAGTCAACTATAACTTCACTATACTGTGTATTAAGCGTTACACAAGAAAAGGGCTGTTAAGGGTTTTCCTGTGATATCTCTACTTCACATACTGAACATAGGCTTATCTATGAGGCTATAGCTGTATGATCCCTCCAAATGCCATTGCAGAGTGATTTAACTGTTAGTAAACTATAACTCCACTATACTGTTTTATTAAGCTTTACATAAAAAAAAAGAAAAAGAAAGTGCTGTTAATAATTGCCATGATATTGTAAAATAAGCATTGTTCCATCGGCTTGTACTTGCTATCGTGGTGATACAAGCGTGTGTGTTAAATCTAAGCACTGCAAAAATAATTTATTTATTTTTTTAAAAGTGCAATCTTGGTCTCAACGGAACACAAAACGTTTCCTTCTTAGAAAAGTCAGTCTTGTGTTTTTAGCAAACTCCATACCTGCTTTCATAATGAAACATAGAACGTCTGCCCAATTTTCTAAATACTTTTCTAAAAACGAATGGTTTATTTCTTTACACCCTGCCGTAAAGCAGAGCTCTTGAAATGTGCACATTGACCCCAGTCTCGGTCATTGACCTTTAAAGCGACTGGTGGTCTTTTCTTGGCTCCCCTCACAAGTCTCCTCCTTCCATGTTTGAGAATCACCTTGTCTAAGCAGTGTCTAAATGGGATTTCCAAACTCTTTGCTATTACTTTGTCTTAACTGATGTAGTCTGTGTACTCCCTTATGGATGTACAATGCTCTTTCTTGTTCATTGTCACAGTTTTCTTTCAGATCTGCAGCCTGACCACCAGTGATCTATAGCTCATATGTAAAGGCTAATAGGTAATCGTATTGCCAAAACTAAAATATGCAGTTAAATATATGTGCAAACTGCATATTTTAGTTTAAAGGAACACTATAGGGTCAAGAACACATACATGTATTCCTGACCCTATAGTGTTAAAACCACTATTTAGGTGGCTTGCCCGACCTTAGCCCCCATTAAAATGTAATAAAACTTACCTTATTTCCAGTGCCTCTGATCTGCCTCCTTGCTGACATTATCAGAATCTATGATTTCAGCCAACCCAATGCTTTCCCTTAGGAAGAGCATTGGATTGGCTGAAATCGGCAAGGAGGCAGAATGAGGGGGCAAAATGAAGGCTTGGCCAATCAGCAGTGAATTAATACATCGCAATGATACAAGTTTAGTGTCTCCATGCAGAGAGTGAAGATGCTAAACGGCAGTTCTGCACACTGTGCATCACAGCTGCAGGAAGCACCTCCAGTAGCAATCTGAGGATTGCCCACTGGAGGTGTCCCTAGGGGGCAATGTAAACACTGCTTTTTGTCTAAAAAAGGCAGTTTTTACATGAAAATGCCTGCAGGGTCTGATTATACTTTCTAGAACTTTCTAGAACAAATACAATATGCCTTAGTTGTTCTGATGACTGTAGTGTCCCTTTAATATTTTTCTTGAAAGTTTTTTCAACATAAAATCAAAATCACCTTAAAAAAATTACCATTGAGTTTAAATGTTTTTTGAGATGAACTATCACACAGAAGAAAAGTTTAGCATATGGAATGTTTTCAGTAAAATGTGAGAATTGGTCAAGAAGCAGAATATTTTTTTATGAATGCTTGTTGTCCTTTTTTGTTTCTTTGTTCCACAGGCATGTCTCTCTTTTTGTCTCTATTGCTTCATTCTAATCACCATATACAACTCATACTGTTGTAGTGGTTATGGTGCTTTTTTGACTGTTAGCACCATCCCTTTGTTCACTCCCATCAGCTGACGGGCTCAGCCAATCAATGTCTGCAAATATAGATGGGTCTGATATTGCTAATCCAAAATTACAATTTTCACCAGAATTATTCATCTGTCTGGGCTGCTGATGCCTGTGATATGCTTGTTAATCCTGGAGCCTATCACCACCATAACCAATCCCTACAATATTATGTAGTGGTTATGGTGTTTATATTGTCCTTTAATATTGCTTTGCATCACCAATACAGCTTTAAGAGTAGTCTGAATACATTGCTACTTTGGGAACTGTAATAAATAGCAATGGTTTGTTCTCATTGAAATATTTTTTAAGTAGGAGCAACTTACCTTTTTCATCAATGTAAGTGCTGATACCGTGAGGATTAAATGTGGAGATATCAAACCCTCTACTGAAACGCAATGAGCTTGGACGCAGATTTTCTTCATTAAGATCCAATAGAAATATTTCTCCAGGTTTTTCAGGTGCAAAGCTTATCAGACCAGGATATTTTAGACCCTAAAAAAATAAAAGGTACATCACAGATTTTTAATTAATTTCAAGAGTTGTTCTTGACATTTGATCTGTGCAGTCAGAATTGCCTAAATATTGCACAGTCTGCATGGAACATCCGAAAATATCGCAATATAACTCTTCGGTGTGGATTTTGGATTGGTTACAATATTTCTTTTTTCATAATAATACAAATAATAAATAACAGATGCTGAGACTATGCCTTTAAAAATCTGTCCTTAAGGATGAAGGCAATCGTACAAGTTCTAATCAAAACAAAAAATGGAATTTGTGCTATATGTTTGTCCAACCATAATTTACCTCTTTCATATTAAGTGCTCCCACACTTATTATATATCTTTTTTTTCCAGGAGAAACAGGGCTTTCATTTCATATCAAATATTCATTTATGAAACGTAATTTTATATAAATACAATCTAAAAAAGTGAGAAATATTAAGAAAATGTGTTATTTTCTTACTTCTGCATGATATTTTAAATGTGATTGTCAAAATACTGTTAGCTTTTACTGCAATAAAACACATACATTTGTGTTTAGCGATGTATTGCGAGTACAACAGTAATATCAGCTGCATTATACATTTCACTGCTCTTAAACACTCATATTTGTGTTCAGCAATGTCTCATGAGTAAAACAGTATCCCCATGTCCAGGTTTTATGGCGTTTTAGAAAATTACGGGTCAAATATAAGACTTGCCCTTTTTAGTTTTTACATATTGAAATTTGCCAGATTGGGCATTTTGCCTTTGAGACCGTATGGCAGCTCAGGAATGTGAATTACCCCATCATGGCATACCATTTGAAAAAGTAGACAACCCAGGGTATTCAAATGGGGTATGCCCAGTATTTTTTAGTAGCCATTTAGTCATAACCTTTGGCCAGATTTAGCATTCATATTTGTTTTTTGCATTTTTCACACAAAATCTGCACTTTCACTAATGATATCGTCATGTTTAACTGTTTTTACGTCAGTATTCCATATATACAGGTTTTATGGGAATTTAGAATATTATAGGGTTAAATATAGGGCTCGCAAATTCAAATCTGTGGACTTTCTGCCTGGGTTGTCAGGCGTGCGCCACTTAGTCTAAAGGAAGTGCAGATAGTGAAAAAGCGCACAAGGCACATTCACAACAAGCACATGTCCTAGGATTTTGCAATGTCATTGATGACCTCGGCAATGGTCAAATCCAATGCTCCTCGTAGAGGAGCATTGGGGGACCTGATGTGCAGCAAGCGCCAAGCATATATCCAAGCTTCCACATAGAAAAGCACTGTATTCATCATGTGACCAAGTTTCAATCAGCCAGTGCAGCAGAGACACCTCTAGTGGCTGTCAGGAAGGCAGCCAGCTTGAGAGGTGGATTTAACCCTGTAATGTAAACACTGCACTTTCTAAAAAACTGTATTTTTTTATATTAAAGGGTTAAAAGGACAGGGGTATTGCACCCAGATCACTTTATTATTATCTTTGAGACAATAAGGAAGCCCTGGAAATAATATTTTCCTCTTGATGGCATGTTATTTCCTAAAATAGACAACCCGTATTATTCTAATAGGGGTATTTTGAGTTGTTTAGAGTATGCACTTTATGAAATGCAGGCGCCCTTTAGTTTCTATATTTTCATTTGTTTTTCACACGCAAGAATTTCATTTTCACAGAAAATGTCATAATCCTGATATGTGTCCCAATATTTCAATATTCAATATAGTCTCAAGAATATAACCATGTTCAGATGTACGAGTTTTCACATTTTTGTATTTATGGAAGTTACAAGGCCAAATTTATTATATGCCCCATTTTAAATTTGGAAATTCTATATGTTGTATTTGAGTAGTTTGATGTAGCCATTTTATCATGAACCTATAGTGGCTTAGCATTACATAAACAAGGAAAGGCTAAGGTCAGGGTATTCAGAAATCAGAGTAGTCAGTATAACAAACCAATAAATCCAGGAGAAGCTGAGGTCAGGAATCCAGAATAACTGGTGAATCTTTTGACTCAGTAGTTTACCTCTGTATGGTAGACATGTGCATAAAGGACAAACATGTACAGGGAGTGCAGAATTATTAGGCAAGTTGTATTTTTGAGGATTCATTTTATTATTGAACAACAACCATGTTCTCAATGAACCCAAAAAACTCATTAATATCAAAGCTGAATATTTTTGGAAGTAGTTTTTAGTTTGTTTTTAGTTATAGCTATGTTAGGGGGATATCTGTGTGTGCAGGTGACTATTACTGTGCATAATTATTAGGCAACTTAACAAAAAACAAATATATACCCATTTCAATTATTTATTATTACCAGTGAAACCAATATAACATCTCAACATTCACAAATATACATTTCTGACATTCAAAACAAAAACAAATCAGTGACCAATATAGCCACCTTTCTTTGCAAGGACACTCAAAAGCCTGCCATCCATGGATTCTGTCAGTGTTTTGATCTGTTCACCATCAAAATTGCGTGCAGCAGCAACCACAGCCTCCCAGACACTGTTCAGAGAGGTGTACTGTTTTCCCTCCTTGTAAATCTCACATTTGATGATGGACCACAGGTTCTCAATGGGGTTCAGATCAGGTGAACAAGGAGGCCATGTCATTAGATTTTCTTCTTTATACCCTTTCTTGCCAGCCACGCTGTGGAGTACTTGGACGCGTGTGATGGAGCATTGTCCTGCATGAAAATCATGTTTTTCTTGAAGGATGCAGACTTCTTCCTGTACCACTGCTTGAAGAAGGTGTCTTCCAGGAACTGGCAGTAGGACTGGGAGTTGAGCTTGACTCCATCCTCAACCCGGAAAGGCCCCACAAGCTCATCTTTGATGATACCAGCCCAAACCAGTACTCCACCTCCACCTTGCTGGCGCCTGAGTCGGACTGGAGCTCTCTGCCCTTTACCAATCCAGCCACGGGCCCATCCATCTGGCCCATCAAGACTCACTCTCATTTCATCAGTCCATAAAACCTTAGAAAAATCAGTCTTGAGATATTTCTTTGCCCAGTCTTGACGTTTCAGCTTGTGTGTCTTGTTCAGTGGTGGTCGTCTTTCAGCCTTTCTTACCTTGGCCATGTCTCTGAGTATTGCACACCTTGTGCTTTTGGGCACTCCAGTGATGTTGCAGCTCTGAATTATGGCCACACTGGTGGCAAGTGGCATCGTGGCAGCTGCACGCTTGACTTTTCTCAGTTCATGGGCAGTTATTTTGCGCCTTGGTTTTTCCACACGCTTCTTGCGACCCTGTTGACTATTTTGAATGAAACGCTTGATTGTTCGATGATCACGCTTCAGAAGTTTTGCAATTTTAAGAGTGCTGCATCCCTCTGCAAGATATCTCACTATTTTTTACTTTTCTGAGCCTGTCAAGTCCATCTTTTGACCCATTTTGCCAAAGGAAAGGAAGTTGCCTAATAATTATGCACACCTGATATAGGGTGTTGATGTCATTAGACCACACCCCTTCTCATTACAGAGATGCACATCACCTAATATGCTTAATTGGTAGTAGGCTTTTGAGCCTATACAGCTTGGAGTAAGACAACATGCATAAAGAGGATGATGTGGTCAAAATACTCATTTGCCTAATAATTCTGCACTCCCTGTATATAGCTAGTCCCTGCTAACTCCTTTCTTGAAACAAACTCTGTACTTTTCCTGGGGTGACGTTCCTGGCTGGGGGATCCTACAAGGAAAGTGCTTGCCGCAAACAAAGTAAGATGCCAAATTCTCCCATATTTGAATAAGAGAATATCTAAATCTGATAAAAGCGGTTTTCTAAATTCGAGGAAAGTGGCTTATACAAATTATAGACTGCCATCTGTGATAAGTATATGGCATTTATTTTGGTATCATTTATGGTTTTTCGTGAGCATATTTATATATATCACAAGGTCAGGTAGATTTATGGGAAAACTCCAAGCACCATAACCACTACAGTGTGTTATGGTGCCAGGGGTACCCAGACATCACCCATTGTAAGCAAACTGTTTCAGAATGGTTTATCTTCTTACCTGGGACATGCGGGGTGCTGCTCTTTGCCTCCTCTATGGCCTTCAGAGAGTCGGAAGCTCATGAACAGGAGTTTCTGCTAGCTCTACTGAGCTAATCCCAGAGAGTATCAAGTTCTAAGTGGTTTGATTACTTACTATTGGATGCCAGGGCACTTCTGGTGCCATAACCAGTAAGGTGTTCCTTTAAATTGGGCTATATCTCATTCTGCTAATAGCCTTCCTGGTGGAAGTGTATAATTGTTGCCTACAGAACACTTTAGGCTTTCACTGATGACCTCTGACCACTGGTTCATCTACAGGCTCCACACTTTCCACAAGGGCATGTATTTACATTTTTTGGAATTGTTTCCCATTTAATGGATTACAAAAATAGTTGGTTGTATGCATTTTCCCTGTATTATCCTCACCATAGACAAACTGAAATGATCACACGGTAATGTCTCAATACTTACAGAACTGATAAATGCCAGTCCATTGGGTAGAATCTCAATATCCTCTGATCCAAGCTCTGTAAGTTAGAACATATCACAACCACATAAGTTTATATCCTAAACATACACTGAATTTAAATAGAAACTGAAGCCAGACAATATTTACAAGTCAGGAAATATTGATATTGATGCCTGAATTACCCAGAGCATGCAACACTGTGCAGCACTGACCCAGGAAGCACCTCTAGTGGCTTTTGAGTGACTGTCACTAGAGGTGTTACTAGGACCCAATTTTCTTTTAAAATGCAGTGTTTACATTAAAAAGCCTGCAGGGACAGGCTATAAACAGCTGAAGTGGTCTGGGTGCCTATAGTGGTCCTTTAATGTGGACAATATTTTACTTCCATCCTAATCTTATTCTAATTTCAGCTAATACTGTACCTCTTATAAAGGTTACATACATATCATACCATGTCTAGATACTTACAACCAATTGATTCTATTGTAATACCAGTCAAAATTCTACATACAAAAAATGACTTACAAATGATAGCCTACACTCTCCGTATAGCAGTGAGCATGACCCCTTCTAACATGTCATGCCAGAGTAATGCTCAAAAAAACAACCAATACCGGAGTAACCGCAAAACAATGACAAAATGCGACGTATAGGGCAATATTACATCACAAAATGATGTTGAAAACAGAAAGCTGCATTGGCTCTGTAAACTCAATTTTATGTGGTTACATTTAATGGTTAGCAACAAGGGCCAGCTTGTTCTGAATGAGCACCAGGTTAAGTTAAAATGAGATAGACTTACAGGCGTCATTCCACTAAAGTCTAAGTTAAAGTGGCATTGTCACAGTCTGGGGACTTTGACGAATTCGCAAAGTCACCTGCTACTGACATCGCCGCTGATGATCCAGTGGCCACAGGGTCAGGTAAAGGTGAGATTACTTACCTGAACCAGTCTATTGTCGGTGCCGTCATCTTTCTCATACTGCTCCGTTTCGAGTCTAAGTCACAGCTGTACTCTCGCGCAGGGAGTATAGCACTGAGGTCTACGGGGGATCTTGCAAGATGGTGGAGGAGAAATACAGAGACAAAGTAGTCTATACTTTGTCTCTGTATATCTCTTGACTGGGCTGGAATTTAGGTGAAAATCCAACACCGTCAAAACGAGTATTTCATAAAGAGTCTGTCTTTATAAAATACTTGATTTTCAGGGGGATGACAGTGCCGCTTTAAGAATGATTTATTTGACTTGGTTTAGAGGGACCATCTACATTTTTAGTAGTCCCCTGACTAACGTTAGGTTACAGAGTCATATATGTTCCACCATCTAACACTGCCCAATTGATTCCAGTTGACACCAGGTTCATTATGAAAAATTGTTAGAGCATCCGCACCCAAGGCACGAAAAAATACACTAAATAAAAATATATACATAAATAAATGAGTAGGTGTGACAAAACTTAAATTTCCCTTTTCCCACAACTGTTGTGCAGTGAGGATTAAGTTAAAGGGACATTATAGGCACTCAGACCACTTCATCTCATTGAAGTGGTCCGCGTACAGTGCCCCTGTCCGCTTAAAGGGACACTGTAGGCACACAGACCACTCTAGCTAATCGAAGTGGTCTGGGTGCTTTTTCCCTATTGCATTTAGTGCTGAAATGTAAAACATTACAGTTCCACAGTTCTTCAATGTTTATATTGCAGCTCTAAGTCTGCCCACTGTGGCTGTCTAACAGACAGCCACTAGAGGGCTTCCGGAATCCAAACCGTCCTTTGGTCGGTTATCTCATGCTGGACGTCCTCATGGACCTCCAGCATCAGATTTTCCCAATAAGAAAGCATTGAATAATGCTTTCATATGGAGAGGTCAAACACGCAACCATTGCCACGCATGCGCATTAGGTCTCCTCCGCTGACGTCAGGAGGAGCGTAGACGGAGCCTGACCCAGCGCCGTGGGTTTGTTTTCCTGGCACTATAGGATCCCTTTAACCCTGCATTCTAAAACATTACAGTTTCAGAGAAATTGTAATGTTTATATAGCAGTGCTAAGACTGCATCTAGTGGCTGTCTACCAGACAGCCACTATAGGTGCTTCCTACACTTTAACAGAATTTAACTGCATGAACGTCCTCACGCTGTGCATCTGATTCAATGCTTTAGTAGGGCGAAGGCCTAATGAGCGTCCATGCACATTAGGTTACCCCTCAGCTCTGATGCCTGAGGAGGTGGAGCCAGCACAACTGGGTCTTCAGTGGTGAGTGCAAGGGGGACGGGGAAGTGGACACTATAGTGTTACTATAACGACAACCCCTACCTTACATTCTCTTGTCTAACCAATAGATTGTGGCTAACATAGCATGGCTGTAAGGATTCTACCCTTCCATCTCCTCTCTTGAGTTAGGGGTCCCCAATTTTAGACACTGAACCTAATACAAAGCACAAGCACTTTAATCTTATTTTTACCTATCTGTTCTAGTGTTGATGAGATTTATAGACCTGAAAAGGGGCACAATAGCAACCATTCAGTGATAGCCAGTAACTATTTACTCTCACATGGCAGCTTTTAAGATCACATGGAAACATAATGTACAGTACAAAACTGGTGACAACATTTTTTAACAAAGCTTAGATCTGTTTTATACTTTGGCATAGCTATCAAATTGGCACTGTTTATTGTTTTTTGGGATGGCACTGAACGAATGCATCTATCTCAATATGCATTTATCCCCCCACAAACAGCCTAACTACAGAGATCATTCAATAATATACATCATTAAATGAACCCTTTTTATTTACTGAAACTAGCCCAATAGAGATGCATCATTTCTTTTTATGGCAGTCTAGGCATATGGGTACAACAGGTGAATAACAAACGTGGAATCAGTGTGAAAGTGACATGGGAGAGGAAAGGAATATTAAAGGAACACTATAGGGTCAGGAACACAAACATGTATTCCTGACCCTATAGTGCTAAATCCATCATTAAGGTGGCTTGCCCCCCACCTTACCCCCCTTAAAAGCATGAAACACTCACCTAATTTCCAGCGCCGTGTGGGTCTGTCGGCACTGGCCCTACACCATTGGTGACACCATCAGATTTGCCAATTTTTAGCCAATCCAATGCTTTCCCATTGGGCCATGGGGAAAGCATTGGATTGGCTAAAATCGGCACGGGGTGGGACCAAATGCCATTTTGGCCAATCAGCACCTCCTCATAGAGATGCATTGAATCAATGCATCTCTATGAGGAAAATTCTGCGTCCCCATGCAGAGAGTGGGGACGCTGAACAGCAGTGCTGCCTACTGTGCAGCACTGAGCCAGGAAGCACCTCCAGTGGCCATCTGAGGAGTTGCAGAACAATTTGTTTAATAATTATAAAACAATGAGAAGAATCTACTTGCTCAGACAATCTCAGTCCTGTGATAGCAGCTAGAGTCACACAACCTAGGCAACTAATCTATAGCACATAACCATCCTTGCATTATATAGTGTGCATGCAGATGAATGCCATTAATATTCTGTGGTGGGTCCAGGTGTGAAGTGCTTATGAAGGAGGCAGCAAAGAGACCTAAAGGAAGTTGAATATTGTATCTGAGTTCTGTCCAGGAATACTGATACATGTGGGAATGATGGTCTACAATGCAAGCAGACAGAAACACATTCTTGTAATCCTCATTTGATTAATAAAGGCAAATTAACAAATATTTGTCACCAGCCATGACTCCTTTTATCCTAACTATAAGATAAGGCCAGGGACTAATGAAAGTATTTAGAAAATTGGGCAGACTAGATGGGCCGAATGGTTCTTATCTGCCGTCACATTCTATGTTTCTATGTTTCCTTTTGTAACAAAAATGGTCTCTGAACATCTGATAGTAAACATGCTCATCATAATGTTAAATGGGAAGTTACAGGAAGTGTGAGTGATATTGCATTCGAGGAGTGTGGAAGTGAAGGTCTGGAAAGGACAGCACTCAGACCCACCTAAACAGTCTTCCTTCTGTGATAACAAAAAGCTAACACATATACAGAGTGTGATGAAAAGGGTTATTCATTTCTAGGCTCAGTAAGTGATGCCCCTCTAATCTTCAGTGCACGCAGAATATCCTCTGCTAAGTATAATGCACACTCACAAACAGTAGGATCAGCACACATCCATATTATATAAAGTGCAAATTAAAGATATCATTAAAAAAAACAAAAAAACCATACTTGATGACAAATAATGATAAAGAGATAGAGCGATAGATCTAACACCAAAGTAAATTTTCTTTTTTGGAAACCCAATACATAAAATGTTTCTCAGAAAGTAACAGACAATGATAAATGATTGCAGTCTTGTTTTGGATAACCAGTATACAGACAGCAGAAATAACAGACATTGACGGGGCAATCTGTGGAATGCCTCTGGTATGTCCAACATAATAGCATGCTGACAGTCTGGCTGAGCTGAGCATATTTAACTTTAGCTGACCAGAGTTTACCTCCATGGAGGGCAGAAATGAGCAAGGAACCAGCATAATATTATTAATATTAGGACGGCTCCAGAAGGTCGTTCAGGAACAGGTGTAGTTTTGATCTACATTTCCTGCTCTACCAACTCTTATCCTTAATTGTATCAGTTTCATTCACCCCTTAAGGACACGTGACATGTCATGATTCCCTTTTATTCCAGAAGTTTGGTCCTTAAGGGGTTAAACAGATGGAATAAAGGCAGCGGGTATATGTAACTATTTGACAATCCAATGCAAAGCATTCACAAATATTGTAATATGAGCAACTAGGATTTTTGACTTTGATTTTATTTTTAATTCATGATTTTTTTTTATAAACTGGTAGATATATATCGAAATATTTATTGATATCCCATCACAGACTTTCCAATGCAGCTCAGTGAGAGTTGTTTCTAGGTGAATACCTGCCTCTTTGGTTTAGCTCCACTGAGCTAAATGACCAGGACAGACGGGAAACACATTTCTAAAGCGTCACCCCACCGAACTTTCTTCTCCACTTGTCCAAACCTTATTACCCAAACCATATTCCCCCACAAAAACACAAAGGGGTCCTTTTCTATAAGGATGGGTCATTTTAACATAACATAACAAATTTGTGGATCCTCAGGGTCCTCTAAGATTAGTGGAGGATTTGATCAATAGCGAGCCTATTACAATAGTATCTATCCATGCACCTAATGAGAATCAAATTTGTTTTTTATCTAAGAGTTTTACAAAAATTGACACTATGAAAAGATGCAGATTGATCGTATGTAGGAACATGAACTGTACTCCAGATCCTTTTCTGGATTTCAAATCTGAGTTTACCAGACCACCAACTAAATCATCCCTCCAACTCGACCATCAGCTGACTGAGCTCCTGCATCTCCATGGAGTTCATGAAGTGTGGAGATAATTGTGGCCTCATTAAAGGAACTAACCATTTTATTAACCAGACCACAGATAATATTCTAGAACTGGCTTTTGCCTTGCTGACTCTGCTACTCTCTAGTCTGTCAAAACAGCAACCATGGTCAGAACATTACCCTGCCAGGCGCTGCTCATCGCCCTTTAAATGTACATTTAAAAATGCTTTTGTGGGGGGCGGGGCCTGACTGTCATGGAGGGAAGACGTGCCTAACTGAAGCTCCACACAAATCCTTGTAAAAATGGCTAAAATGGCACCTCTAAACCACAAAAAACAGCAGCACACGACCCCAAGCGACATAACAGCCCTCTACCTTAATGGCGAACCGGTGATGCGGCCCATGAGGGGACAGCAGACAGCAGACTATACCCGCAAGGGCATGCGGCCTGGCGCGCACCGGACGGGAGAGGCTGCCGATCTCCCAGCCTGGAGCCACATGGAAACCAACTGCCACAAGCAGATACCCGCAACCCCCCTTCTGGACCTGCAGGGGTGATCCCGGTCCACCCCTGAGGGTCCCCCCCAACACGGCAAAAATAACTGGGGAGAGCCGAAGGGCCCACCTAAGATGGCGGAGACCATGCGGCCACCAGTCAGCCACGAGACATTAAGACACCCCTCGTTCAACATAGATAAAATCTTCCAATATTTCTGGCTCAAGCTAGAGCTTAGACTACAACAAGGGGCTCCAGGTCCACTCATCTCAAACTGTCCACCCAGACAGCAGCCTCCTAACCCTCAGCACCAGCCTGCAGCCTTGACAGGGCCTCACACTGTACAGAGGCGGAGGAGGAACAAGCCTGCACCTCACCCACGTAGGGCAGTGAAGCAACAGAAACCAAGCACTGGCTCACCCCGTCCACTCACCACCCGGAGGGCGACCCTACTTAGGCCCAGCGGCATTACTAACCGACCCCAGCTACACCCGTTTACCCAGCTACACCCGTGCACTCACCACACCACAGTGGAGTCCCACGAGAATCCACAACGATGCTCTGCACAGCCCCAATGCGGCATCGGGTTAACCGCCAGGGACCCATCGACACCATGGTCCAGGAGCAGGGGGACCTGACACGTCTCACAATGCCACATCATGATCCTGGGAACACGATCCCCTTACGCCAACTTACCCGGAGAGGGACTCACACCTGGGAAACCCCAGGGGACTTTTGTACGACCAAATGGTTATAGCGATATATCTTTTGGACACTACAAGCTAAGGGGTATACTCACCTAGCATGTTCAGGATAGTATAGTCACACCATTCGAGAGACATGTTTTAACCTGTTAAATAAGCATACCATATACCCCTCTCGAAACTGCAACACCACATACCGTATCATAACTTTAAAGGACCACTATAGGCACCCAGACCACTTCAGCTTAATGAAGTGGTCTGGGTGCCAGGTCCAGATAGGATTAACCCTTTTTTTAAATATTTTATATGGATTCTGCGACTACTATTAAAATTGTAATCTCAGCATGCCAAATTGTACAAAGTTTTAGCTTTAAAGGGACACTATAGTCACCTGAACAACTTTAGCTTAATGAAGCAGTTTTGGTGTATAGAACATGCCCCTGCAGCCTTACTGCTCAATCCTCTGCCATTTAGGAGTTAAATCCCTTTGTTTATGAACCCTAGTTACACCTCCCTGCATGTGACTTGCACAGCCTTCCATAAGCACTACCACATGTCAGCAGACTGCTTGTTTTTCTGAGTCTAACAGCATGCAGATTTACAGCTTCAGGCTTGAATACAGTTAGATTTTTACTATATTTATGGAGGCATGAGGGGCCCAGGGGGGCTAGATGGTGGTGTTAACACTATAGGGTCAGGAATACATGTTTGTGTTCCTGACCCTATAGTGATCCTTTAAGTCATGCAGGTTATGTCCCTTTAATTTATTTTACAATATGTATGCAAAGATTTTATAACAGGATACAACAGACAAAAAAAGCAAAATAATGCAAACATCAAGACCTCCGAGTGACTATAATTACATTGTATTTTACAAGAATTAGGCCACCAAAGATTCCCTTTAAACTGTAATGTATATCAGTTCTCTATGTGGTTTGAGAGCCCCTTTAAGTCTAAGAATAAGATACATACCAATTCCTTTCAATAACTGACAGTTGGGAAGGTCTATGGGTTCAACCTCTCGTGAAAAGTTCAATCGATGGCTAAATAAAGAAATGGGGAGGGAAACATTAACAAGAAAAAAAAATCTGTTTTGTAGAACAAAATGCTGTTGTTTAACTATAATATTTAATACTACTGAATATTTATTTAAATTACAAAAGCTAAAATATTCTCAAGTAAATAACTGAAAATTAAATATTAAAAATGAAAATCTCAATTATTTATATATATATACACACACACACACATACGTATTCATTCTAACACTTTATAAATAATTTGATAGTGGCCACTTTATAAGAAACATTTATTTACTGGGTGTTGGGTTAATTGAAAATCAATATATAAGTAATCAATATATAAGTAATCAATATATAAGTAAATCAATGTTCATAGTCACCCTTGCTGTACAACCCCCTTAAAAAAATTTAATCTAAAACGTACTTCCTGAAGTAAACTTTACTCGCTGGTTGGAGTAAACTTGGAATTAATAATAAAATTAATAAAAAATAATAATAATAATTTAAAAATTGAGTGTAAAGTCAGAGTCCACACTCCTTGCTTTTGGCAATTCAATAATATTTATTAAGAGGCTAATCAAACAAATAAACAATAGATATACATTAGAAATAGGCTAGTATACGTTGCTATCGAAACTAGTCATTGATTGAATGGAAAGTAAACTAAATTAACATAGTAAAACAAGCATAGACATGTTTATCAGGATAGCCATTCCTTCTTTTGGGCACACCTCTCCCAGCCAATCCCGTAGGACAGTGGTTTCCAATCTTTTTGCACTTAAGTACCCCTTTGGCAGCCTAAATCCATAAATTGTACCCCTCCCATTAACAAAATGTTTGTAATTATTATAGTTGCATTTATTGCAAATTTATACGTTTTTCTCTGTCCCATGTCCCCCTTTTCTCTGTTTTTCCTCTGCCCCAGACTCTCCCTGCTTCTCCTCTGACCTAGGCTCCCCCTGCTACATAAACTGTCAGACATGCAGACACACATATAGATACAGATACACAAACACACACCTGCAGATACACAGATGCAAACAATGACATCCATATAGGTACAGATGTACATGCACACAGATGCAATGATATACAAACATACAGATAAAAAAACACTGACGTGTGTGTGAGGGGTGTTGTGTGTGCCTATATATTAGTGGGGTGGGTTATAGGAGTAATTGAGAGTTTTGTACCCTCTTCTTCTCTTTTCCTCGGGGAGGGGGAACATTGCCCTGGTGGTTCGGTGGGGGTGAGCAGCTCTACCCTCCCTGAGGCTCCTCTGGATGCTGGCAGAGTTTAGTCCTCCCGCGAGATCTTCAGAGCATTGCCGTGGTAACCTGCGGCAATGCTCCGAATTTCTGCCTTCCGGCTCCTCCCATCCTATCTCTTCTGCAGGCCGCATCGAAGTGCCTGTGGGCCAGTAAGGGAGACATTTTTTATCAGGGCTGGTTTTTGCCACTTTTGTGTATTGGTCCTCATTTTGTCTGTCTCTCTAGAATGATGGGATTTAATGTTTCTCTATGAGAGGTATTACACTGGTGATTGCGGCACATACACCCTATGGTTGGCAGTCCATGTTTGATAGAGGAGACTGCCTTGGCACTGGAATAAAGGCGACTTCACGTGCTTTTTTATAGAAAAGTGAGGCTCTAAAGCTACCTTAAAATAGAAACACTTGATTGTTACAAGTAAATATATTTTATGTTATGTTATTTTAATGTAGTGAGAATTACACTGCAGTAACTGTACTCAACCACATGTTTTTGTTATTATTGTTATGATAGCAATGAAGATAATATTCACAGTTTGCAATGTCTCCAACATAATTAAAGGACCACTATAGTGCCAGGAAAACATACTCGTTTTCCTGGCACTATAGTGCCCTGAGGGTGCCCCCACCCTCAGGGTCCCCCTCCCGCCGAGCTCTGGGGAGAGGAAGGGGTTAAACACTTACCTTTCTCCAGCGCCGGGCGGGGAGCTTTCCTCCTCCTCTCCTCCTCCATAGCGACGTCATCGTCATTCGTAATGCTTTCCTATGGACGCTGGCGTCTTCTCACTGTGATTTTCACAGTGAGAAGCACGCAAGCGCCTCTAGCGGCTGTCAATGAGACAGCCACTAGAGGCTTTAGAGGCTTTAGAGGCTGGATTAACCCTCAGTGTAAACATAGCAGTTTCTCTGAAACTGCTATGTTTATTAAAAAAAAAAAGGGTTAACCCTAGCTGGACCAGGAACCCAGATCACTTCATTAAGCTGAAGTGGTCTGGGTGCCTATAGTGGTCCTTTAACCTTGAACTTTCCTTTCTATGTAGCAGGTCACCTGTACTAGGATTATCACAACTACAAAGCCACATAGCAAAGTAACCACTTGAAGTATAGTAGTTCAGCAACATCAGGAGGGCTGGAGTTTGGGGAAGCCTGTTCTAGAACTTGTAGACCGCATTCTGTTAAAAACAATGAACTCTTAATAGTTTTACTGGATATTAAAATCTCAAAAAGGCACAGACAATACAACGTTCATATACATACATACACACTACAGTTCCTTGCTACACACACAATGTAACCACAATACAAACACACTCTGCAGGCGCTATACACACACTACAGCCCTTCAGCATACATACACTGACCACAACATTCACAGACTGACAGCATAATATTAATACCACCTACAGCCATTCATAGGCTATACCCAGCATACAACAGACTAACTTCAACATTTGTGTCTGTTGCATGGACAATACATAAATTATTAAAATGAAGATAGACATACACATTTAAACACAAAGAGACTCTACATTGATATAATGGCTGTAGCTTTTATTTAAAAAGGTTTGAGAGGCATTACTGTAAAAAATTGCCATGATCCCTTGATTGTGATTGATTGACATTTTCTGAGATTTTTCTTTATATAGTCTTGCTAACTGCAGTAAAAATACTCTACTGGACCATGTCTTTGTCTCAAGTACTGCGAGGGGGCTTTGAAGGGGGAGACGTCAGTTCCAATCCAGGGCGGGTGCACCGTGCCCAGATGCCATGGAGCTGAGGGAGAAGGGTGTACAACACCGGGAGTGGCCCCAGTGGCTCGCCCTGTTGGCCCTACCCTCAGTTTGTCAAGGGAAGAGAGAGCCAATCGCCTCCGGTCTGCAACTCTTCTGGGTGCGGAGCTGCAGACCATGTGTTAGAGAGCTCGACCAATCAGAGCGTTGCCATGGGTTACCACATCAACGCTCTGACACTTTAAGTGCTGGACATCACTGGATCTCTACAGATATGCTTTGTACACGTTGGACCTGCAGACCATATTGTTATCCCACCTGACCACCAGTGAGGGAGACCACTAGAACAGCAGGTAATCGATTACTAGTTACAAATAGGTATTTCAGTGTGGGGAGGCTGGTCACTAAACCAAAAAAGGGGTGTGTGCTTGTGCATGGAGAGGTGAGTCGTTGCCATAGAAACATGCATGTCTGGACAGGACATAAAAAATTCAGCACCCAGGCGTCTGTGACCCTAGAATCGGCCCTGGGTTATCTGCTTTTTTGTTCTTTGTCTGTTAGATAGCAGTTGTAGATGGTGAGGGAGTTGGACTTTTCCTGTGCCTGGGTGGAATGTATCTGCTAATCTCACACACAGACGTTTTAACATGGTTTCTCTCCTCACCCTACCAATTAAAAATGCAGCCTCCTTAATTGTACGTAACCATTCACCAATAAAAACATGCCCAAACTTGAATAAATACACCTTAAAATGACCTTGAAACCAAGCTTAAACTTTTACAATCCTCTTTGAGAGCCAGAATGCCATTACTGCGCCTTCGCCCCACAACACAAAAAATGAAGACGACCTTAGCCCCTGACTTAAATCCTACATTAGATAATTGGGAACTCTGGGATGCTTATCTCGCTAAGCTGAGGGAAGAGGCATAACCACCAAAAATGCTGCAGCTTCAGCATTATAGTGCTGCACAAAATTTAAAAAATGCTAGTCAATCATATTATTGGATTTTAAACCAGGTTAACACAGACTAATACCTGCCTCTACCTAAACTACCTGTCCTACATGACCTAAACTTGATCCCACTGCAATGCACTCACTATAATGCCAGGTAGAGGTGCCTGTGTAACTCTAAACTAGGAATATAGATGTCTGGCATTCAGTAGCTTGGCAGCATACTACCAGCTCTACTTTCTTTGTGAAGTAATCTGTTATACCCATTTAAATGGTTTGGCAATATACCGGGTACGCAACTGTGTGCACCATAACTACTTCAATAAGCTGTAGTAGCTATGATGCTAAGCATGTCCATATTATTTTGACTCTACCTGTAACCCAAGTGTTATTAACCTTAAAAAGACAACTTGATAGCAACACAGCTGAGTACCTGCCACATGTGAACATACAACCAATACAATTAATTAAGAATAATCATGTCAAATGATCTATACCAGAAAATAACTTACTCTATAAACATTTTCAAAACACACATTACCTGGCTATAGCTGCAATAAGGCTCATATGCTCTCATTAAAACGTGTATAGAACATCATGTATCTCACAATATCCTCTCTGATCAAACACTTTGTTTTTAAAAAAAAGTAACTTCTTCAAGAACACAGAGAGTTTACTGGAAGTAAAAGAGCTGGAACGTTACCTGAGTTGTACTATCCTCTCAGCGACGAAGGCCAGGCAGATCCCGATTAAAGTTAATTTGAGCAATGTCCCCATGTCTGCAGTGTTAGAAGGGCTTCCTGATGGCTGGGCTGATCTCTGTAACTCAGAGCTGGGAAGGCAGGCTGATGGGGCGGGTCTGGGATGTGCACACACATAGTGAGAATACAATGTATTCAGCCCTGCAGCCAAACTCTGCCCATGCCCTTTGTACAGAATATATTTTTTT
Source organism: Pelobates cultripes (assembly GCA_933207985.1). Lineage (NCBI taxonomy): Eukaryota > Metazoa > Chordata > Amphibia > Anura > Pelobatidae > Pelobates > Pelobates cultripes. The sequence goes on from OW240915.1 coordinate 43,754,566, forward strand.
TATGGCGAAGAGTCAATAAAAATAATCATGTAGTTTTACTACAGTTCCCACACCTAGTTTATGTTTGCACTTATCTGGAGATCCAAGGCAAATCAATAAACATATCAGGTAAACTGCTTCACAGAGTTCATCTCTAAACTCTGGATTTTAGCCTATTAAATTAAGGGATATTTGTCAAGACCAGCTATTTTAGCCTGAATTTTGCCATTCCGATTTTAATTGTCTTCTGTTTGCAGGGTTTACAAAAGTGAGAATTCAAAGTCAGCTTTTTTCCAGTTCTTATATTTAAACTTAAAGCAGCACTGTCACCGTCTGAGGAATTTGCAAAGACCCCCAACGGTGACATCGCCACTGCGATCCATTGCTGGGGAGTAGGCATAGATGACTTCTACTTATCTGCACCTATCCTTTGCTGGCGCCAACCTTGTCTTCCGATGGACCATCTTTAGCGGCAGGAGCCGACGTCACTGGTGACTGAGGTTGAGGTCTATGGAGGGTCCTGCGAGACCGGGGGATCCTCCATAGATAAAGCCAATTCCCTGCAGCTATCACTGGTGACGGCTGGATTGATTGACACTTGTAGATGGCAGTAGCTCCGCCCAGTGTCTAGAAGTGTCAGGTGTATGTAGTGTTTAGTGGATGTACAATGTGTGTCATGGATGCAGTGTGTATAGTGGATGTAGAATGTGTGTAATGGATGTGGTATGTGTGTCATGGATGCCGTGTGTATAGTGGGTGCAGATTGTATGTTTTGTGTAATGTATGTCATTTTTGTATGCATGCATTCGATTTAGGGTGTGTGTGTGTGTGTGGTGAATGTAGGTGTGTATAGTGAATGCAGAGTGTGTGTTTTTGTAGTGGATGTAGTGTGTGTACAGTGAATGCAGAGTGTGTTTTTATAGTGGATGTAGTGTGTATAGTGCATGTAGTGTTTTGTAGTGAATGTAGTGTATTTGTAGTGAGTTCGAAGTGTGTATAGTGCATGTAGTGTGATTGTAGCAAATGCAAAATGTGTATAGTGAATGTAGTGTGATTGTGGTGAATGCAGAGTGTGTGTATAGTGAATGCAGTGTTTGTAGTGAGTGCAAAGTCTGTTTAGTAAATGTAGTGTGTTTGTAGTGAGTGTAATGTGTGTATAGTGAATGTAGTGTGTGTGTGTGTGTGTAGTGCAGATTGTGTTAAGTGAATGTAATGTGTGTGTGTAGTGCAGATTGTGTTTAGTGAATGTAGTGTGTGTGTAGTGCAGTGTGTGCTTGTAAGGATGCAGTGTGTGTGTAAAATAGGGGTGAGGGGAGTATTTAAAAAAAAAAAAAAAATTGTGTATATTTACATTTTATTCCCCCCTCCTTGCTTCTTGCCGTGCCAGGGAGGGGGGAGATCGCATTGTGGATGGAGCCAGCTGTGGTACATTGCAGAGAAGGGGCCCCGCAGCACACCACTGTCTTCCCTTTCCAGCTCCTCTCTGATGAACTCTCGCAAGACCAGCCTGTGTGCTGTGCGGAGCGTTGCCATGGTAACCCGTGTCAACGCTCTGGCGGCCACAGGGCGCAGGAAAGTTAGACAGAGAGCAGCTTGAAAGGAATACAGAGTGTGCTGCTGGGCCCCCCTCTGCAATTTACAGGTAGCAGGGGCCCTCAGTGCACATATATATAGCGAAAATCGCTATATATATATCGCTATATATACGTGCACATAAGGAATGTGGGGCTCGGACTGCCAGAGTAGTCTGGGCCCCCCAGGACTGCCGGGCCCATGACAACCGTTATGGTTGTCATGCCCTGATGGCGGCCCTGGGTGAGACCACCGAGGGAGGGGGAGGAGAGACCTCTATGGAATGGGGTGAGGAGAGAGGGAAGGGGGGCGGGGGGGTGAGGAGAGACTACCAAGGGAGGGAGGGGAGGGGGGTGAGGAGAGACCACTATGAGAGAGCACTAGAAGACAGGAGGGGAGAGCTCTAAGGGACGGGAGGGGAGAGCACTACGGAGAAGGGGGTGGGGAGATCACTAAGGGACAGTGGGGCAGGGAAGAGCACTAAGGGACAGGAAGGGAGAGCAGTAAGATACAAGAGGGGATAGAGGCTGAGGAAAGGGGAAAAGAGAAGCACAAAGGAGCTGGTAGGACCCACCCCCTATCCTACCCCACAAACTCTTTCTTTCACACTATACACACAATGCTTCCCTATACATACACAGAAACACACAATGCATCCCTACACACACAGAAACACACCATGCTTCCCTTACACACAGATAAACATACAATGCATCAATTACACACACACACACACACAATGCAACCTTTACACATAAAGACAATCCATCCCTTGCACACATACACAGAAACACACAATGCATCCCTTACACACATAAGCACTTGCCCCCTCCCCTGGATTTTCCAGCTTGTGCTGCTAATTACCAGATTTTACTAATTACATGACGTAAAGTCATGATTTTATAAAGGACACGGAGGCGAATATTATGCTTATCTCTTTCTTTATTATACCTCAGCAGCAAAGAGAAGGTATAAACATTCATAGAAAAAAGTTTTAACAGGTTCTCCAAGGGTTAACCTAACATCATACTCTTAACCAATAGGAACAGTCCTTCTATCTATAACTACCCATGTGACCTTTCCTCTCCCTCTTTCTTTGGTCATGCCGAAGCTGTATCTTTATAACTTGAGAAAACACTGGAACGCTTTATCCGTTGTGTCGAACTTTCCCATATCCCGAACTTGTAGGAACTTGTCTGCGTGAACTGCGGTGACAACTGGTCATCCAGGGTGTCGCTGATTGTGAATTAAGCTGTAATGGGACAGAGAAAAAAGTGGTAAAATATGGTCTGAGGAACTGTTTGCCACCATGGTAGTGACTAAATCTTAGCATATGCAATAGGTACTACAGACTCACTAGTATTGAAAAGAAATTTATCGTCCTAACTAATCGACTTAATTTGATACAAAGAAGACACCACAACGACCCTTATTCCATTGTTTATTTGGGTGGGAGTTTAACTCTTCTTCACCGATATAGGCCTGATATACTTACCGGGTGGGCCAATATTCGCCTCCGTGTCCTTTATAAAATCATGACTTTACGTCATGTAATTAGTAAAATCTGGTAATTTTATTAAAGGACACGGAGGCTCAATTATGCTAGTTTAAAGCTGTGCAATGACTGTTGATGATACGTGGTCTGTAGGGTGAAAATAATATTCCTTAAAGGTGGATTCGCGCAACCAATCTGCCGTCCGTAACAAATCTTCCAGCCTGCATCCCAAGTTGAATAGTTTAGATACCATTGCCCCTCTAGTGGAGTGCGCTCCGTATACTGAGGTATCTATGTTTGCAGAGGTCATTATCCACTTCACCCATCGGGCTATCGTTATGGAAGATACTGGCTGGTGTGGTGAATTGACGGCCAGAAATAGTTCATGCTGTCCAGAGCTTCGAAATGCCTGTGTCCGTATTTCATACTCCTTGAGGCAGGCTTCTGGGCACAGGTTTTTGTTGTGCGGGAATGCCGGATATGACACTGATGCTGTTGCTGATTTAGTATGTCTGGAAATGTTGAAAGTTACTCCCGTTGGAGTGAACGTACGTGCGTCGACGTCCAATGCCCGGACATCCGAGACTCTTTTACAGGATATTAGGCATAAGAGCATGGCCAGTTTTGCTGATAGTTGTTTCAGTGTGAGGTCAGAATTCTGTGGCCATTGTTCCAAAAGATTTAATACCAGATTCACGTCCCATATTGTACTATACCGGGGTCGTGGTGGTCTTGCCAATCGAATTCCGCGTAGGAGCCTGCATACCAACAGATGTTTACCCGCTGGGAGTCCTTCAATACCCGTGTGTCCAGCGGATATCGCTGACCTGTATACATTGATGGTTCGGTACTCAAATCCTTGGTCGTATAGATGTGTAATAAAACGTAACAGGTGGTTTACAGGAGCACATACGGGATCCACGTGTTGTTCCATGCACCAACCACTCCAGATGTTCCAAGCGTTAGAGTAGGATCGTCGCGTTCCAGGGGCCCAGGCTCCCGCCAGAAGGTCGAGAGTTGTTTGCGGAACGTTTGGCACGACCCAGGGTCCCCGGAAAGGAGCCACGCTAACAACCTGAGTTGTCCCTGCACCATCAGAGGGTGTGGGTTCCCATCTGGGTCTGAAAGGAGACGTGGGTGCTCGAGTAGCATTCTGGGGAGATCTATGGACATCTCCATGAGTAAAGGGAACCAAGGCTGTGCAGTCCAGAATGGAGTTACGAGGACCAGGGATGTCCGTGCTCGGTCGAGGTGCACTAGTGTTCGTGTCAGCAGGGCGAACGGAGGGAACGCGTATAGTCGTTTGTTCGGCCATGGTTGAAGAAATGCGTCTGTCGCTAACGCGTCTGGGTCCGGTCTCCAGCTGAAGAATTCCGGGAGTTGTGTATTCAACCGTGACGCAAACAGGTCTATATACATCGGACCCCATAGCGTCTGCAATCGTAGGAACGTCTCTCGGTTCAGGCGCCAATCGCTGGTATCCCGTAGGTGTCTGGAGTTCCAATCTGCTACGGTATTCGAAAGTCCCGGGATGTACTCGGCCCGTACTGTTATGCTGCGTTCTAAGCAAAACTGCCAAAATTCTGTGGCCAAGTCTGCAAAAATTTTGGACTTGGTGCCGCCGAGGCGGTTGATGTACTGTACGGCTGATACGTTGTCCATCCTCAGGATGATGGAGCAATGCGTCACGGGGCCTAGGAGGCTCTTCAGTGCGAATGATCCCGCCATTAATTCCAGGCAGTTGATATGTAGTGTCTTCTCCGATTGGGACCATTTTCCGCCTGTGGAGGTATGTCCACAGCGCGCTCCCCAGCCCCGTGTGCTGGCATCTGATTCTATTACGCAATCTGGGATGTTGCCGAAGATTGCTCTGCCGTTCCACGCTTCCATGTGGTGTAGCCACCACCTGAGCTCCTCCTTGGCCGTGTGAACGAGTGGTACAGAGTCTGAGTAGGAGTGTCCTGAGCGTAGCTGTGCGGCTTTTAGTCTCTGCAGGGCCCTGTAGTGCAAGGGTCCCGGAAAGATCGCTTGTATGGAAGCGGAAAGGAGTCCAATTATTCTGGCTAGTTGTCTGACCGTGAGTGTCGGGCGAGCCAATGTTCTGCGGATCTCCTTCTTGATGATTTTCATCTTTGTGGGTGGTAAGCTTAGGGTCCCTAAGACCGCCCCTATCTCGAATCCTAGGAATTCTAAGGACTGGGAGGGGATTAGTACAGACTTCTCCCAATTGATTAGAAATCCCAGGTTTTTTAGTAGTGTTATTGCCCAATCTAAGTGTTGTTGTAGTAGTAGGGTGTCTTGGGCCATGATCAGCAAATCGTCCAGATATATGATCATGCGAACCCCTCTGCTGCGTAGTAGTGCAACCACTGGTTTCAGCAGTTTCGTAAAGCACCATGGTGCTGATGATAGGCCAAACGGTAGGCACTGGAACCTCCATGTCCGAGAGTCCCAACTGAATTGCAGGAGATGCTGACACTCCTTTGCAATGGGGATGGTGAGATATGCATCTTGGAGGTCTAGTTTGACCATCCAATCCCCTAGTCTGAGAAGATCTCGTAGGCAATGAATCCCTTCCATTTTGAAGTGATGATATCTTACAAACGCATTGAGTGGGCGTAGGTTGATCACTGGTCTTACCCCACCGCCTTTCTTGGGGACCAGGAACAGATTGCTCATGAAGCCTGGGGAGTGAGGTGCGACCTGATAGATCGCTCCCTTCTCCGCCAGTGCCCTGATTTCCTTCGACACAAGTTCTCTGTCCTGAGGGGAGAACACCATCCGCCGTGGCATTGCGGATTGTATTGGGTCTTTGACGAATTCTATATGGTACCCTGCTACCGTGTTGAGGATCCAGGCATCGGTGAGTCTGTGCCATGCCCTGATAAATTGGCGAAGTCTGCCCCCCACGTGTGAGGTACGAGAGAGGGAGAAGGGGAAAGCACTTACCATAAGGTCGTCGGCCGTATGTGGAACCCCTGAGACCTCTGGGCTGCCACGATCTGCCCCTGACCGGGAAGAAAGGTGTGGGGGTTCTGGTCTCCGTCTGAGGGAACCGTGGTGTCGTGAGGCCTCGGTAGCCCCGGTGGGAGCTCCGTGAAGGGCGGCTGGACAGGCGGCCTCTGTACCTGCCAGCCCCTCCAAAAACCTTCGGGGAGAACACCCGTTTCAGGTTTGTCTGTGCCTTATCCAGGGCCGTAAATGTGCTCACGTAGTTGCCCAGTTCTTTTACAAAATTGTCTCCGAAAAGGAGGCCTTTTGCCTGGGGTCCAGGCTCGGTTATGGCCATGTTGACCAGTTTAGGGTCTATCTTCATGAGAATTGCCTTCCGCCTCTCAGTACTAAGTGCGGCATTGGAGTTGCCGATGAGGCAGATAGAGCGTTGCGCCCACTCCCGGATCACTAAGGGATCCAGTGGTGCGCCGTCTGAGATTGTCGATTCGACCAAGTCGAAGATTTTTGCGCTGGGACCCAAGGAGTCCAGCACCTTATCCTGGCAGTGGCGAAGGGAGTAGTCTAGCCCTTTTTTTGCTTTCCAGCCAGCCTTACCCAGGAACTGGGCAATCTTGGGGTCCACCTCCGGTGTGGCGCAGGCCATATCGGGGACCGTTGGGCGTGGGCACTCTGCCCTTAACTTATTCCTGGTTGTTTTATCCAGGGGCTTCCTGATCCTGGCCGCTATATACTGGGCCACATGGTCCGCTGGGAACCAGTCTGTAGACCTAGGGTGTTGTAGGTCGTCTGGGTTAAATAGATGCTCGCCCTGGGGGTCTAGGATGACGGAGTCATCCGTGAGCGCTTTACCCGTAATTGGTGTGACTGCTCGACTGCGCTCAGGGGAAGAGTCTCCCGATTCCAAAGAGCCGATATCCTCGGACTCACTCATTACCTCCTCTATGTCCGAACCAGAGTCGGATGTCTCTGTTTGGGCTTTTGCCCATTTCCACGTCCTCACCGCTCTTTTGCGTGGGGGCCCCACGTCCTCAGTAGTGACAGGGCGTGTCCTGTCCGTCGTGCTGTTTTTGGAGGTGTGTTTGCCCGTATGGTGGGTCTTCTCCGTAGCCTTACGGCCGCTGAGGGGCGCAGGCTTGTCAGTTTGGGCTTTGGGGCGGAGGCCGCTAGGGTTTGTGTTAGACGCCAGTATGGCGTTACTAATGGACTGTGTTAGGGTTTCAGACATCGCCCCCATGGCCGTGACTATAGCTTGGGTGACCGATTTGGCCATGGTTGCATCCAGAAGCGAGTGAAACTCCTCCGAGTTCAACTGATCCATGGATGCCACGTCCTCTCCCAGTGGTGAGCATGGACGTGTTACCTGGGGCACATGGGGAATGGTGCCCTTACTGGCATCAGTGGGTGTGGAAACCCCTTGGTCCCTGAGGTGTTGCATTATGGGCAGGTTAGATACAAAAAACACCTGGGACGTGGAACTTGGAAACTGATATGGCAGGGTACACTGAGTGACACAGTGAATTTTGCCCCAGACTGCAACCAGTGTTGTCAGAAAATTTGTCCCTGGTAACCCTATGCAGGGAATGAACAATAGTAGTAAGTGGGCAGTGAGCACTGTGAATTATGTAAAAGGGGGATTCAGGCACACACAAAGGCTGTCAGCTTACCGAGTGTTCCCTCCGGAATGGCCGCCAGGGAGCACTGGTAAGCTGTCAGCCAATGGGTGAATGCCCGCCCTCTGGTACAGGGGGCGGGCGGAGGAAAAAAGCGCGGCAAAAGCTACAACAGCTGCTGGCAATGGCCGCCGAGTCGCGCGGCCGTTACTGCGCATGCGCGAGCGGTCTCTGGATTTGGATCGCTCGCGCCGTGAACGGCCGCCGCGACCCGCCGAAAAGACAAGTGGGACGGGTAATAAACTACCCGGGGAGGTGAGGGAGGGGGGGTTAACCGCCGGAAGGGGGGGAAACCCCAGGGAAGCCGGCTGTCTGCACCAGGGGCAGATAGGTGCCGGTCGGTACAGCAGGGGGAGCAACACAAATCACAACAATGAAAAATCTGCAGATAACAGAGGAAACATTACATAAATAACAATATGAATGAACCAGTTAAATAGATTGCTCTGAGGAGAGCTAAAAATGAGATGGTACTTAGCTGAGGCAGCAGCAAAGAAAGAGGGAGAGGAAAGGTCACATGGGTAGTTATAGATAGAAGGACTGTTCCTATTGGTTAAGAGTATGATGTTAGGTTAACCCTTGGAGAACCTGTTAAAACTTTTTTCTATGAATGTTTATACCTTCTCTTTGCTGCTGAGGTATAATAAAGAAAGAGATAAGCATAATATGAGCCTCCGTGTCCTTTAATAAAATTTTGGTTTGTGTGAGAATACACTGCAATACCGGCTGTGAATGTTAAAAGGCAGGAAGCTACAACTTATCCCTGCCTCTCCCTCATGACTGAAACCGCAGGGGAGCAGCACAGAGGCAGCCTACAGATCAGGTAAGTGAGTGATGGGGGGCACTATTACCCCCTCACCCTTCTCAGCATTGCCCCCCCTCAGCATCACCCCCCCTCACTATCCCCCCCTCTCACACACTCAGCATCACCCCTCCTCACTATTACCCCCTCACCACCCTCAGCATCAACCCCCGTCACTATTACCACCATCAGCATCACCCACCCTCACTATTTCCATTCTCAGCATTACACCCCCTCACCATCACCCCCCCACCCTCAACATCACCACCCTCACCACTCCCTCCCTCAGCATCACTCCCCCTCACCACCCACAGCATTACCCCCATCACTCCCTCCCTCAGCAGCATTACCCCCTCCGTCACCAACGCCCCCTCCCTCAGCATTACGTCCCCTCACCATCAACCCCTCTCACCATCTTCCGCCTCTCCCTCTCACCATCACCCCCCTCTCCCTCTCACCATCACCCCCCTCTTTAAGCAGCTACCCCATACACATAGGGTACCAGACAAAAACTCAAACATACTCACAGAGACATACATTCACGCACACACACACACACACACACACACACACGGATACTCTCTGTCAGACACACTCTCAGGCACATACACAGGTAACCTGTGCATCAATGTGTATATGTGACAGTGTGCATGTATTGCAACTCTATTTTTTTCACTTTTTTGTTCGTGGGGCCTCATGTTTGAGTTTCGCCTAAGGCCTCATAAATTCTAGAGCCGCCTCTGCATAAGGAGCCTCTGAAGAAAAAGAAGACTGTGTCAAATGAAGGAGAAGAAAATGAGATTGGAGCACTTCATTCTGGACACCACATCATAAGGTGCCTGGGCCTGGCAGGGAAACTTTGGACCTTCTCATCTCCCCAGGTAAAAAAAAAAATATCAGTGTTAATGTGTTCACGTTAAATTACTGAGTATCAGGAAACACAGAGGGCCGCTGGGTAGGGGCGCCGCTGATTGGCTAGAGGGTCAGTAGTTCCCCATTCATGAAAACATAAAACATTTTTATGAATCGGGAACTAGAGAATGGCTTAGAGCGTCAGCTGACCACTCTAGCCAATCAGCGGCACCCATGCCTGAAGTCAATCTGCACTTCCTGACACTCCGTTTAAGAAGCTGAATATCACTGAGTGACCTGGAGATCTGGAGCTGGAGGAAGCCTTTGGGGGTAAACCATTTGAGAGTGGTTTCACCCCTTAAAGGAAAGAGAGCGCCCAGGGGCCTCCTTGCATCATAGCATTTTCATTTAGTTGAAGTTGTTATGGTGACCAGAATGTTCCTTTAATTTGATTAAGGGAACACTATAGTGTCAGGAATACAAACATATATTCCTGACACCATAGTTGTAAAAAAGCTATTCACCCTGGCTTGTGAAAATGACTATGCTCCTTCCCTTTCATGACACTGTCAAAAAGGGGCCAAGCATGGATGTCATTACAATTATGCCCCCCCCCTGGAAAAATTCCTGCGGACGCCCATGCCCATCATCATCTTCATCTGGTTTTAAGTAGGCAATCTAGTATATTATTCATGGTACAAATCTCTAATTTACCTCACATTAAAAAGACACTATAGTCCCCAGACCAATGCAGCTTTATGTAGTGGTTCTGGTGTCTATAGCCTGTCTCTGCAGGCTTTTTAATGTAAACACACACTGTGTGCAGCACTGGCGTTAGTTCATATGGCAGATCATATGGGTGGGGCATTGTGATGTCACATGGGGGGGCGCCAAATTTTGTTTTTTGCCTAGGGCGGCAAAAATCCTTGCACTGGCCCTGCTCCCAGGTATCTTTTATACAGTTAAAGGGAGTGCTCCTAGTCTGAGCTCATTACCTGTATAAAAGACATCTGTCCACAGAAGCAATTAAGCAATCAGATTCCAAACTCTTCGCCATGGCCAAGACAAAGAGCTATGCAAGGATGTCAGGGACAAGTTTGTAGACCTATACAAGGCTGGAATGGGCTACAAGACCATCGTCAAGCAGCTTCATGAGAAGGTGACAACAGTTGGTGCGATTATTCGCAAATAGAAGAAACACAAAATAACGGTCAGTCTCCCTAGTCTGGTGCTCCATGCAAGGTCTCACCTCGTGGAGTTTCAATGATCATGAGAACAGTGAGGAATCGGCCCAGAACTACACGGTAGGATCTTGTTAATGATCTCAAGGCAGCTGGGACACTACGCCATGAAGGACTGAAATCCTGCAGCAACAGCAAGGTCCCCCTGCTCAAGAAAGCACTTGTGCAGGACCGTTTGAAGTTTGCCAATGAACATCTGAATGAGTGTGGTCAGATGAAAGTATTGTGGTCAGATGAGACTAAAATCGAGCTCTTTGACATCAACTCAACTCGCCGTGTTTGGAGGAGGAGGAATGCTACCTATGACCCCTAGAACACCATCCCCACAGGCAAACATGGAGGTAGAAACATTATGTAGCAAACTCACCCCTTTAACGGAGTTTGCCATGTATTCTTGGAGGGGGCTGCTGGCCCGCCTCCTATCCAGTGATTATGGTCCCGGGAAGATATGGCCCTTTAAGTACAATATTTGGGCATATTGGATTTGTATCATGCTGCTAGCCCTTTAAGAACCATTTTGGGGTATGGAGATAATTTGGGACAATGCCCCTTTAAATCTGTGTCCCCAGACCTATTTGGGACAAGGCCCCTTTAAGACTGTGTCCCCAGACCTATTTGGGACACTGCTCCTTTAAGACGGTGTCCCCAATGTCCCCAGACTTTGGAAATAACTTTTAAATGGCTTTTCCCCTTATGGTTCGGTAATTGTGGCTTACCGAGCCATTCACTGCACAGGCGGACCACCCAGAACTGGAAGTGTGCAGGCAATTTGCCTCCCAGGTTGGGAGCCTGCTGTAGGTAAATTGCCGAATGCTGGGTGGCCGCAGTTCGTGCAAACCAACACGTGGCAGCGGCCATCTTTTTCCAATCAATGTGGTCAGCGGTGTGTGGAGCCAAATTCATGGAAATAAAATCGGCTACGCAGTTCCGCTAACACCGCTGAGCCTTACCTTCTCCCACAATGATTTTGCAGCCGCAGAGACATTCCCCTCCAGCTAACTTTTTAACCCCAGAATGGAATTGGCTGAATTTTGACTATGTTTATAATTAAAGTGTGCTGAGTTCGAATATGTGAGTTATGTTTGTGGCATGTATATTTTGGAAGTTATTACTATTTTTTGTAAAAACTGTATTTCTCTGCCTGTGATAATTAAGTTAGTCTATTGTGTTGAGATAATTGTATCACAGGCAGAGAGGAGGAGATGTGTGGGAGGTAACATGTATCCGATTGGTGAATGTACTAATTATTGTGGGTGTCTCCCTTGCATGGGAGCATTGCATAAAAGCAGGGAATGTGAAATTAAGTTCTGCTCCTAATACTGTGTGTCGTCCAGTTATTGGGAAGGTGATGGGATACTATTGGAATTATACTGCTGATTGTGCTTGTTATTCTGCAGGATCAGATGCCGGTGCAAGGATTTTTGCCACCCCCATATGTCCTGCCCACCATGTGACATCACAATGCCCTGCCCATATGCTCTGCCATATGGGCCAACGCCAGTCTTCACAAAGTGTCTTTTATCTGAAAAGACAGTGTGTTTACATTAAAAAGCCTACAGGCACAGGCTATAGACACCAGAACCACTACATTCTGCTGTAGTGCTTCTAGTAACTATAGTATCCATTTAATGTGAGGTAAATTAGAGATTAGTGCCACTAATAATATATTGGATTGCCTACTTACCACCAGATGAGGACAAGAGGCTGATGATGGGCTCCTGTCTGGCTCCACAGGTCTGGTGTAGAAGAGGCTCTCTGGAGACTGTTTTTAACAGTGCTCACAACAATTAACGAACAGGAAGCAGCGCCATTTTTTAGGGCCCCTTACACAGCTCAAGGTCTGGGCCCCCAGGGCTTGACCATGAGTATGCCTACAATGCCCACCCATAAATCCACCTACATGGCCCACTCGTGAGTTCTCTCACAGGAAGTGGAGTGTATGTGTGGAGGGGATGTTTTATGTGTTATTGTAGAGGATGCAACGTGTGTGTGTTCTTATAGAATGTAGTGTATAGGGATACCAATTTCTGTAAGGGATGTAGTGTGTTTATAGGGGATGCAGTGTGTGTTTGCGTGTAAGGAATGCATTGTATGTTTCTGGGTGTGTGTGTGTAAGGGGTGCAAGGTGTGTTTCTGTGTATTTAATTGAATGCAGTGTGTGTCTGTAAGGGGTGCATTGATTGTGTAAGAGATGCATTTTGTTTCTGTGTGTAAGAGAATGAGTTTGTGTGAACGTAAGGGATGCATTGTGTGTTTCGGATGTGTCTGTGTGTGAGTAGGAATGCATTGTATGTTTCTGTGTCTGTGTGTGTGTGTGTGGGGGGGGATGCATTGTGTATGTGTGTAGTGTAAAAGAGAGGGTTTTTGGGGTAGGATAGGGACTGAGAGGGGAGCAGCTCTTTATTTTTTTAATTTTTTGCATAGTGCTCACCCTCCTGTCAATTATTGATTTCCCCTTCCCTCCTGTCCCTTAGTGCTCTCCCTTGGCCCCCTGTAGTCCCCCCTTGGTGGTCTTCTCACTCCCCCTTAGTGGTCCTCCATCCCTCCCCTTAGACATTCCCCTCCTCCCCCCACCCCCTTAGTGGTAATCTCCCCCTCCTAAGTGGTCATTATCCTCTTTCTCCCCTCCCCCCCTTAGTGGTCCTTACCCTCCTCCCCTCTCCTTAGTGGTCCTCCCTACTTACCCCCCTTTGGTGGTCCTCCCTCTCCCAAACCCCTTAGTGGACCTCCCCCCTCCTCCCTCAGTGGTCCTTACCTCCCCTCCCTCAGTGGTCCTTACTCCCCACCCCCCTTCCCCAGTGGTTCTTACTCCCCTCTTCCTCCCCCAGTTGTTCTTACTCCCCCTCTTCCTCCCTCAGTGGTCCTTACTCCCCACTCCTCCCCCAGTGGTCCTTACTCCCCCTCACTGCTCAGTGGTCCTTACTCCCCACTCCTCCCCCAGTGGTCCTTACTCCCCCTCCTGTCCTTACCCCCCCTCCCCTGGTGGTCCTTACCCCCCTCCCCTGGTGGTCCTTACCTACCCCCTCCTTCCTGTGATCCTTACCTATGCCCCCCCCTCCCTGTGGTCCTTACCTATTCTCCCCTTCCCCCTCCCCCTGTGGTCCTTACCTATTCTCCCCTTGTGGGTCCATACTCCCCTTCCCTGGTGGTCCTACCACCCTCCTGGTGGCCCTGCCTCCTGGTGGTCCTTACTCTCCCCTCCCCTGGTGGTCCTGCCTACCTCCCCTGTGGTCCTTGCCTCCCTCCCTCCACTGTGGTCCTTGCCTGCCCTCCTCTCCCCACCCCTCCCCTCCCCCTGTGGTCCTTACCTATCCCCCCTCCCCCTGTGGTCCATACCTATCCCCTATCTTGTAAACACGCTCAGGCGGCGCAGCATGAGGAGCCACTGGGCGCAGGGATCCGGCGCCCCCTGCTAAGGTGAGCCCTAGGCGGCTGCCTAGGTCGCCTTACAGGTATCGCCGGCCCTGGGTAGACCTCTCCGAATTTCAGAGAGCAGGAACAGAAACAAGCTCTTACAAGAGCTTACTCTGGGGAGTATAGTGATTATAGCAATACCCAGAGTGTAGGTAGTTCTCCAATCCCCCAATGAGCCAAGACTTCATGAAGGGTAGAACAGGTCTGTTTAATGAGCACAAAGGCATTTCTTTTATACACATTTTCCCCACAAGGTTACAACATTACCACCCATGTGGACCTTGTGGAGCACAGGACACAAAGGACACAAACCAATCAACACAGTATGTGATACAATTACCAGACACAATGGACTAACTCAATTACCACAGGCAGTAATTATGAATTTTTACCCAAAGTCCAGAAACACCCCAAAACACAAACATATCCCCATAAATCCTACATCCCTGGATAGCCCTGATCTGGGTGAACAACCTATCAAAAAATCACCCAGATCAGAGTAGGGGTTCAAGAGTTTTATGGAAGTCACATTTGACCGACCGCAAGCATGGCTTTCATGCCCAAAATAGTTCCACAGATTTAGGCTGTGCGGCCGGTCTATCTTCTCCTCTATCCTGGAGATAACTGGCTTAAGTGGCTGTGGTAAGCCAATTATCTCCAGGTACAGGAAATATCTCTGTGGCGAAACTAACCTCGCCACTGGGAACTGGAGAAGCCTGGTTGCTCATCTGCTGCTGCTCTGGACTATGGGCCCCGGTGTGTATGGCCCTTTAAGAACCGTCTGGGGACATATTCAGACTTTTTGGGACAATGCCCCTTTAAGATGGTGTACCCAGTGTCCCCAGTGTCCCCAGACTGTTAAAATCCTGTGTTCATGGCTTTTTCCCATTTGGTTTAGTAAATGGAGCTTACTGAACCAAGTATTGCATAGGTGGACCACCCAGAAGTGGAAGCGTGTGGCTAATTTACCTCTCAGGTTGCTGTAGGTAAATTGCCGACTGCTGGGGGGCCGCCGTTCGTGCAAACAAACACATGGCGACAGCCATTTTAACTAATTCGAACGCTGTCAGCGGTGTGTGTAGCCAAATCTATGGAACTGTTTTCGGCTACCCAATTGCACGAACACTGCTGACCCGTACCTTCTCCTCCACTTCGACACTGCGACTGGAGACTAAGTCCATTTTGGCGATTCGAACGCATGTTCGAATGGGACTTAGTCATTTTTCAGTGTGAAATTGACCGACCGCACAGCCCAAATCTATGGAACTATTTTGGGCATGAAAGTGTGCTTGCGGTCGGTCACAAAGGACTTCCAGCTAACAGTTGAATCGCTAGGGGGTTAAACAATAGCAAGGGCTGATGAGAGATTGAGGAGGAACAAAGCAGCCAGTTTCAGTGTCCCTGGGACAACGCCCTGCTGGAGAACAATAGGACAGGAAAAAGGGGGAGGGGAAGAGGCACATTTTCCCACGGAAGTCACTTTTTAGCCTGTCTTTTTGCAGGGCCCATAATCTTGGGGCAAGAGGCTGGCAAGCAGGTGGATTGTTTTCGGCTACCCAATTGCACAAACATTGCTGACCCGTACCTTATCCTCCACTTCGACACTGCTTTCGTCACACGCGGCATCCAAGCGCATGCTTTCAAACAAGTCTATCATATACACATGTGCGAAAAGATCGCTGAGTTGCACATGTGTCTATCGGGAACATAGGGAGGCATAGGCAGCCATCTTTAAAAAGGGTAAAAGGCTAAAACTCAGCATAGTGAAAAGGGCAGAAAGATATAGATATAATCAATAAGGATAAAGGATATGGTTTATGATAAATAAACAATGTATAAATAATAATTGTGCAGCATGTAAGAGCATCAATATGGGGCAGCAATAAAAACTAAAATACAAGTAAAATGGTATAGAAAACAAACATGTAATATGGAATATAAGTACATAGCATGCACCATAAATATATGTAGCGGAGTAGAAGTATTAACTGCAATATCTCAGCTGGTAGAGTTAATCAGCATTCAAGAGAAGCGTAGCTCAGTAATCCCATCCAATTCCCCAACAACTGGACGATACACAGCTTTGGGAGTCAACTGGTTTTTAATGAGTAACAGCTGGCTTTTATACAATTCCCCATGCAGCTAGCTATTATACAATTCCCTTCAATTACATTCCAGGGGTTTTCCTCTGGTGGATCTTGTTGGGGACAGGACACAAAGACACATTTCCCTCTCTATTGGGGCATTCCATGGTATGGCCTCTATGGTTGGGTACTGGTTGCTTACCTGAGCCTCAGAGTGCGCTTGTGGATCCGTGGTGCGGGCCTGTTGTCGAGTGACCACAGGGTAAGCTTCCTGGATGGCAGGTTGTGGTACAAACGCAGAGGTGAGCTCACCCAAGTCATTCCCAAGTATTACATCGGCGGGTAAATTCTGCATCAAACCCACTTCCACGTCTCCTGACCCCACACCCCAATTCAAATGAACTCTGGCAGTGGATACACGATAAACAGCTCCCCCTGTTACCCGCACTGCCAAGGAATCTCTAGTACGTGCCCCCTCTGGGATCAGATGGTTTTTGACCAAAGTTAGTGTGGCCCCTGAGTCGCGAAGCCCCTGTACATTCTTTCCCTCCAGGTGTACAGTTTGTTGGTGATTTTGTTGGTTGTCCGACACAGCTTGGATGGGGTTGGCTTCATGTAAGATACCCAGTGGTTCTTTCGCGATCTTAGAAGGGGCGTCTCGGTTGTTGGTCCCGTTCTGGTAACAGGGGACCGCGGCTCTGTTGGTGGGTGGTGAACATTGGCGAGCCCAGGCATTGCGACTCCGGTTCTGGAGACATTCCCTCTGCACATATCCCAGCTGTTGGCATAAGTGACACCGAATGCTGGGGCGCGGTTAAAACCTGGGAGCGTAAGTGTTAGCCCCCCTCCTTGCTGCTGTGGAGTCGGGGGAAGAGGTGCTGGAGTCAGCACTGCTGGTCATGAGAATAAGCATGGAGGTGGTCGGTGGTGGCTTCTGGCGTCATAATGTTCGTAGGCCAGCCTAGCGGCGTTGTTTGGGGTACGGGGGTTACGGTCCCATACCCATTCTTGTATCTCTTGGCTAACCCACAAAAGAACTGTTCTAGGTGGACCAATTGCAGCAAGTCCTCCAGAGTGGTGGCTTGGTTAGCCTGTACTCACCCCCTGACAGCCCTCTGGTGAGCCCATTTAACGTGTGAATCATTTTCTTGCTTCTTGAGCTCCTGAAATCGGCGTCGATATGCCTCTGGGGTGATAGCATATCGCGCTAGGATGGCTTGCTTCACCCGGTGGTAATCTCTGCTGTCCTCGTCTGGTACTGCTCGGTACGCCTATGCTGCACAGCCAGATAGTTTGCCTGCTAGCAGCGGTACCCAATCTACTTGGCTGACATCATGTAAGTGGCACAGTCTCTCAAAATCTTGGAGGTACCCATCAATGTCCTCCTCTGCATCAATGAATGCTTTGAATGCATTGTAGGGAATTTTGATTTTCCCTTGGGTGAGGGTGGATGTCCCATCTCTGGATCGCTGGTCTGCTGCTGGCCGTCGGGCTAATATATAATCCTGGACATCTGCCATCAGTCTGGTTATCGTTTCCTCTGATGGTGGTTCCCGGTAAAATTCCATCCTTGTTCTGAATTCTTTTTGAAATTCAGTTTCCTCCATATTTGGTGGATGTGGCAAACCTAGCCACTTGGACAATATACAGAGACTATGGCTTTAAGGATTGCCTGTATGGTTTTGGTGATGTGTATGTTCCTGGGTGTAATGTACTGTGATTGTATAATATTGTTTTGCCTGCATTGGCTATCTGCCGAAAGCAGATAGCTGTATTTCATTTTGTTGCACGAACAGCACCTTTGTGGGCCGTTTGTGCACCGAATAAACCAACCTGTAATAGCCCACACATTAAGAGACGTGTGGCGCTTGTTAACCGATTGCAACAATGTTGAAATCGGTAATTAGAGGCTCTCCTAGGTGGCCGTCGTTCGACTACCGACCACGCGGCGGTCGGCCATCTTGGATCCTTTGTTCCTCCAGCGGTGTTCGGTTGTCGACCGCGTGGTACTGAAAACGGCTACTCGACGGCTCGAACCCCACTGGACTTCAAGGCTGTTCAGGAGTTACTGGAGTTTCGGTAATTTACTCCCTGTATGTCAATCGGTCTTTGAATGAAAATGTTGGTGAATACGTTTTTCATGCGGCGTTCGGTTGTTTTAGCTGGGATCTGAGCGATAATCTCATGAATTATGTGCTCAGACCCCAGCTATCTACCGAACGTCCATTCATTAAAATCACCCCAATATTGGGGAAGTTATGCATTTTCGTGTGAATTGTCGGTTCTGCTGCACGGAGGGATAATCCACTTAACTGTACAGTGGGAGGATCCCTCTCATGCAGCAGTGCCTGATGGGAGAAATGCTCTGTACATTAAGTTTCCCATGTAGTCCACTCCTGTAATGCCCCTGGGATGTGACTCAGGAAACCCCTTGCATTGGGGAATTGTATAAATTATGGAGCCTGTGAATAAAGCCTCAGTTGACTCTCAGAACTGTGTTTCGTCCGGTTACTTTTCAGCGCTTGACTGTGGATTACCTTCTTAACCAGCGGAGATCGTGGGATTTAATATTGCCGCTCCGCTACAGTGGAGGTACAGCGCTGTTAACGCAGTCTCCCTCCATCAATTCGGCAATAAGAATAGCATTTGCCTTGTTGATGGCTATCTTACCCCTTGCCTACCACAGTTCTATTAACGTGGTTCGTTTCAGTGCGGCATAATTTGTCTCCATTCATCTGTTCATTTGTGTAGCTGAAACGTACACGAACCGCTGCTTATACACGAACTGCTGTTTCACTTTTCCGTTCATATGAACAAACTTCAGAACGCTGCTTTGTTGCGAGGCTTGTATCCTGTCGCTTGCCACCAATTGTAGCTGAGTAGAAGTATTAACTGCAATATCTCGGCTGGTAGACTTAATCATCATTCAAGAGAAGCGTAGAGCGACAATTCCCATTCCAATTCCCCAACCACTGGACGATACACTGCTTTGGGAGTCAACTGGTTATTATTGAGCCACAGCTGGCTTTTATGCAATTCCACATGCATGGGGTTTCTTTGATGACATTCCAGGGGTTTTACCCTGGTGGACCTTGTTGGGGACAGGGAACAAATACACATTTCCCAGACTCCTTTTCGGTACTTGGAAGATAATTGCGTAAGGACAATCCTTTAATTTGATTATCTCCCAAGTACAGAAAATTACACAATATTTTAAAACATAACTCCCGTAATATTAATCAGAACTCAACAAAAGACACTTCACCGAATAGCAGGGATCTGAGTTCCCAAACTGTTTAAATACCGCTCAGATCTGTTCAGTAGAACAGGAACGGCATTCGAGTGAAGGTTAGACCGGTCAACCACGAGGCGAGGCCCCAAAACAGTTCCATGTGGTTGTATGCTTTGACCGGTCTTCTTTTGGGAGTTTTCACTATTAAAATAATGAATACAATAGTTTGTGAATTGGGTAGTTGTGTGCCTGGTGTTTATTCATTCAATTCAAACGAATGCCACTCTTTCTAGACGAAGGGAAATTAACATACGAACAGGATGAAAGTACAGCGGTGTTCACGTGGTCGAGTGTCTGATTATAGTTCCACACTGTTATGGTATAACCCGGGTATCGAGGGTTAATACCGAATGAGGGATGTACCTTGATACGGGAATAACAACTCACGAACCCTTCAATTCACCGAACTGGGAAAACACGCGAAATCCTTTTCTCTTTGATACGGGACCAGCAACTCACGAATATTCCAAGTTTCCGAATAGAGAATCAGACGAAATCCTGGAACGGGCAAAAGAATAACAATTCCCCCAAACACGAGACCAAGCTCCGTCTTGAGGGTAAAACAGGAATCTGCTTTATTGATGGCTACATGCCCGGTGTTTATTCAGGTCTCCCACCTCATGGACACTCCCCTAGGGGACCAGATGGAAGACTGGGACAAGTATAGTATAGTAGCCAATCACAGCAAACTCCTCCTCTCTATCCTGGAGATAATTGGGAAGAAATCCAATTATCTCCATGGATAGAGGCAAAACGCCATTTTACAGTATACAATAAAAATACATAAAATTCAATAACTGTAAAACTACTGAATGTATTCAGTACATATAATGTATCCCCAGATCTGAGCGCACATTATTACTGAATGGCGCTCAGATCCAATACACACAGTTCAATCGCCATGGAGCCAAAGTCTTTCACACTGTTCTTTCGGTATATGAAGGGCTCTATTGGATGGCTATCTGGGTTAAGTCCATTCGTGAAATAAAAAGTCCCGAACGGACCAGCGTTCGTATGCCAGATGACAAGGAAGGGAGGTCGGCGGTTTCAGCGGTGTTCGGGAGAAAAAGTGTCCATTTTGGGTTCCATAAGATTGTGGTCGAACACCGCTGTTCATTTGTGCATCTAAGATGGCCGCTGCCTCGTGGTCGGCATCAGAACGATTACCACCCAGCATAAAGTTTTAATTAAGAGGTGTCTGCGGTTAACCACAACGTTCTAATTGAGGCCAATAGGTTAACCAGCAGCACACTTCTCTTCTGGGTGGCCAGCCGTTCGGCAGTTAGTTCGGTAGATTAAAAAAATAAACGAACGGGGAAGTACGGACAGGAAATTATACGAATCCACATGAATCAAACGGGATAGCCATATAGTTTCAAGACAGAGGGATACATGGACGCCATTTTGTTCAACTTTACCCAATGTTGTAATTAAATCCTGTGTGTCCTTGATACACGTTGGTAAGTTTTCCACTGTTTTTTTTTAAAAGGAAGTCAAGGTATTTTGCTATAGGTTCCAAAACCCCTCCTATTGCGGAGACTATCGGACGTCCAGGGGGTGACTGTAGACTTTTATGAATTTTTGGCAATGTATATAAGATAGGGGTTCTCGGATTGCTTTTCTTTAGAAAATTAAACAGGTCTGCATCAATATAGGACTGCCTATAGTCCCATCTATCAAGGACACACAGGATTTAGTTATAACATTGAGTAAAGTTGAACATATCCCTGACAATCTTGTACTTATGACTTTAGATGTGCAAAGTCTTTATACAGTCATCCCCCATGAAGAGGGAATTGAAGCTATGAGACAAATATTATCCAACTTAACATATTATCAAGGACCTCCAATCAGGGCCGGTGCAAGGACTTTTGCCACCCTAGGCAAAAGTAAAGTTTGCCGCCCCCCCATATGACATCACAATGCCCCATGTTAACTAACGCAAGTGCTGCAGTGCCGCCGTGTTTACATTAAAAGGCCTGCAAGGACAGGCTATAGACACCAGAACCACTACATTAAGCTGCAGTGGTTCTGGGGACTATAGTGTTTCTTTAATGTGAGGTAAATTAGAGATTAGTGCCACGAATAATATACTAGATTGCCTACTTACAACCAGATGAGGATGGTGATGGGCTCTAGCTGCAGTCTGGCTCCACTCGTCTGGTGTAGAACAGGCTCTCTGGAGGCTGTTTGTGTTCTGGGAGAACGGGAAGCAGCTCCATTTTTTTTAAGGCCCTTTACACAGCTCAAGGTCTGGGCCCCAGGGTCCACCTTCATGTTCCACCAATTAGTTTGTTCACAGGAGTAGGGGATGTCCTGATATGTGTGTTAGGAATGCATTGTGTGAATCTGTGTTTGTATGTGTAAGGCTGCAATGTGTGTTTCTATGTATGTATGTGGCAAACCTAGCCACTCGGACTATAACTGGACACTATGCCTTTAAGGGTTGCCTATAGGTCTGAAGAGATATGCGTTTTAACCTGTATGTGTCTGCTTCATGTATTCCCTGCATTGCCTGTACCTATCTGTTCCGCCGAATGCAAATGGCGGTTTGTATGGGGATTCTCGTTCGTTTCACGAACGGCACTTTGGAGGGCCGTTCGTGAAGCGAATGCGATACCCCCTAATAGCCCACACACTTAGAGGCGTGTGGCGCTAGTTAACCGATTGCAACATTGTTGCAATCGGTTATTAGAGGCTCTCCTGGGTGGCCGTCGTTCGACTACCGACCATGCGGCGGTCGGCCATCTTGGATCCTTTGTTCCCTCAGCGGGGTTATGTCATCGAGCGCCTGGTACTAAAAACGGCTATTCGACGGCATGAGCCCCGCTGAGCCTCCAGGACGTTCGGGAGTTTCGGGACGTTCGGGATTTTGTTCCCTAATAGCAATCGGTTCTTTTTGTATGTTTTATATGAATTGTGTTGTTCGTGCGGCGTTCGGTTATTTTAGCAGGGATCTGAGCGGTAATCTCACGAATGATACCCTCAGACCCCAGCTATCTACCGAACGTCCATTCATGTAAATCCACTATATATTCACCAAGTTATTGATTTTTATGTGAATTATCGGTTCTGCTGCACGAGGGGATAATCCACTTAACGGTGCATTCTGGGAAGATTATCCCTCTCGTGCAGCGGTGCCTGATGGGAGAAATATGCTGTAATGTAAGTCCCCCATGTAGTCCCCTCCTGTACAACCCCTATAATGTCAGTAAGGAAACCCCTTACATGGGGAACTGCATAAATACTGTGACCTGTGATTAAAACCTCAGTTGACTCCCAGCCTATGTGTCGTCTAGTTCTTGGGAAGGAAGGGTTACTGCAGTGCTGTTTGGATTATTGTATGCTGATTCCCTGGATTATCCTTTGTTGTTCCTGTTACCCAGCGGAGATATCGTGGATTATACTGCCTCTCCGCTACAATTGGTGGCAAGCGACGGGATTGAATTTACACAGCAAAGCAACATTCGGCAGATTTTTAAACGAATCAAGGAACAAGCATTCGGGAATTAGCACATTCGAATAAACCTCACGAACAGCAGGTGAATGGGAACAGATTACGCCCTGCTAAAACGGAGCACATTAAAGGAGCTGCTGGAAGCAAGAGGAGCAATCGCCAGTAACAAGGCAAAGGCTGTCCTAATTACAGAGCTCATGGAGGGAGATAGAGTCGCAGCTGCTGCAGCACCTCGAATGGAGGGACAAACCCACGAATTTACAGCTGAATTCCGAGCATGAATGGCTTTATTTCCTGAACCCCCATCTACAGAGATGGTTAACCGGCTGTTCGGTGATGTACAGGAGTACATTATGGCTAGGGGACCGCCAGGGAACCAGCAAGCCGGGGAAAGAGCCGCAACGCCAGTCCATATTTTCCCAGGGAAAGCCAAAATCCCATATCAATCCTTCAAAAGCTATGTGGAGGCGGACGGTGGCGTTGACGACTATTTACAGGACTTCGAGAGACTGTGTTTGCTGCACGAAATTAATGATGCAGACAGAGTACCCCTACTAGCGGGGAGATTATCTGGGCGAGCCGCCGAAGCGTACCGGGCAGTACCAGACGAGGATAGTAGAGACTACGCTAAAGTAAAACGGGCCATCCTAGCCCGGTATGCCATCACATCAGAGGCATACCGAAAGAAGTTTCGGGACATTAAAAAACCCACTAAAGACACCCATGTAGAATGGGCGCACCAGCTGCAACGAGCTGCCAAGGGGTGGCTGGAGGCCGCCCAAGTTGATACATTGGAGGGTCTGTTCCAGCTAATGGTACTGGAACAATTCTTCAATGGCGTCCCGACCTACCTACAAAACTGGATTCGGGACAGAAAGCCACACACCCTGCAGGAAGCGGCTAATATGGCAGACGATTTCCAAGACAATCGGAGAGATCAACCCATACCAACCCGAGCCGTCATCCCCCCTGCAACGACCAGCCCTCCAGGGGGCCCCGCAACTCACCAGCGACCAGGGGTAAGCCAGAATTCCTACCCCCCCAGGTATTCAGCACGTCCACCAATCCGGTGCCATACCTGCAACCAACAGGGGCACATCCAGAGAGACTGCCCATGGAACCGGCCTCGACCCAGCTGGAATAACGCAGCCCCGAGCAACCGTGCCGCAGTCCATTGTCTACAGGCCGAATCCTACCAGAATCTGGAGTTGGGACCAACCCAGAAGGAACCCCTCGGCACTCTACACGAGGTGAACCCTATCCAGGCCGCCTCCGATAACCGCCAAGGGCACCGCCAGGAAGTACACATGGAGGGGAGGAAAGTACAAGGACTTCGTGACTCTGGAGCCACCCTAACTCTAGTACGCAGTCATCTGGTACCAAAGCCCAAGCTCACGGGGGACTGTGTGGCTGTGCGGGTGGCTGGGGGAGCCATTTACAAAGTACCCACGGCCAAGGTGCACTTGAATTGGGGAGCGGGGCACGGGAATGTATATGTGGGGATGATGCAAGACTTGCCAGCGGATGTGATTTTGGGCAACGATTTGGGGGAGCTGACTTCAGCTTTTGTTCCACAGCCCACCGTACAAGAAGCATACCCGGTTGTGACCCGGCAACAGGCCCGCACCACAGCACCATCCGAACACTCTGAGGCTCAGGTAAGCAATGACCCTCCCCTACCCCCTATCATGCCCTGGGCCAATTCCATAGAGTTCGGGACCGAAGTAGCCCTAGATCCGTCGTTACAGGTATACAAAGACCGCATTGATAAAGATCAAGCCGGGTTAGAGGGGGAAAGATATATCTGGGACAAAGGACTACTATATCGGCACGCAGAGAAGGTAGTGTCTGGGTCAATACCGTTGCCCATTAAACAGCTAATAGTGCCTCGAAAGTATAGGTTAGAGCTGTTACGCATAGCCCATGATATCCCCCTGTCTGGACACCTAGGCATCAGTCGGACCAAGCACAGGCTGACCCAAAATTTCTTTTGGCCAGGTATTTCCCAGGATATTAAGCGATATTGTCAGACCTGTGATACCTGCCAAAGGGTAGGCAAGAGAGGGGACAGATACAAAGCCCGACTACGGTCTCTGCCCATCATTGAAGAACCATTCAGTAGGGTGGCAGTAGACATCATAGGTCCCCTCGCAAAGCCCAGCCCCTCTGGCAAAAGTATGTCCTAACCGTGGTGGACTACGCCACCCGATACCCCGAGGCAGTGGCCCTAACTAACGTACACGCAGAAACGGTAGCCGAGGCCCTGACGAGGATATTCACCCGGGTAGGATTTCCCCGGGAGATTATCTCCGATAGAGGCACCCAGTTTACTGCTGAAGTGACCCATCAGCTCTGGAAAATATGTGGGATACAACAAATCCTAAACTCCCCATATCACCCCCAGTCCAATGGGCTCTGTGAACGGTTTAACGGAACCCTGAAACAAATGATCCGCACGTTCATGGACACCCAAAAGGACTGGGAGCGGTTTTTACCCCACCTACTGTTCGCGTATCGAGAAGTGCCGCAAGAATCCACCGGATTCTCTCCGTTCGAATTATTATTCGGGAGGAGAGTGAGGGGACCTCTTGACTTGATACGGGAACACTGGGAGGGAGACGAAACCATTAATGGCACCCCTATCTTACCATATGTGCTCGAGTTCAGGGAACGCCTGGAGAGGCTAACCCAGACCGTCCGAGACAATCTCCAGGTAGCGCAACAGCGACAGCGCCGATGGTATGATAAGGGAGCCAGAGACCGCAGCTTCCAGGTGGGGCAGAAAGTTCTAATCCTGCGACCCGTCCACAAAGATAAGCTGCAGGCTTCCTGGCAGGGCCCATACAAAGTGGTGGAACAGATCTGTGACACCACCTATGTGATCGGCCCGGTTACCGGCGTGGGAGGCAAACGCATGCTCCATGTGAACATGCTCAAGCCATACCACGAACGTACTGAGGAAGTCACCGCAATCTGTGCCCCTGCCACGGAAGATTTTGATAACCTACCCCTACCCGATCTCCTAGACCAAGAGGGCCAGAGCGGAGATCTGGGAGAGGTACAGTTAGGAGAAAGATTAAATGCCCAAGAGCGGGCCCAGGTACAAAAGTTGCTTCAGGAAAAGAAGGCCACGTTTTCCAATTTACCCGGCTATACCCCGTTGGCTACCCATAAGGTAGAAACGTTAGATCCGACCCCCTTGCGCCAACCCCCATACCGCACTCCAGAAGCAGTCAAGGAAAATATGCGCAAGGAAATTGAGGAGATGATTCAGTTAGGAGTAATAGAGCACTCGGACAGCCCCTGGGCTTCCCCGGTAGTACTGGTGCCAAAACGGGACTGGACGACCCGTTTCTGCGTAGACTACCGACGGCTCAACGATAAAACGACCTCTGACTAGACGAACTCCTCGACAAGATGGCCAGGGGTCAATACCTAACCACTATAGACTTGTGCAAAGGGTACTGGCAGATTCCCTTAGCGGAAGACGCCATCCCTAAGTCGGCTTTTGTCACCCCGTTTGGCCTGTATCAGTTTAAGGTCATGCCATTCGGGATGAAAAATGCTCCAGCTACCTTCCAGAGAATGGTGGACAGATTATTAGATGGGTTCCAGGAGTATGCCTGCGCGTATCTAGATGATATCGCCATATTCAGCCACTCCTGGCACGAACATCTGGTTCACATAGGAGCCATTCTAGACCGAATCCGAGAGGCCAGACTGACCCTAAAACCCAGCAAATGCCATATCGGTATGGCGGAAGTCCAGTATCTGGGGCACCGGGTAGGGAGTGGGCAACAGAAACCCGAACCTGCTAAAATAGAGGCAGTCGCCCAATGGCCTACCCCTCGCACCAAGACCCAAGTGCTCGCCTTTTTAGGGACCGCCGGGTACTACCGGAAGTTTGTGGCCAACTATAGCGCCCTTGCCAAACCCCTCACAGACCTGACCCGCAAGAACCTCCCTAAGTTAGTAGTCTGGGCCCCAGAGTGTGAGCAGGCGTTCCAACAGCTCAAGACGGCGCTTGTTAACTCTCCTGTACTTTCTGCTCCTGATCCAACTAAACGCTTTCTCGTCCACACAGACGCTTCTATGTTTGGATTGGGAGCAGTACTGAGCCAAGTTGGACCCGATGGCGGCGAGCACCCCGTAGCTTACCTAAGCCGAAAACTTTTACCCAGGGAAGTAAGCTACGCCGCCATTGAAAAGGAGTGCCTGGCTGTGGTGTGGGCCCTCAAGAAGCTGCAACCCTACTTATACGGGCAACCCTTCACTTTACTCACGGATCACAACCCGTTGGTGTGGCTGAACAGGGTGTCCGGAGACAATGCCAGGCTGCTGCGCTGGAGTTTGGCGCTGCAGCCTTTTGACTTTACTATCCACTACCGCCCTGGGAAGCAGAATGGCAACGCCGACGGGTTGTCTAGACAAACAGACTTGGAGCCGTGATTCGTGAGTACTCCTCCGGACATCCCCAAGCCGATCCGTTGGGATCAGACTGTGTATGCCGGCTTGGTTCTGGGGGAGCATTGTGGCAAACCTAGCCACTCGGACTATAACTGGACACTATGCCTTTAAGGGTTGCCTATAGGTCTGAAGAGATATGCGTTTTAACCTGTATGTGTCTGCTTCATGTATTCCCTGCATTGCCTGTACCTATCTGTTCCGCCGAATGCAAATGGCGGTTTGTATGGGGATTCTCGTTCGTTTCACGAACGGCACTTTGGAGGGCCGTTCGTGAAACGAATGCGATACCCCCTAATAGCCCACACACTTAGAGGCGTGTGGCGCTAGTTAACCGATTGCAACATTGTTGCAATCGGTTATTAGAGGCTCTCCTGGGTGGCCGTCGTTCGACTACCGACCATGCGGCGGTCGGCCATCTTGGATCCTTTGTTCCCTCAGCGGGGTTATGTCGTCGAGCGCCTGGTACTAAAAACGGCTACTCGACGGCATGAGCCCCGCTGAGCCTCCAGGACGTTCGGGAGTTTCGGGACGTTCGGGATTTTGTTCCCTAATAGCAATCGGTTCTTTTTGTATGTTTTATATGAATTGTGTTGTTCGTGCGGCGTTCGGTTATTTTAGCAGGGATCTGAGCGGTAATCTCACGAATGATACCCTCAGACCCCAGCTATCTACCGAACGTCCATTCGTGTAAATCCACTATATATTCACCAAGTTATTGATTTTTATGTGAATTATCGGTTCTGCTGCACGAGGGGATAATCCACTTAACGGTGCATTCTGGGAAGATTATCCCTCTCGTGCAGCGGTGCCTGATGGGAGAAATATGCTGTAATGTAAGTCCCCCATGTAGTCCCCTCCTGTACAACCCCTGTAATGTCAGTAAGGAAACCCCTTACATGGGGAACTGCATAAATACTGTGACCTGTGATTAAAACCTCAGTTGACTCCCAGCCTATGTGTCGTCTAGTTCTTGGGAAGGAAGGGTTACTGCAGTGCTGTTTGGATTATTGTATGCTGATTCCCTGGATTATCCTTTGTTGTTCCTGTTACCCAGCGGAGATATCGTGGATTATACTGCCTCTCCGCTACAATGTACGGGATGCAGTGTGTGCGTCTGTAAGGGGTGTATTGAGTGTGTGTAAGGGGTGCATTGAGTGTGTGTAAGGAATGCATTGTGTGTTTCTGTGTGTGTAAGGGATGCATTGTGTGTAAGGGTTGAATTGCTTGTGTGTGTGTCTGTGTGTGTAATGCATTGTGTGTTTTTCTGTGTGCAAGGGGTGCATTGTTTGTGTGTGATGGATGTCAATCTCTCCCCCCTCCCTCCCTCGTCACTCTCTTCTCTACCCCCCTTGTCTCTCTCTTCTCCCTCCCCTTGTCCTCTCTTCTCCCCCCCTCCCTTGTCACTCTCTTCTCCCTTGCGTGTCCCTCTCTTCTCCCCCCTCCCTTGTCACTCTTGTCTCCCCCGTTGTAACTCTCTTCTCCCCTCCCAACCCCGTCAATTCCCCTCCCTGTCAATTTCTTCCCCCCCATCTTGTCAATTTATTTTCCCCCCTTTCAATTTATTCCCTACCTGCTCTGTCCATTTATTCCCTCCCCGTCCATTTATTCCCCGTCCATTTATTCTCCCCTCCCTCGTCCATGTATTTCCTCCTCCTCGTCTATTTATTCCCTCCCTCGTCTATTTATTCCCTCCCTGTCCATGTATTTCTCCTCCCTGTCTATTTATTCTCCCTGTCTATTTATCTCCTCCTCCTGTCTATTTATTTCCTTCCTGTCTATTTATCCTCTCCTC
Source organism: Pelobates cultripes (assembly GCA_933207985.1). Taxonomy (NCBI): domain Eukaryota; kingdom Metazoa; phylum Chordata; class Amphibia; order Anura; family Pelobatidae; genus Pelobates; species Pelobates cultripes. Next base: position 43,783,638 of record OW240915.1, read on the forward strand.
CTGCCATTTATTTCTCTCCCTCCTCGTCTATTTATTCCACCTCTTCCTGCTCCATTTATTCTCGCCTATTTATTTCTTTCCTGTCTATTTATCTCTCCTCCTGTCTATTTGGTTCTCCTCTGTCTATTTATTCTCTACCTCTTTTCTCTTTGGCTTGTGTTAGGTGGGTTGCTTTCAGGTCTCAAGGTGGGAGTGAGCTGTACTGCCGACTAAAAGGAAATGAACACTCAGTGTTCACTTCCTGTTAGTCCGTCCGGGTACAGGAGACAGCTGCTATCTGTACCCGCGGATCATACAGGGCTCGGCCACACTATAGAGGGAGTGACAGGAGGGAGCGCTGAGCGCTCCCTCCTGTCAGCCCCTCTCCTCATACTGCGCCCGGGCGGTGCAGTCCACCCTCATGGACGCACCGCCCGGGCAAAGCTGCAGCCGCCTGAGGCTCTTTACAGAGCGCTCGGGCGGCTGCAGCATTAGGGGGGCCGGCGCTCCTGGCGGTGCCCCTTCCCAAGGGGCGCCCTAGGCGGCTGCCTAGTCCGCCTTACAGGTAGCGCCGGCCCTGCCTCCAATTGAATTTGTTATGGAATTACTTCTGTTAACTTTACAACAGAATTATTTTAGGTTTGAAACCAATTGGTATATGCAGAAGTCGGGAACATCCATGGGTGCTGCAATGGCGCCCTTGTATGCTAATGCATATATGCATACGTTCGAGGAGGAGAATATCCTAAAACCATTTTCAAATAAAATCATTAAGTATGTACGTTTCCTCGATGACATCTTGATATTGTGGAGAGGCACAGTAGAGGAAGCTGGAAATTTTGTGCAACACATTAACGACCTCCCCAGCCCAATCAAGATGACAAGGAACATTGACACAAAAACAGTGCAATATTTGGATCTTGAGATATTCATTCAAAATCTAAAATTGGAGCACCGACTTTTTTCTAAACAACAGACCAAAATACTATCCTCCATGCGTCGAGTGCGCATCCTGCACATATTAAAAAATCTTTTCCGTTTACTAAATTTTTGAGAGTGTTCAGGAATAATTCTCTGAATGCGCTGACAAACAAATTGAGGATAAGGCCCTGAGGAGTCAGCATAGCTAAATGGACAAGGGCACATGTATGAGTATGGGGATGGCTTTTGCCAAAGTTGCATCCAGAATAAATCGGTTGTAACCCCTGACTAAAAATTTGTTATACATGTATGTATGTAGCGGGGAATGTGGTGCGACTAAGAGTAAGGAGACTACCCCAATTCTCCCCTCAATAATGACAAACAACGAATATTGGATGAAACAGGCCACAGCATTTATTAAACTTACAACTGTAGGACTCATCCGAACTTTATTCTTTTTCTTTAATTCAAATATAAATAAACAGATAAATATATATACATACCATAATTAACATATAAATTAACATATAAATTACACTTATTGCCCTATAGCCTCCAACTTAAATAACCGTCCTTGCCAACGAACTTAACCAGGTTCCTATGCACCAAAACTTTACCCACTGGTGTCTCGCCTGCCCCCTCGTCCAAACCAAAAATTCCCATCATCTTAAATGCTCTACCACCAGCCGGCTTTTTGCTCGGTGGGCACGTCCTATTCGGTAACTTAAAAGTTTACCTTACAGAGCAGGGGAGGTTGAGACCCACCATGTCCATCTCTTGACATTCAATCTGCTCCCCAACCCTGTTGGCAAGGACACGCTCCCCGCTAGCTGTGACGGAACAAAAACAGAAAATTAGGGTGGGTGGGTGGGAAGTTGTTTGCTGGCCAGAATCCCAAAAGGCTCTGAGGTAAGATGATCCCTGCCCCACTACAAACCCATAACCACTCCCCTAAACACATATAGCCAATCACTAGCACCATCCCCACACTCATACATGTGCCCTTGTCCATTTAGCTATGCTGACTCCCCAGGGCCTGATTCACACAA
>OW240915.1:43785686-43935099 GCA_933207985.1 Pelobates cultripes
CTATGTATCACAGTGTCTCAATGCCCCATGTCTCCCTGTGTCCCCATGTATCCCAGGGTCCCCATGTCACTAGGAAGACAGGAAGACCTGGGGACACGGGGAGACCTAGGGACATGGAGACACCAGTGACATTGGGAGACTAGGGGACTCTGGCTGGGACGCATAGGGACACTGGGAAAATAGGGGACACTTGAAGACATGGGGACACAGACACCAGGGACACAGACACTAGAGACACTGGCTGGGGGACATGGGGACATTGAGACATGGGGGCACTGGGAGACATGGGGACAAGGAGACACCAGGGCCACAGACACTAGGGACACTAGCTTGGAGACATGGGGACATTGAGACACTTGAGGCACTGGGAGACATGGAGACACTAGGACTCTCTGTAGCTGCACCCCTGCAGATCAGTGAGTATGGATAGGCAGGGAGAGATATGCTGCAACTTCCTATCCCTGCCTGTCTCCACACACAGTGCTGGTATTGCATAGTAATCTCTTGGTTTATACTGAGAAAAATACCAGCATTTGTATTGCCAGTATCACTGTAATATTGGCACCAGCCAGGAAGCCTCAAATACTGGCTGTGCCAATAAAATAAAAGCCAGGTGGAATCCCTAAGAGTAGTGTATGGAAAAAAAAAATGTAAAAAAAAATAAATTTTTTTTTTTTTTTAATCAAAAAAATCAATGGGCCTATTCCATGGGCCTGGGCCTGGAGCTGCAGCTCCATCAGCCCCTATGTTAATCCGGCCCTGGTTACAGAGGCTTGCAAACACATTTTTTGTGATTTCTTTCCTCGCCTTGGTGACCTGATTCTGATACTGATTTTTGTGATTTTAGACAAATTCTTACAAATTTTTATAACAATTACAAAATTGGAAATTTTCTTAATTAAAATTGGCAAATTTCATCTGTATTTATGTGAATATTCTTACTTCTGTATTTTAATATACAATTCAGTGCTTGCAAGAATTTCAATTCCTCAAATAATGTAAATGAAAATTTATGAAAACGCAGCAATGCTATCAGTTTATTCCTAACTAAATGTATGGTTTTGTGAATGGCTCTATAGATGTAACTATGTTACCAAGGCTCTGACACCTTTATAGAAAGCTAGGAAGGAGCCTGTTAGAATAGATGGCATCTTTAGTATGCATTTTACAAGTAATTGGACAGGTAGGTGTGCGCATAAGCTTTCTAGACCAATTCTTCCAATAAACACCCAGTGCCATTGATGGATATTGCAATGTTTTTAGGATCTGTATTGAAGGGGAAGTGTGTATGTGTGTGTGATAGTACTGGGGTCTCCTATTTTACTTAAAACATTTGCTACATTGCATAATTTTACATAAAGATATCAAATATCACACATCTAAAAATAAAGCTGATTAAGTAGACAGACTTTGCTCTAAAATAATAGCACCTTCCTTTTCTATTTATAAATATTTTAATTCTAATCTCTTTTCTGTGTACATAAAACATACCTGTTCAAAATCTTGTTTAAACGAATGAAGGTCAAAAAGGCATAAATGAGATAAGCAAGTTTATTGTTTTTCATTTGGCTCTCATACTGCTCCAACAACCATATCTATTATTGGTTTACATTGTTAAAGGCACACATCAAGTATTCATAACCACCATACATTAACTACTGCCATAAGCCATGCTAGTGGAGCTATGGAGGATAAAACCCCTAAAGTAAGGTCTTTACCCCCCAGATCTCCATGGTTGGTGGAAATTGTTTATTTAATATTTTTTCTTTATAATTCAGGCAGCTACTGACACCTCAAAACTATTTTAAAGGTTTAATGCTTTCAAGTTTTGAAAGGAAATCATTTTAAGTATAATTGTAAATAAAAATAAAAGAACTCACCCCTACCTTTATTATATGACATGATCTTTCAGCCATTTACATGCACCTTGACTCAGACTATATAGACTATTGAGACTAAAAGGGCTATTCACTAAAGTGAGAATTCAAAGTGAATTTAAGATTTAAGGTTAAAATAGGTAAACTGGAAAAATTATCCAACAGGCTTTTTCATTAAATGGAGAATGCTAAGAGAATTGCAAATTTAAGTAAAAATAGCTGAACTGGGCGACGGCGCCAGTACTCATCAGAGATGGACTTGTCTTATATGAACTTCACGCTTTATGTCTATAGTACCACCTGCCGTGCTTTCACTTCATCCCAATGGATTAGTTGGTCAGTTCTTACCTACAGGCCATCTGGGTCCCGCGATATTGAAGCGCCAGACTCCTCAGCATCTTTGGAGGACTACAGCCTGGAGGAAGACTTACCAGCTTTAACAAATATACGGGTCAGTCCACCTCACTCTACAATCCAAAGGGATGAAGCCCTCTCCTCTAAGACTGGCATCAAAGCTCTATTGAAAGACATGCAAGTGGTGCTCCATGGAAATAATGAGGGAGGAGATGACCACCCTTAAAGGGACACTTTAGTCACCAGAACAACTACAGCTTATTGCATTTGTTCTGATTAGAATCATTACCTCCAGGCTTTTTGCTGTAAACACTGTCTTGTCAGAGAAAATGCAGTGTTTACATTACCGCCTAGTGATAACTTCACTGGTCACTCCTCAGATGACTGTTAGAGATCCTTCCTGGGTCATGGCTGCCTAAAATTCATCCAAACATTCAGTGTCTCCTCCCTCTGCATGCAGACACTGAACCTTCCTCATAGAGATTCATTGATTCAATTAATCTCTACGAGGAGATGCTGATTGTCCAGGGCTGTGTTTGAATCATGCTGGCTCTGCTCCTGATCTGCCTCTTTGTCAGTCTCAGCCAATCCTATGGGGAAGCATTGTGATTGGATCAGACTACCACTTCGGATGATGTCAGCAGACAGCTTTTTTTCTGAGGCATACAACATGCAGAGTTACAGCTTCTGGCTTGAATACAGTAAGATTTTGCTATATTTATGGAGGCATGAGGGGCCCAGGGGGGCTAGATAGTGGTTTTAACACTATAGGGTCAGGAATACACGTTTGTATTCCTGACCCTATAGTGATCCTTTAAATACTGAATAGCCATTGTTGATGAAGACACCAGGGCTGTTAATATACAATCTAGGAAAGAAAAAATATACAATAATGTAGAACTATTGACTCTATTGTGCGTTGGTGGCATTATTTGCACTAACAAGACATAACTTGATTATAGGCTCTTATGGGTTTCTTTAAGCGATGTAGCCTTTGATTCTTCTCTCTTATCTCATATGTACATAGGGAAGAGAGGAAGAAATACAAACATAGTGTACCAATTTCAAAATAAAAACACCCTTAACTGTAGGGCACTTACAGCAAAGATAAAATTTTCTTGCGGATCAAAGTGTTGTTCTTCCACAACCAGAGAAAAAAAAGGAATTCCTCCGGAACAGAAACAGGATGATAACAGCAAGCAATCCAAAGAAAAACAATAAAATGGACAAAAAGTCACAATAAATGAGTCACTATGTAGATTTCCAGCCCTACGCATTTTGCCCTAAGTTAGGACTTCCTCAGGGACATCTGGTAGTGTCGCTAGTTGATCTCCTTCTTCTCTGTGTTTAAATACCCATTTTAACGCCGTCCCGGACTGCCTACAGCGAATTGGGAACGGTGGCACAATGCGTCCAGGCAAAAATAGAACTTGGTGCTTCAAGCCTCGATTTCGTGCGTCTCAAGCCTCGTTTTCGAGTAATATCTCGGTAACGTGTTTTCATTTTTCGTTGTGATCGCTCTATGCGTTTCAGCTGGCGATCCGGAAGTATATACATTATGCCCATGAGTCCACCAGCGTATTAAGAGTCACTTTAAACCAAAAAAAGGAAAATGGAAAAGAGCAATTACTATTCTTTTAATAACCTTATTATCAATTCAATACATTAGATGATATAATAAAATAAATTAAGCAAATAGAAAAAGGACTATATAAAAGAGAGCGTAGATATGAAATCTTAAAGATTTCTTTAAAAATGAGCAGAGACTGAAAATGACTTAAAAACTGACAAAAGAGGTGAGGAATACTAAATCAGAAAGAAGACAAAAAAAAGAAGAAAAAAAGAAGTACCATGAGGACCAAATAAAAAAATATGGAAATAAAAAATATGAAAAAGTAAAAATATAAAGTTCAAAAATAATTTATAAAAAGCAGACCATGTCAAAGTCTACATTGAGTCCTCTTGGGCTTAGGGTTTTAAGATTATAATTCCAAAACCCTTCCCTTTGTCTTAATTGTGTAATCAGATCCCACCTCTCATCAAGAGTCACCTTCTCCAAACCGGTGCATAAAAAACTCTCAAAATTAAAAAGAGCACAACTATTACAATGAATGAGTACAGAATGTGTTATGATTTTCTTTTTTATATTATCGCAAAGTTCTAAAAACCTAGTTTTGAGTGGTCTACTAGCCCTCCCCACGTGCTGTATGCCACAACCACAAGTAAGTAAATAAATTACGTGGGTGGTTTTTCAACTAATATTTTTTTTATTTATTTTTTTATATTCTTTATTTTTGGAGTGCAGCGGAAACAAACATTGTGTGACAATGACATATAGTTAAGTTGCATTATAAAAGATTACAGGCTTCAAGTATAAACACAGTATGTCAAGAGAAACTGCACACATTTTTGGTTGAAAATGTAAAACAAGAATTAGTTGCTGCACCAGTGTTTACATACATGCGTATTATATCATGTCGAGATGGCCAAGCGTTGTAGATCACATTGGTGAGATCTGAGACATGGCTTGCTAAGGACTTGCATTATTACAGGCTATAATAATAGGCTAATGAAGACGTAATTTAGTACGAGCTGTTATTACCACTGGGAGACCAGACCCTGCTGCAGAAATGATTGGGGCACCTTCACTAAATAAAATAAGGTAAAACAATTTAAAGTGATGTGGCTGGCAGAGGCTTAGCAGAGGCTCACTGGTTGAGCTGAGTTAAACTAAGGGCACAACATTTTGTAGGTGTCTAATTTTTTAGCTGTATAATTTTATAATAATAAAGACATCAGGCCACAGTTCTATCCTGTCAGGTGGCTGGTAAGAGTAAAATATTTAAGGACAGAACTGCAGCTTTGCAGTGGGATATAAAATGGTCACCTCGAGGGCCCTTGGGGCCGTGTTCTAGCTCAGTTGGTGAGGTCAATTTATCATTGGTGCTGGATCTCGCCTGTGTAGTCCTCATATTGTGTAGGTTTAGTTCAGCGGGGCACATAGGCAAAATGTCCACGTGAGTCTCTGCTCCGCCAGTGTCCTCTGTGTGCTTCTCAAGCTACTGCTGCATGCCGGCTGTCTTCACTTCGCCGGCTTCTGGCCTGCTGAGGTGCTGCAATGCGTGCAGGTGGCTATTTGTTGTTGGTTTCTGGCCAGTCGGTAGTTAAATCTGTGCTGTCAGGCTTGAGCGTGGGGGAAGAATATTACTTTCCTCTGCAGTTAGCGCACCTGGCTTCCACCATTTTGGGCGAGGTGCCGAGGTCACCGATCTGGGTGGTCTCGTTACTGGGCCTTGATTGTGTTGTAGCGGTCGGTGTCCCAGGGCAAGGACCAGGATCACCCCCCGGTCCAGAGGGGGGAAACAGGGCCAGTTCCACTCTGCTCTGTTCATTCTTGTGACTGTCCAGCTCGGCGGTCTGCCCCTCGCCCTCTCAACTAATATTTCTAATGATGAATTTTATCTCCAAGTTCAGGGTACAGCCATGGGTACCAAGTTTGCACCAAGTTATGCAAATATATTTATGGATAGTTGGGAATCACATAATATCTGGGCCAAGAATCCATTTGGAGCAGACTTGGTGCTATGGCAACGGTACATAAGGCACATAAGACAACATTTTAATAATTTGGAAAGGATAAGAAGATCATTTGAAAAACTTTTTCACTTTTATTAATGATAATGATCAGTCTATGGCGTTTACCCCAGAGATAAACAATAGGAGCGTTGAATTTTTAAATCTTACTATTTTTATTGAGGAATCTGTCATAAACACCAAAACTTAATTTAATCCTTCAGATTCTAATTCATTTATCCATGTAAAAAGTGGTCACCACCAGGGACGTATTAGCCGCGAGGCAAACAAGGCATTTGCCTTGGGCGGCATTTTTCAGGGGGCGGCAAAAAACGCCGCCCCCCAAATGCCCAGGGCAAATGCCTAGTTAGCCTCGCGGCTAACTGACATTCTGGGCGAGCTGCAGCGCGGGCGGGCGGGCGGCCGGCGAGGGAGCTCTTCCCCTGAGCTGACTGCTCAGCTTCCTCGCGCGCCGCTGCGAGGCTGGGAGCGGAATATGACGCCAGCCTGGGAGCCGGAAGATGACGTCATCTTCCGGCTCCCAGCCTCACTCTGCAGCCGGCGCGCGAGGGAGCTGAGCAGTCAGCTCATAGGAGGTGCTCCCTCGCCAGCCGCCCGCCCTGCAGCCACTGGACCACCAGGGAGAGAGACCTCCCAGCACTCCCAAAGGTGCAGGAGGGTTGGGGGGGATTATTAAAAAAGTTAATGTGTGTGTGTGTGTGTCTGACTGTGTGTGTGTGTGTGTGTCTGACTGTGTATGTGTGTGTGTGTGTGTCCTGACTGTGGCGTGTGTGTGTGTGTGTGTCTGACTGTGTGTGTGTGTGTCTGACTGTGTGTGTGTGTGCTAGTGTCTGACTGTGTATGTGTGTGTGTGTTTGTGCCTGACTGTGTGTGTGTTTTGTGCCTGACTGTGTGTTGTGTGGTGTGTGGTGTGGTGTGTCGGCTGTGTGTGTATGTGTTTGTGTGTGTCTGTTTGTGTGTGTTTGTTGTGTGTGTGTGTCTGGGCTGTGTGTGTGTGCCTGATCTGTGTGTGTGTGTCTGGGCTGTGTGCGTGTCTGGGCTGTGTGTGTTGTTGTGTGTGTGTCTGGGCTGTGTGTGTGTGTTGTGTGTGTCTGGGCTGTGTGTGCCTGACTCTGTGTGTGTGTATGTGTGTGTGTGTGTGTGTGTGTGTCTGACTGTGTATGTATGTGTGTTTGTCTGACTGTGTGTGTGTGTTTGTCTGTGTGTTTGTGTCTGACTGTGTGTGTTTGTGTGTGTGTGTGTGTGTCTGTGTATGTGTCTGACTGTGTTTGTGTCTGACTGTGTGTGTGTGTGTGTTTGTGTCTGACTTTGTGTGTGTGTATTTAGAAGGTGGGGCGGGGGGAAGGGTTGGGTGGGGGTGGCGCGGGGGCAGGGGGGCGCCTGAGTTTTGTCCTGCCTAGGGCAGCACAAAACCAGGATACACCACTGGTCACCACCCAAAATGGCTTTGAAGTGTGCGAAAATGTCAGTTTACAAGAATTAAGAGAAACTGTACAGATAGGACATTTTTTAGAACAGACAGCGTTTTTAAAGAAGAAATTCATTGAAAAGAGATATTCTCAGTCCTTTTTAGATAATGAGATTAATGTAGTAAAGAATGAGAATATAAATTAATTTTTAATGGATAAAAATAAATTAAATTCTTCTAATGAAAGTTATGGTTTCTCTTTCATTACACAGTATAATGCTCAAGCATATCAAATACAGAAGATCCTCAAAAAACACTGGCCACGTTTATTGGAAGATGAATGTTTAAAAGATAAAATACCTTCTGCACCTAGGTTATTAGCAAGTCACAGAAAATGTCTATATGGCTGAAGAATTCTGTCATATGCTAAAGGTAGAGATGAGTTTTTCTCACTGGTTTACTTATACTTCATTAAAAAAAAAAATTCCTTTCAAAACTTGATGAATATATTAATCTATTAAAATATCGTTGTACTTTGATTCAGCTATTATAAAAATTAGAAGTATAGTGCTCTGCCAGGCCACTAGGGTAAATGGTGCTGGGGTACAGGACTTTGCTGCACACCTCTCTATTATGTAGCATGAAACGTGTTTCTACCTATGCTTTTCATTGACATCCCAGAGGGCTATTCATGGGTTTAGAAGACAGAACATAACATTTCGGGAAACTAGCAATTCCTGGAGGATCCCAGGTAAGTTGTCAAAGTGTTAGCAAGCGCTGTGAATACTTACACGGGGACAGGGCACTCATGACACCATAACTACTACAGCCTTCTGCAGCAGTTATGGTGCTTGGAGAGTTTCTTTAATTCCTTTAGTGAATTCACAAAACAATGAATTGAAGATCAGGTTTGTCATATAGAGTTCAAAATATTTCAGCTGAATATTCTATTAATTCTCAACCTTGTTATTCTGACCTAAATGTAGCCAAGTCTGCTTTCAGTTAACTGGATTTTATTTTTAGTAAATAAAATCCTCCGTGGATTCTTCGATAGTCATTGGTTCTGATTCATACTTACCATATGTTTATAATTTTACGAGCTCTGTATCTGGCAGCAATATTTCAGTTTTTTTTCTTTTGGCATATGTCGTTTCTTTTATTTTAATTATTATTTTTATATGATATGCAAAGTTCACGGAGTGGTTAGTATGGAAGAGAAACAGATGGATGGCGAAGTCTTTTCTTCTTGCAGAGGTAATGACATAAGATTTTTGTGTTTTTCTCAAAGTCATAATTTAGTAAATACATCCAAGGGTAGTACAGTACGAATATATAAGGAAACTGGCCTGAACTTCCGGTGTACACCAAGCCATTGGTGAAAATATTTAAAGTGTAAAGTATATTTATACTTTTTGATTAAAGGGTTACTCAAACCAAAAAAACTGATCTTTCATAAACCCTTTCTGTAACCATTTCTGAACCCCCCAAAAAAGCTAAAATGTAACCATTCCATCAGTGAATCCATGTGTTCCCTTTAGCCCAATCCTCCTTGGCTGGTGTCAAGGGGAGGAAGGTCAGCAGGGCTGGCGCTACCTTTAGGTAAATAAAGTATTTTCCGGGAAAGCTAACATATCGGGGGCACCCACCTGGATGTTTCCTGGTGGGCTGGGCTCCTGTCTGGAGTCAGAGCACTGGGTGAGCTGCTCTTTAGCAATCGCTCAACACATCTATTTCCTCTGCTGGGCTTCCTTGATGTCCTAGCCGTTTATCTGTTCAGGAAGCAAGGTTTGCTGTAACCCTAGCGCCCGAGCAGAACTTAATTTACTCTTTTTTAAATAGTTTTCTCTGCATGGTTGTATTAGTCAAAACAGAGGGGTATGTGCAGCACTTCAGTAATCCTTGACAAAACTGTTTTTCAAAAGCACTTTTGATAAAGCCTATCCAAGGAGTAACACGTTAAGTGTATTGTTTATAACCTTTTTGTCACTGTTTTATTTTATTATATATTGTATTACTTTTATTAATTTTTAATATAAGAGTACTTTTTTATTGGACCTAACTTTGCTGCTGTTGGATTGTTTGGAGCTATATCCCTGGTGGGGATCATACCACCCAAGCGCGTTGAATTGAGCAAACCGGAATTTGCTCTTTAGCATATGAGCTGGTTTAACATATTTCTTTTTACACTCCTTTTTACGGTGTACACTATTGTGGTTCTGTTTGTTTATTAAGTTAGAGACAGAGCAGAGAGAATATGTCAGGTTGCTATTATTTAATGGGGGGTAACCCCTTGATAGAACATAAACGAAAAAAGAGAGCAAAAACGCTAGGAAGGGAACAGATAGGTCTAAACTGTTCCATTTAAAGCTTTTGAATATTAGAGCAACCCCATATAAATTGTAAAAGCTGATAAAATAAAATATAACTTTTAATTGGCTTAAGTAAGAATCTATATTTACACCTGTATCCTTGAGTGGGGATCATACCACTTCAAGCGCTATCAGAGGAACCAGGTTTTATTAAATTGGGAGGAGGGAAGGGGAGGGCAGTGTATTAAATTGGGAGGAGGGGGGCAGTGTATTAAATTGGGAGGAGGGAAGGGGAGGGCAGTGTATTAAATTGGGAGGACGGGGGCAGTGTATTAAATTGGGAGGAGGGAAGGGGAGGGCAGTGTATTAGAGGTGGGAGGGGAGGGCAGTGTAAATTGGGAGGAGGGGGCAGTGTATTAAATTGGGAGGAGAGAAGGGGAGGGCAGTGTATTAAATTGGGAGGAGAGAAGGGGAGGGCAGTGTATTAAATTGGGAGGAGAGAAGGGGAGGGCAGTGTATTAAATTGGGAGGAGGGGGGGCAGTGTATTATATTGGGAGGAGGGAAGGGGAGGGCAGTGTATTAAATTAGGGAAGGGGGACAGTGTATTGAGTAGGGAGGAGGGGCAGTGTATTAAATTCGGAGGAGGGGGGCAGCGTATTAAATTGTGGGGGGTGGGGGAGGGCAGTGTTTTAAATTGTATGCTGTTGGGCTGGTATGCAATTATTTCCAGGGCTGTTTTCATTCCTAGTCTGGCCCTGCCTGGAGGTTATTACACAGATCTTTGGCAGACAGAGAGAAGGAACGAACACTGTAGCAAGTTCAGTTATAGTTCTCAAGCCTGAGACCAGTATACTATGTTCCTGTTACAACCCTACATTGACCATTGACAGAGTATCAAATCTAACAATTTCGTATATTCTGCAATTTATAAGACCACTCCAGACTGATTTTTTTTTCTTAAAAAAAACAAAAATCACTGTCTCGTACATATACTTCCAATGTATACATGAAAAACCTGCAGTTCTAATTCATGTTTTGTGGTTTGATTGATAGATTGTTCTCAAATGAAGTCAAGGGATCAAAGAGAGCAAACCGTTCAGCCATTTTCCTTGACAATCAGACTACTCCCCTAAAGTCAATCTTTTGTGAAGAAACTCTGAGACTAGCAGTATGTGATCAGCAATAACCAATGCATGTGCCAACAAAGGTAGCAATACATTTATTTGTATAAGAGGAGTGATATCCAATAAATATACTATCAATGGTGTGTACTGACACACATAAATGACAGGGATGAATGTATTACCTGCCATAAAAATAGAACTTATGTTTAATTTAATATAACACACCTGACTGCTGAAGTCTGTATTTTGCTCATAGGATAGAGATCACTCATGGCATTGTATAGTAAGAGTGTCAAACTCACACTCTATTAAAGGAACAGTCCAAGCGCCATAATATTTGCCTTGTCAATCCAATGGAGAAAAGTTTTTACAATATACCAATGGTCCATCAGGCAATGGTCACCTCCTTCTGTGACCTGGAAGCTACAGCACCGAGCTAAACGCAGCGGTGCAGGGCTTAGCTCATTAGCTGAGAATACTCAGCGTTCTAAGCTAATGAGCCAGCTCTGCATTGTGCAGTCTGCATGACTCCCACTAGAGGTGTTCCAAGACAGTAATGTAAACACTGGCTTTTCTTTGAAAAGAAAGCATTTACATTGAAAATCCTGCAGGAGCATACTATACACACCAGAACAACTACATTAAGCTGTAGTTGTTCTGGTGATTATAGTGTCCCTTTAAGGTCAAAATAGTCAAACTGCTAAATTTCACTAAGTCACCTATGCTTTCCGTTCAGCTACTCTGGCCTTAAATTTTAATTTAATTTTTAAGTCACTTTGATTTCTCACATAAATGAATAACCATGTTACAGCTCTTCGCTAAGCCAATGCTCTTAAACGTATACCTGGATGTACAGAGAGATTTGTTTTTCCTACGGCACATGGATCTCGCTTCTGAGTATATTAGCAAGAGGTAATGAGATTATTGTCTCTTTATAAATAAAATAATAAGAATGATGACAATAATAGTAATACACACCAAAAACATTACTATACTTTCTCATTTAACAGAGCTCAAAACACAGAGCTATGGTATACCTCCATCATACCACCATCACACCAGAGTGGTCTATGATTATATAACATTAATCCACAGGCATAATATTTTACATAAAATTGAATATACACAAAAAATGTGGAATAAATGGCGCTCTGTGTTATAAATAGAAAGAAATCTAGTACAGCTGCTGTATACACTCTGTGGGTACTCCTAATTACCCACCACACATAAACAATCACCAAAACACAAAGAAACTTTTTGATTTGGATGATGTTACCACCATCCAAATCTAAAGTACTTAAAGTGAGTGCAGCGCTATATAAGTGCTTAGGTAAGTGTGTTCACTATATTTTGGAACTCTTACCCTTTATCGTTTATCTTGATGCAGTATGGTACATAAAAAGGAAGAAAAAAAGAACATATACAGATAATAGTGTAATATGTCTTTAAATGGAGCGATTGGTGAAATAAGTGAATATATGCACTCACATTTATTAGAGCCTTTTCTAGTGTTAGGCTCTAAACTTCTGCACGTCTGTGTCTTTTCGGGTAGACCACACGACCCCTCTCTCACAAGGAAGATATGTATGTTCTCCACCGAATATATAAAAGACACAGATATTTCATACTAAGTGTAGCATCTCAGGAAAGAAAATGATGTCCATATAAGAAAAAATGGAAATGCTCACCTTATTTAGAGCCCTTGGTAACCGGCTCTAAGTATATTTGCCCAGTGTCAAATTTTGGGGTGACACTGCCCCTCCCTTTGAATCAGTTATACAGGATACAATGGATGAATTGAAGAAATGGGAACAAATTTATTTGAAAATAAAATTATAAAATTACACTGTAAATAACTAGAAAATAAAAAACAGTAAAATAGCAATACGATATAAAATATGTGACCTAAAAAATATGTATGGGTTCACTTTAAAAGCTAAAACGCGTTTCGCCGATAAAAACGGCTTCCTCAGTCAGCTACAAGCAATCTCTGTTTGTCCAACTTAAAAGGTTTCAAATTTCCCGCCAATTTTTACTTCATCCAATCAATAAGTGTTTGTGGTGCATCCGGAGTTCCGTCGCGTCACTTCCGGTTCTTTCCAACTACCAAGTCCATGATGCTTTGCCATAATGTGGAGTTCCGTTGCGTCATTTCCGGTAGTTGTGAACTACCAAGTCCACAATGCTCCGCGAGTGGCCCTTAACTTCCGGTTTCGCCACTCCAAGGTTCAGTATGACGCGGCCGCAAATGCCGTCGCGTCATTTCCGGTTTTCGTAAATGATAATAAAGTCCATAGTCCTCCTCCTGAAAGCATAATTCTCCAACACATCTTATAATTAGTATTCTCCTTATGTATATTTAAACATATAGATAAATACATTCAAACGGGATATGTGCAAATGTGCAAGTGTGTTCATTTGAATCAGTGCAAATCAATTAATGGATTTTCAATCTAATTTAATAATAATTAATATTTTATGAATCATTTAGTCTAATAAAATGATGTTCTTCAATGTAGAAAAAAGGTGGAAGAATCCAAAAATTCATGAATTAAATAAATTGTAAACAATAAAAATAAAAAATATATGAAAAAAATATAATATACCAACATATTGATATTCTCCATATACTTATTTGTGCATGCAAATAAATGCATTGAATTAGAATATGTGCAAATGTGTAATTGTATTGGATTGAAACTGTGCAAATTTGTGTTTTCTTTAATGTTTCTAATAGTTAAACTAATGTGTAGTTTTCTATAGTGAAATATTTTACATACCTGTGCTACGTAAACCATGCTGCATCTCCTACCTTTTGATTGAGTCATGCCAGTAGAAAAAAAATGGACTTCAACTATACAAATTTGTATTTATCAGTGGAACAACGTATGCTTTTAAAGGGCAAAATGGTACATAAGGAGAAGTTGTCATGGAAACCAACAGAATGTATCTGAAACATTTAGGACATTGCACCAGAATAGCCTGTGTTCTGCCATGGTTAGTTTGTCCAGTGCTGTACATCTACAATGTCAGTATAGTGCCTTCTCAATTTTCTTAGTGGTTTAGGTTTCATGTTTGAAAAGAGAAATACTTGTGAGATTCCTTTACAGTATAATTAATTTCCCTAATGAAATAGAATGTAATTTATTATGCTATGTGTTTCCTGTTCACCATGGGTGCAGCTCAGTGCTTTGCAGTTGGTATGTGTTTATGCTAAGTAAATACAAAATGCTCAACAAACATGCTTAAGACTGGAAATACCAGTGTAATGGAGAATCCTGAGAGCGTTTTTATAGACCTTCCTTTGTTCACAAAATAGAAGAATGGAAGGTATTAATTCAAGTTTTTTTCTAATACTAGATATAAATGTACAGAAAATTTCCATTATGTGGTTCAGTGTGAGTTTTGTAGTAATATATACTGCATTTTATGAATGCAAATGCTATATCAGCTTTATAGAACAAAGTACTACTGATATTAATGATCACAAAAAATGGATTTCTATACTTAGGAACTCTCCGCTGATCATTCAGAAGCTCAAATTGTACAGCAGCATAATAATTCAAGGTGTCATTGGGGCCACAGATTTGGGTTCAGTTTATTGCAAATTGGTAAATCTGCCCCAGAACTGATCTGTATAAACTTTGCATTAAAACTCCTAGGAATTGATCTAATATAAATTCAAATGAGCCATGGATTTGACTAGTTTAAAAATCACCTGAAAATGAATCTGCAGACAATTTCAGAATGACTCCAGCATTGTACAAATAAGTTAGGAAACTTTTGGTTATTAATCTGGGGCGCTTACTCTATAAATTATATTGCCTATAATAACCTTATTCGTGATATATTATTTAATTGATTTTGATGCTTTCCTCTGATTCTATAAAAATTCTCAGAAAACAATCCAAAATATGAGTTAGCGCAATAAATATAACAAGTTAGGGAACTTACTGAGCAAGCAAACATTGGGCAAGTGTTGACTAAATAAAAATGAAATAAAATAGTTTGATCTGTGTTTACCAGGTATTGGAACTCATATTCTCTAAAACTGGACTGAGGTGTAACGTTTAATAAACAGAGCTGGTAGGTTTGGTGTTGCCCACTATCTTCCTCATCCCCATAGGAGATATTAAGGAAAAAATAATAATAGCACAGTAATAGCATAATTCATACACATTTTTTTGCTAATTATTACTAGTATTTATTCTTCAAAAATGTCATTATGCAGCAAAAAACTAAACAAAAACAGCAGACATTTTCACTTTGGTGGAACATTAAGTGTTTTCTTTAAATGCATTTACCTTTATGACTTAAATTCTGATATCTGCATTTAAAGAAAAAATGGCATTTACCTCTATGACCCATTGTACAGCGCTATGGAATTTCCTGGCGCTATATAATAAATAATAATATGACTGAAATTCTGATATCTGCATTGACATCTGAAGAACAGCTACTTTTTTTTTACTGCGGTACCTATGTGTGACTCAGCCTTACTATCGAGTTGCAAACATCTGACAAATGACTTTGCCTTCTGACCCCAGTCAAGTATCGGGAATCAAGCAGACAACAACATTCTAAGTGCCTTGAGAATGATTTATATATAGCCAGTTTTTGTCTTAAACAGACAATTGTGCACTGTACTTGTATTTAGGACAATTATTTTATTATTATTAATATTTATAAAGCGCCAACAGGTTCAACAGCGCTGTACAATGGGTGGACTAAAAGACACGTATTTGTAACCGGACAAGTTGGACACACAGGAACAGAGGGATTGCTCAATGAGCTTATATTATTTATTATTATTTATTTATAAAATATTTTACTTATGTCCTGGGTATATGCTATTATATGCTAGAAGGAGTAGAGTATAGTGACACAAGAGGTAAGGGTAGGGTAGAAAATTAGAGGTGGATTGTAAGAGACTGGGGAGATAAAAGTAACATACTGACAACACAACCCAGCACACATGCTGCTCAAATACAACAACACATGCCGTAACATACAATCCTGCATACACACAGTAGCATGTCTTAAAATTACTTTCATGCATACACTCACACACTCTACACAAATAGTCAATAAAATTCTGCATTTACGCAAATTACACATACTGCTCAAATACAACAACACATGCCGTAACATACAATCCTGCATGCACACGGTAGTATGTCTTAAAATTACTTTCATGCATACACTCACACACTCTACACAAATAGTCAATAAAATTCTGCATTTACGCAAATTACACATACTGCTCAAATACAACAACACATGCCGTAACATACAATCCTGCATGCACACGGTAGTATGTCTTAAAATTACTTTCATGCATACACTCACACACTCTACACAAATAGTCAATAAAATTCAGCATTTACGCAAATTAATATTACATACACATATGCATCTGAATTCACACGTACATTACAAATACATTCCTGCAGTGCAAATGCATTGACACTCTGCAAAAATACTAATCATCCACACGCTGAATACAAAACCACTGCTGTATCCCAGCACTGCACACAAATACACACCTGCATTCACGCATTAATACTACATACGAATACACATCTGGACTATAAACATGTAGAGCTCTACAAACAAACACTGCCTCTACTTATACATACGCTGCATACACACCAAAACTACTTCAGAAAACTAAGATTGCTTTGGGTCAGAGGGAGATTAGTTCCCCTGCATCTGCACAATGCCTCTGCCCTTACTAATGTGCAACTTTTCATTTGTACTTGTGTATGAAGTTCATCCATTTGCTTCATGATATGTAGCTTCTGCAGTGGCTATTGTGCGTCAAAACCTCTGCATATCCCATAAACCTGTACAGTGCATGACAGTCCATTCATAAAAAACCCTCATTAAAGCTATAAGGTGATAGAAGATATCATACAACCTATAGTATTTAGCATGTAACGTGACATTATTATTATTATGTTATTTATATAGCGCCATCAAATTCCGCAGCGCTTTACAATGGGTGGACGAACAGACATGTAGTTGTAACCAGACAAGTTGGACACACAGGAACAGAGGGGTTGAGGGTCCTGCTCAATGAGCTTACATGCTACAGGGAGTGGGGTAAAATGACACAAAAAAGGTAAGGATAGTATTAGACTAGTGACAGTTGCAGAAGAGGAATCAGTCAGGAGCTATTAACAGTTTAATTGATACGCTTTTATGAAGAAGTGGGTTTTTAACAATTTTGCACGTAAGACCACTGAGAAGCGGATTATAGAAGTCAAGGCGAGAAAGGACAGTGGAATGGATATCATTCATATTTCTTTCTAAGAATTAAGTTTATCAAGGTCATGCATGTGGGAAAGTGTACTCTATAATAGAAAGCTGTAAAAGAGGACACAATCCCTCTCGGTCTAGAGATATGCATTAGAATGATGCATCCCCCCCACCCCCCTCTCTCTCTCTCTCTCTCTCTCTCTCTCTATATATATATATATATATATATGTATATATATTTGTGCAATTTCATAAACAAAAGAAAATATGATTTATCGCGTTTCTTTGCCCAGAAAGGTCTTCCCAAAGTCTAGCTTGAGATATGAAAATGAAGCATAAACAGTAATTTTTGTATTTGTATTGTGGGAAGTTTTGTTTTGTTTGCGCTCACCACAATAACATTGGTACAAAAGAATTTTGAAAGTTATAGAAGTTTTGTAGGGGTAAATGGAGTTATTACATTCTTATAAATTCTGATAACGTGAAGCAGAATCGTTTCTCCTTGCCATTGACATTGTGTATATGCTGATTGTACTACACTATTTGCATGCATATCTTCTGATAAATACTCAGAACAAGATAGTGGGAAACAATCTGAGAAATAATCATTTTAGCACTTTTTTTTTACTTTTTAACATATAGCGGCCTCCTATTTACCAATGACCAATGTCTTTCCCATATCCCTGGAAAAGAATGAAAATAAAAAAGTGTAATTTAATATGTCATAGATACTTTCTCTTAATTACATTATATTGATTCTTCCAGTGTTATTTACAAAACTATGAACTTTTGGGGATTCAAAGTGAATCCAAATATTTTTTTTTATATTTTAGGCTGAAATGGCAGAACTGAATACAATACATACAGTATCTGTATTGGAGAATTTTTCCACTTCAGCTATTTTAGCCTTATATCCCATTGTACAGCACTGCGGAATCTGTTGGCGCTATATAAATAATAATAATAATAATAATAATATCTAAATTAATTTTTAATTTACTTTGAATTACTAACAATTTACACCTTAAGGAAGAACCCTAACAGGTCGGTGGATTCTCCTACACTACCTTCCTTTGAAAGGTTATTTTATGATTGTTTCATAATAAAAGATCCCAAGTAATATTCTTTTTAACACTTTTCTCAATTGATTGACAAGATAGTGCCGTTCCTATAATTAGTACTTTCTGTGTATAAATAGACATGGTCTTCCAAGCTCAGTTATAAAGTTACGCAGACTTGCCCATGTCTTTGGCATTGCAGAGTTAATGCGATAGGTTAGCAGACATGTGCTTTAAGAATTTGTTGTTGCTTGTTCAAGACATGAGAAGAGATGGACAAGGACGTGAGTTGTCGCTCTGTGTCTAACCATACACTAAAGAAAAGGTTCCTTCAGGCTTTGAAATCGAATGACTTTGTAACATTGGAAAACATCTTAGAACAAGGCAAAATAGATGTGGATACCGTATTTGAAGTTGAAGATGAGAATTTAGTTCTGGCATCCTACAAACCAGGTATGATCAAACGTGTAACTTCAAATTTCCCCACTCTCCCCTGACTTCTATGCATGTACAAATGTATTTATATTAAAAATAACTTTGTTATAATTAGACATTAAACTTTAAGGCACTCATCAGATTTTTTGCTTTTCAATTTTATGTGCACAGTGGGTGATAGGTGGTTGATTGACAGGGCATGATGATACAGGTTTTCTCGTTTTCTCAAGGGAGTCTTGTGGGTTTCTCACAATTATATGCCCCTTTTCACAGTTCTATTGATTTGAGTCGTTTTCTATTGGACACGTTACAATGTGACTTTAACGACATCATTGATTTCAGTATTACATAATGTGTATCATGAAATCTGATGGTTATGAGCCTCCCATCAAAAACACTAAGAGATTTATCCCCTAAACAGTAAAACATTATGAACTTAAAAGAAATTGCACAACTTGTTTCAAAATTTCTATAGTGGAAATATTGGCAATTTGAAAAAATATTACCAACATGTGGATTTTGGAGTGAATTGGAATCAAAACAAAATATTCCTTTCACCACTGTTCACTGTAAATATAGATATACAAAACACATAATACATTTGACTGATCTGAGTAAACATAACTTTCTAAACACGTCTGGTCTGTGTCAATTAAAAGCAGATGGTTATTAAACAAATAACTAATACTTCCATGGTAGACAAATATACATCTCTTTATACATTACGTACAAGTGAATTGATACCTAAAAGTGTTAAAGGGTTGCTCTAATCACCATGAGCACTTTTAGAAGTGGTTATGGTGATAACAATCTGTATGTGTAGCGTTTCAGCTTGATAATTAGTTGGATGACGAGTAGGATTAGGATTAGGCAAAGTAATACATGTGGGTTATCGTCCACAAGAATAGTAGCAGAAAGCAAATATGAGTCCTTTACAGTAGTTTGACCACAGACGTGTCTGTGAATTTCCATAGAATAAAAAGCATGTGAAAAATACAAAAACATTCCTAAATGTAATTGGCAGATTTTACAGAAGTTCATCATGAAATGATTAAATTAAAAGTGTCAAAATGCTCTCAGTTACATAGCCGGCGGGATGTATTTTCTACAATTATATACTTTTGTATAGCAGTTTTGGATTCTGTGACTACTATAAAAATTGTAATCTCAGCATGCCAAATTTTACAATATATTTAAAATGTCTACAAATTTATTGAAATCCTAGACCTATTGGGCATTTTAACAACCAGGACGAATTAGTGAATCTATTCAGAGTTTCATTTTTTAGGTGCATGTTTTGTGCAGGAATTATTAAATGTAAAACTGAGAAAGAAATGTTTAGTTTTTTGTTTTTTTGTTTTTTACAATTTATTTATATTTAATATTGTATTATGCATACATATAGGGTATCAAAATTAAAAGTTATATGTAATATGTACGGGTGCACTAAAACAGAAAGGGTGACATTGTGGTAGAATGAATGCATGATAACATTTTCAAATAGGCATTGGTCACAAACATGTCGCATCTCAAAAGGGCCTTGGTCCCTAAGGGGTTAATCCTGCACAGATATTTATCAAAACTTCCTATGAAGGCTTTGATTGATCTCTCAGACCCACATATACGTGCACACCTCCTAACATTTTTGATGGAATGGACAAACAGAGACATTTTAATTTTAGGGGTGTGAGTGGTGTTGTGACCAGATGCGGGGCTGTTCTGAGGAATTTTTGGTGACCGTACTGATAACAATTTATGGAACTAAAATTAAGTGAGAGCAAGAACAATGAATCTTATTTACCCAGACTGATTTCTAAACACACTTATTGTAGTTTAAAGACACATTAATGGGAGTATTATTGCTGTTATTATTATATTGGGCAGTACCAGAATATTAAATAACTAATCTGGGCAGTAACAGAATATTAAATAACTACACTGGGCAGTAACAGAGCATTATGTCATCACACTGGGCAGTAACAGAGTTTTATATTGTTACACCGGGCAGTAACAGAGTATTATGTCCTCACACTGGGCAATAACAGAGTTTTATATCATTCCACTGGGCAGTAACAGAGTATTATAATATTATACTGTGTAGTAACAGAGCATTATGTCATCACACTGGGCAGTAATAGAGCATTATATAATTACACTGGGCAGTAACAGAGTATTATATAACTACACCGGGCAGTAACAGAGTATTATATAATTACACCGGGCAGTAACAGAGTATTAGATCATTACACTGGGCAGTAACAAAGTATTATAATATTACACTGGGCAATAGCAGAGTTTTATATCGTTACACCGGGCAGTAACAGAGCATTATATAACTACACCGGGCAGTAACAGAGTATTATATAACTACACTGGGCAGTAACAGAGTATTATGTCATCACACTAGGCAGAAACAGAGTTTTATATCATTACACTGGGCAGTAACAGAGTATTATAATATTACACTGTGTAGTAACAGAGTATTATATCATCACACTGGGCAGTAACAAAGTATTATTTAACTACACTGGGCAGTAACAGAGCATTATGTCATCACACTGGGCACTAACAGAGTATTATATCATTACACTGGGCAGTAACAGAGTATTATATAATTACACTGGGAAGTAACAGCGTATTATATCATCACACTGAGCAATAACAAAGTATTATATAACTACACTGGGCAGTAACAGAGTATTATATCATTACACTGGGCAGTAACAGAGTATTATATAATTACACTGGGAAGTAACAGAGTATTATATCATTACACTGGGCAGTAATATAGCATTATATAATTACACTGGGCAGTAACAGAGTATTATATAATTACACTGGGAAGTAACAAAGTATTATATAACTACACTGGGCAGTAACAGATTATTAGATCATTACACTTGGCAGTAACAGAGTATTATATCTTTACACTGGGCAGTAACAAAGTATTATAATATGACACTGGGCAGTAACAGAGTATTATATATAATTACACTGGGCAGTAACAGAGTATAAGATCATTACACTGGGTAGTAACAGAGCATTATACCATGACACTGGGCAATAGGAGAGTTTTATATCGTTACACCGGGCAGTAACAGAGTATTATATAACTACACCGGACAGTAACAGAGTATTATATAACTACACTGGGCAGTAACAGAGTATTATGTCATCACACTGGGCAGAAACAGAGTTTTATATCATTACACTGGGCAGTAACGGAGTATTATAATATTACACTGTGTAGTAACAGAGTATTATATCATCACACTGGGCAGTAACAAAGTATTATTTAACTACACTGGGCAGTAACAGAGCATTATGTCATCACACTGGGCAGTAACAGAGTATTATATCATTACACTGGGCAGTAACAGAGAATTATATAATTACACTGGGAAGTAACACAGTATTATATCATTACACTGGGCAGTAACATAGCATTATATAATTACACTGGGCAGTAGCAGAGCATTATATCATTGCATTAGTTACATAGTTACATTACACCATTACAGATGGCAATAACAGAGCATTACATCATTACACTGACCAGTAACCTTACTTTATACTATACTATTTCATATCAAAGTATTCAGTGCAGCATAATCGCTCCTGTAACTATCTCTAATAAGCATTTATTTTCCAGGTTATTGGTTGCCCAGTTATAAACTGACATCATCATGGGCAACTGGGTTGCACATTGCCGTTATGATGGGATACCTGGAGAGTATATTAGTATTGCTGCAGCACCATGCCTCCATCAACAGTCAACCCAATGGGAAGACACCCTTACATGTGGCATGTGAAGTTGGCAATATAGATTGTATCAAGATTCTTGCTGGCCATAAAGCAAAGCTTAACAGTTTCTCAGTGAGCGGACTGGCGCCATTACATTACTGCACGACCAGAGAATCCATCGATTGTGCCAAGGAGCTGGTATGGAGTGGTAAGATACAATAAACGCATATTTGATGTTTTGAAGACAGTCTTTATGGTATTGATCCACTCACTAAACAGTGTGTAGCTCTGGGTTTTTTTTCTTCTTACTTGGCTTTTTTAGCCTGAATTTAGCAACTGTTGCAAGTTCCAACCACAAATTCAAATTGTGTCAAGACTTTTTGCTAAATATTAAAGGCAAACTGTGTCATTATATATAGATAAAGCTTGCATGTATTACAGGCTCTATCTCTATTCTTTAGCAATGCATCCATATACGTAAATAAATACTTTGTTTCAGTGTCTCTAAAACCTTTACTTGCTCTATAGGAAAGCCATCTTTAGACCTCTTTGGAAGGAAGCAGTGCTTTTCTCACCAAAAAACGCACACATATTCATGAACTAGTATGCATTTACCAATCCTGACTTTAGATTTGTGCACAGCAAACATTTTTGGGTCTTCCTAATTCACTCAGCTGAATTTTAAATTGTTTTTCGAATTGTGAGAATTGAGGTCAAAACATATTTTGTTTCAGTTTGAAAATTCGAATCAATATTGAAAGATGTGCCTACAGTGTCCATTTAACAAAAAAACAACTCTTGGAGGGTGGGGTGGGGGGAGCTAAGCACGAACTTGAGCAGATGCCATTTCTATGAGCTCTTCATGGGGCTACTGAAAATCTCCAAATATCTCTCGTTTAGCACTCCATCCAGCCCTGCAACCCCAACAACTGAAAGCAGGGCACCTTCCCGCATCGATCGATGCCCTTTCAGTACACCCCGAGACAACACAAACAGCGCGCACAGCTGGGGCCTACCACCAGCTGACACCACGAAGCCTAAAGGCCTCATTGACAGCCTCATTGGGGCACACAACCAGAGCACACCAGAGCCATCCTGGTTGTCCCCGCTGCCCGACACCCCAGCCATGAAACGCTGGACACAAAAGCCCGACAGAGACATCAGGGCCATGCTTCAGAGGCCCAGTACCTCAAAGACCACACTGGCTGAGGTGGACAACACTATGACAGCGCCACCTCCAGGAGTGGAAAGCCAGGAACCTGAACCCGAACTGAAATGGAAATCAACTCAATCGATTGATTATTCTTGTGTATCTGCCCCTGGCCAAATTAAAGAAACAATGCGTGCATGCTCCCTGAAGTAATTCACACCAGACACAAGTTTCAGGTAGTTGAATAACTTGAGGAATGTTTATTCAGAGGGGACGGCAAGTCCCTTTTAAAGCAAAATTACATCATAAGCATTGTCAGAGATAACATGAAATAATAAGGTATTAATTGGTTAGGTGTTAAGTAGTTGTCTTAGTGCTCTGCCTACTAGAGGTGATGTCACTGAGACCATGAGGGTCCTCCCCAGATCTCAGCGCCATCTTGTTACACGAGGTAGTTAATCGAGTTTATAAGAAGGGAGGGGTTAGAAACTTCTAGCAGCCATTTTGTCTAAATATGCGTGAATATCTACTGATTTCAGTGTGATGGGTAAATAGACATTTTACTAGCTACAAAGATATATGTGTATATGTCCATATTTTATTTCCACAACAGAACAAATGTCCCTAACAGAGCAAATTCAAAGCCTACAGCAAGCAGATAGCTCAACACCAACCACTAAAGGGGACCTCAAACTGCTCCTAGCAGACCTCCATAAAATGATGGCAGCACTTGTACGCACGGAGATCCAAGCTAACACTGACCGCATAAGGGCAATAGAGGTAGACATACTGTATGTCCAAACAACGGTGAATAACCTGGAAGGCCAAGTACAACAACTCCATACTCACCATCACACCATGTCACAGTGACTGGTGGCACTTGAAGACCAAATCAGGCGCAACAATATAAAAATCCGAGGCATTCCAGTGGAGGTATGAACAGAATAGCTTCCACACTATACTAGGAGTCTGTTAGCCGCCATACTGTCACCAGCAGTGGCCAAAAAGATTACCCTGGATTGCACTTTTCGACTAGCCAGCATGGTTAAACCCTCTAACTCAGGAATGAGGGATGTGATTACTGGTGCACAACCGCAAAAGATAAAGCTTGCATCATGGTGGCTGTACAGGGCAAAACCCCACTGAATTTTTTGCAGGATCTGACCAGGCAACACTACAGTGGCGCAGAACTCTGGTTCCCATCATGACTCACCTCCGGTCTCAGGGAGTGCCTTACCGCTGGGGGACTCAGGGTATCTTACTGGTAACCCGGAACGGAATTGTCCACACACCGAACACTGGCAGAAACTCCTAAATTCTACACCGCTTTAGGAATAACAGCACCCGACCCCAGGGCACCTGGAGGTGCCACAGCGAGGTCATGGAACCCTGACAATGTTGTTCCTCTCGTACCAAGGGTAGAGAACCTCTCCTCAACAGGGACTTGACTCACAAGCAGGCCCACATGGAGCCCACGAACTCATCCGACACAAAGTCATAGAGGCCAGCCAAGACTCGACCTAAAGTTTAACTCTAGCTCAAATTTATTTTTGTTTTTCTTAATGTTTATATTGCTGTTTTACATGTTGTAGCAGGAAAGGGTTAAGTAGACTAGAATAGGACTCTGAGGTACCCAGCCCATGTACGATTAATAGCTCACATTGTTACAGATTGGAGATAACCCCCCCAAAACCCACGCCACCTCACGGTTAAGAAGTAACACTTACCAAGACAGACCTGTCACGAGCAGCTACAGTTGAAGGCACTAAACACCTCTCGTAGCCCACCTACATGAAGAAATGCAATGCCACTTTACAGGTAGTGACAAGTATTGTTCCCTCTCGCAAACATTCATGCTCACCACCACATTTATGTGATACCTACCCAGAACAACCCCCTAAAGCGATACGCCTCGCATAGCTGACATAACCCCCGAAACTACCCGAATCGTCATACGGTATATCACACCTGGTTACAGCTCCACTGAGTAATTAAGAAAATAGAAATGTTCAAAAAATAATAATTGTACTTTCCTCAGTCATGTAATGCCAAGACGTTGTTTGCATTATTTGCAATTTTAAAATGCCATAATGACGCATAATGTATTGTATAAAACGAGTACTACCCAAAATACCACAAATGTCAATTAGTGATTCCAAGTTATTGTGGCAGTGGCTAAATGGCTAACAGTACGCACCTCAAACCGAAATCAGCAGGACGTGGCTGTCTAGAAGACAAGCACTGGAGGCTGTCTTAACCCTGCAATGTAAATATTGCAGTTTCTCTAAGTCTACAATGTTTTCACATGCAGGGTTAAGGGGACAGGGACAGTGCTCCCAGACCACTTCAAAGAGACAAAGTGGTCTGGGTGACTATGGTGTCCCTTTAATGTATAAATGTGGTGGCCCCACACCATTCAAGAACTTAGGTTAATGGGTCAAGAAACTTTGACATCAAAGAGAACTTTTCAACAGATTTCTGATGAAGTCACACGCAGACACCAACCGCTTCCCATTTGGATTTCAGCTTCAGCTTGAAAGCTTTATATTAAAAGATTATGAAAAACACAAATTAGCTGTTTGCAAAACTGTAATAATCAAAACTATTAATTAATAGTGATGTCCCGAACGGTTCGCTGGCGAATAGTTCCCGGCGAACTGAGCGGCGGGTGGGGGCCATATTGATAATGAGGGGGGGACCTAATGCCCCCCCCCCGCCCCCACCCCTGCGCGGCTGGTGGGGGCCATATTGATAATGAGGGGGGGACCTACTGCCCCCCCGGCCCCCACCCCTGCGCGGCGGGTGGGGGCCATATTGATAATGAGGGGGGGGACCTACTGCCCCCACCCCCGCGCGGCGGGTGGGGGCCATATTGATAATGGGGGGGGAACCTACTGGCCCCCACCCCTGCGCGGCGGGTGGGGGCCAAATTGATAATGAGGGGGGGACCTACTGCCCCCCCCGGCCCCCACCCCTGGGCGGCGGTTGGGGGCCATAAAGATAATGGGGGGGGGACCTACTGTCCTCCCCCCCCGGCCCCCACCCCTGGGCGGCGGGTGGGGGCCACAAAGATAATGAGGGGGGGGACCTACTGTCCTCCCCCCCCAGGCCCCCACCCCTGGGCTGCGGGTGGGGGCCCTAAGTAAATTCCCCCCCCAAGGTTAAGGGGACAGGGACAGTGCTCCCAGACCACTTCAAAGAGACAAAGTGGTCTGGGTGACTATGGTGTCCCTTTAATGTATAAATGTGGTGGCCCCACACCATTCAAGAACTTAGGTTAATGGGTCAAGAAACTTTGACATCAAAGAGAACTTTTCAACAGATTTCTGATGAAGTCACACGCAGACACCAACCGCTTCCCATTTGGATTTCAGCTTCAGCTTGAAAGCTTTATATTAAAAGATTATGAAAAACACAAATTAGCTGTTTGCAAAACTGTAATAATCAAAACTATTAATTAATAGTGATGTCCCGAACGGTTCGCTGGCGAATAGTTCCCGGCGAACTGAGCGGCGGGTGGGGGCCATATTGATAATGAGGGGGGGACCTAATGCCCCCCCCCCGCCCCCACCCCTGCGCGGCTGGTGGGGGCCATAAAGATAATGGGGGGGGGACCTACTGTCCTCCCCCCCCGGCCCCCACCCCTGGGCGGCGGGTGGGGGCCACAAAGATAATGAGGGGGGGGGACCTACTGTCCTCCCCCCCCAGGCCCCCACCCCTGGGCTGCGGGTGGGGGCCCTAAGTAAATTCCCCCCCCAAGGTGACTAGGGGTCCCCAAGCCCCTAGTCACCCCCCCCAAATAAAAAGTCCCTACCTACCCCCCTCACCCTAAAAAATAGTGAGGGGGAAATAAAATAACTAACCTGTAAAATAAAAGTAAACTTACCATTCGACGTCTTCTTTTTTCTCAAATCTTCATTTTTCAGCCCCAAAAAAGGCCAAAGAAAAAAACATCATAACCGTCGAATTGAAAATAAAATAAAAATCCTGAGCGCAAAAAAAAAAACAGATGAAAAAGAAAAAACCCGAGCGCAAAAAAATAATCCATCTTCACCCATGGAGGGCTCCGCGCAGACTGAGCTCCTTGGGGAAGGCTTATAAACCTTGCCCGCCCTGCAAAGCTAAGAACACTCTGTGGTGGGTTTAAGCCAATCAGAGTGCTCTTTATCATTTTTACAGCGTGGGGAAAATTCAAAAGAACTTTCCCGCTGTGTATGACACAAACTATGATTGGATGGCAGAAATCCATCCAATCAGAGTGCTCTTTGTCATTTACACAGCGTGGGAAAATTCCAAAGAACTTTCCCACGCTGTGTAAAATGACACAGAGCACTGTGATTGGATGGCTTGAAATCCATCCAATCACAGTGCTCTGTGTCATTTTACACAGCGTGGGAAAGTTCAATTTTCCCATGCTGTGTAAAATGACACAGAGCACTGTGATTGGATGGATTTCAAGCCATCCAATCACAGTGCTCTGTGTCATTTTACACAGCGTGGGAAAGTTCTTTTGAATTTTCCCACGCTGTGTAAAATGACAAAGAGCACTCTGATTGGCTTAAACCCACCAATCAGAGTGTTCTTTGCCTAATTGCAGGGCGGGGCAAGTCTTTATAAGCCTTCCCCCGCCATGCAGAGCTCAGTCTGCGAGGAGCCCTCCATGGGTGAAGATGGATTATTTTTTTGCGCTCGGGATTTTTATTTTATTTTCAATTCAACGGTTATGATGGTTTTTTATTTGGCCTTTTTTACAGGTTAGTTATTTTTAAAATAGTTATTTTATTCCCCCCTCACTATTTTTTAGGGTGAGGGGGGTAGGTAGGGACTTTTTATTTGGGGGGGGGGTGACTAGGGGCTTGGGGACCCCTAGTCACCTTGGGGGGGGAATTTACTTAGGGCCCCCACCCGCAGCCCAGGGGTGGGGGCTTGGGGGGGAGGACAGTAGGTCCCCCCCCTCATTATCTTTATGGCCCCCACCCGCCGCCCAGGGGTGGGGGCCGGGGGGTGGGAGGACAGTAGGTCCCCCCCCTCATTATCTTTATGGCCCGCACCCGCCGCCCAGGGGTGGGGGCCGGGGGGGGAGAACAGTAGGTCCCCCCCTCATTATCTTTATGGCACCCACCCGCCGCCCAGGGTGCAGGGGTGGGGGCCGGGGGGGGGGGCAGTAGGTCCCCTCCTCATTATCAATATGGCCCCCACCCGCCGCGCAGGGGTGGGGGCGGGGGGGACAATAGGTCCCCCCTTATGTTTCATTTTAGGGCCCCCACCCACCGCTCAGGGGTGGGGGCAGGGGGGGGACAATAGGTCCCCCCCTTATTTTTCATTTTAGGGCCCCCACCCACCGCTCAGGGGTGGGGGCCGGGGGGGACAATAGGTCCCTCCATATTGTTATTAGGGCCCCCACCGACCGCTCAGGGGTGGGGGCCGGGGGGGGGACAGTAGGTCCCCCCCCTCATTATCTTTATGGCCCCCACCCGCCGCCAGTAGGTCTCCTCCCCCCCCCCCAACCAGTAAGAGTCCCTGTGGATTTTAAAATTCGCCTGCCCATTGAAGTCTATGGCGGTTCGCCGGGTTCGCGAACATTTGCGGAAGTTCGCGTTCGCAAACCGAAAAATTCACGTTCGCGACATCACTATCAATTAATAGTTTGTCGCATTCTATATAACTAATAAAAATAAAAAAAAGTTTAGCTTTTGTGTTTTTTCTTTTTGTTAACAGTTTGCAAATGAAATTTAAAGTTAAACATCAGTCACAGTTTTGGTTTAGTTTAACCTGAAAAAGGTTGGCTGTAAAAAAACTACATTCAGCTTGACTGTCTCCATTTTGACAACAATGCCATATAACAGTGACAGGATTAAAGTGCACATTGCTGAGAATTCAAAGTGAATTTCCAATATTAAAGGAACAATATAGTCACCTAAATTACTTCAGCTAAATAAAGCAGTTTTAGTGTATAGATCATTCCCCTGCAATTTCACTGCTCAATTCACTGTCATTTAGGAGTTAAATCACTTTGTTTCTGTTTATGCAGCCCTAGCCACACCTCCCCTGGCTATGATTGACAGAGCCTGCATGAAAAAAAAAACTAGTTTCACTTTCAAACAGATGTAATTTACCTTAAATAATTGTATCACAATCTCTAAATTGAACTTTAATCACATACAGGAGGCTCTTGCAGGGTCTAGCAAGCTATTAACATAGCAGGGGATAAGAAAATCTTAATTAAACAGAACTTGCAATAAAGAAAGCCTAAATAGGGCTCTCTTTACAGGAAGTGTTTATAGAAGGCTTTGCAAGTCACATGCAGGGAGGTGTGACTAGGGTTCATAAACAAAGGGATTTAACTCCTAAATGGCAGAGAATTGAGCAGTGAGGCTGCAGGGGCATGTTCTATACACCAAAACTGCTTCATTAAGCTAAAGTTGTTCAGGTGACTATACTGTCCCTTTAAGCCAAAATAGACAAATGTCTAGCAGAGTTTCTCTTGAATGAACATTTCAGTCCCCTAAAGAGCTTTAGGAGTAATGCCCCTGTCTCTACAGGCTTATTTTATAGAAGTGCAGAGAGAAATCTTAGTAAAACCTTGTGGCTATCTGCTTGTCACACAGACAGCTAGGGGGATGTTCTGTCTCACAAGTGAATGTTTCTCATAGACAAGCAATGGATTCTCTCATGGAGATTGCACGGTGTATCCCAAAGTTTCTCTGTGAGAAACAACTCATTGGATACAAGTCAACAGTACTGATAACTTCTCGGAATTAGGGGAGGAGATCGACAGAGAGAAGAGTCTCCTGCCCCAGAATAAAGGTAAGCTTAATAGGTTTTTAATTTGAAATGAGGGACCTAGTTATCTAAAAACAGGAGAACATACATTTAAAACTAAATGTATATAAGTATTTTTCAATTAGAGTATTAAACCTTTAATTTAATAAGTACATCTCATCACATAGCATCAAATATAAAACATTTCTAAACGGAAGCACCATTAGACATGAGCAGTAACGTACTGGATGCACATAGTCCATATTGAAAAATTGGGTTATTGATAAAGTTTATAAATTTTGCAAAATATTAAAGGAACACTATAGCACCATAACCACTACAGTACGTTGGAATGGTTACGATACCAGGATTGCCCTGGTGCATCCCTAGTGGAAGTAGTCAAACTACTAATGGTTTCACTTCTTACCTAGAGTCCACTAGACACCACTCCCTGCCTCCTCGTAGTCGTACGTGAGAGTTGGAAGCTTCTACTAGACGCTTCGGTCATCTTTACTAATCCAAGGGCAAGCTCTTTGGCTTAGAACATCAGCTGATCACTCTCAGCCAATGAGCTAAGCCGTGCGTCACAGTGCTTAGTTTGGTGAAGAGAGCTTGCGCCTGTGAGGAGGCGGGGAGCTGGCCCTGGCGGATCGAAGGAAAGAACTCAAATCACGTTAATATGGTTTGACTACTTACCTCTTGGTGATGCAGCAGGGCACTCCTGGTACCATAACCACAACAGCACAATGTAGTAGTTAAAGTTTTTCGAGTGTTCCTTTAACAATAATATAGACAAAATGTTATAACCATACGAGGTGTCCTTTATTTTGTCTAATTATAATTTATTTATTTTTTTGAGGCGCAAATATAAACTTGCCAACCAACAATCAAATGGAAGAATCGCCTTTGCATACTGCTTGCCGTATCGGAGTCCCTGAGCTCGTGGCATTTTATGTCAATCAGGGTGCATACGTGGACAGTGTTAATGCAAGTCTGGAAACACCTCTGGCCACTGCTGCTTACTGGACACTTAATATAAAGGAACAGAAATACAGCACCCGGCACCACGTGATCTGTAGGATGTTACTGGATTATGGTGCTGAGGTCAATTCTCGGGATGAAGATTATAAAGCTCCACTCCATAAAGCAGCTTGGAATTGTGACCATGTTCTTATGCATATGATGCTGGAAGCCGGTGCTAAGGCCAATGTCATGGATGTTAACGGATGTGCACCACAGCAATACGTCTTAAAAGTAACTTCTGTCCGGGCAGCTGCACAACCAGAGATCTGCTATCAGTTACTGTTAAATCACGGAGCAGCAAGAATTTATCCTCCGCAGTTTCACAAGGTGAAAAGGAAAGGTGATAGTTACATGCTGGGATCATACATTTGTAATCAGTAATTTGAATCAGAAGATATTGCACTCCAGTCTTTGCTAGGAAGAGATAATTGCTAGAGACACAAATGGAAGAATATGGGGAAATAACTAGTGAGAGAAAACTGGAGGTAGCAAATCTTATATTATTAGAGTACTTCCAGGTCTAAAAAGACAGTTCTGTGCAATGTATTGTTTTCTAATAGGGTAACCTCTTTAATGTGATTGTTGTTTCCCCAGATACATGTATCTATATGTTTAGGATATTGCACAGATTGTATTGGGTCAGGGGTTGTGTACATTCGGGCAGTGTACAACAAGTAAGGGAGCCGAGTCCAACACTCCGTCATCTAAGTTAAGTTGTTATGGTGCCAGGAGGGCCCCCAGATGCACTTTACTATAGATGGTTAAACCATTCTCCATTGATTTTAACCCTGAAGTTTGCCTCAAGCGCCAATCTCAGGTCCCCCAGGAGGCATCCAGCTTCTGAAAGCTTCAGGAAGTGCAGGGTGCCGCCGGGCAGGTGCAACTGACACTCTCAGCCAATCAGTGACTACTCGTTCATAAAACTGGCTTGAAAAAGGCATGTTTTTTTTCAAGCCACTTTTATAAATGGGGAGTCACTTATTGGCTAAAAGCGTCAGCTGATCGCTCTCAGCCAATCAGCGGTGCCCTTGCCCGTTCGCACTTCCTTAAACTGAGATTCAGAAGAAAAATGCTGCCTGTGCGCTCGTGGCAAACTTTGGGGTTAAACTGTTTGAGAATGGTTTAACCCCGTAAGGTTAGAGTACTCCCGAGGTCCTCTTGGCACCGTAACAACTTAATTTAGATTAACTACAGATCCTACTATAGTTTCCCTTGGGCATTAAACCCTTGTGATGACCAGGCCATAAATTAACAAGCCCATATTGTGATGGCACAGATCTACTGTGCAATTTATTGAACACCTGTTCAGTATAATATGGAGAATAAACTAACAATAATAGCCATGGAGATATGAGATACAATAAAAAATTTTACTTTGACGTTTACCAAAATATATATTTATAAATCTCATGTGCATAAATGATAACGGACTACCATATAACGGCCACTATACCGGCAGGTCATACAAGAGTGCTGCGGCTACCCAAAAGCGGTTGAAGTTATGGCCAATGCTTATGAACACATCACAGCAACGTCAAAATGGAGGAAAGCTATTCCAGATGATGTATATGAGGTAATTAATCTGGCAATACATGACAAATACTTTCTATTAAAAAAAATGTGTGAGTTTCTGCAAAAGGTAACTTAGGAAAGCATGAGTGTCAAGAGTCCCCAGTTGTCTCCTAGCTGTTCAGAAATGAGAGCAGTGCCTGGTGGACCCTAGCTTAGAGGTCAACCTGCTCTAAAATGGTTTATGTTCCTTAAAAGCAATGAGGAATCCTGCGGCACATACCCTGTACATAATGCAGTGCTGTCCATCAATACAAAGACATTAAATAAAGATAAGGACTAGCGCTTTTTTCACAATAGATTGTACAAACGTATATACAGAGATATCAAATAAATTAGCTGCTCAACATTCTTGTGAGTCCTTCAATGTCACCAGTAATTCCCAACAAAAAAAAAAAAGGAAAAAATTCCTTAGAGAATGTAGCGCTTATGGAATAGGTAAACAAATTATCACCTTTTAGTATTTCATTGGAAGATAGGTTCTTATTTAGATGTCGAATAGGCAGGTATCTATAAAAGATAACCAAACATAGTGTAGATGGTATACAACTATACAATCATATATATGTATATATATATATAGTATTTTTCACTCACAAACCGAGAGCTATGGACCTAGCTCTGGTTTGAATCGCTTCTAGGTCCATATAGGCGACCCACCCCTGCTTGGGATATATGTCTTGTCCTACAGGGAAATAAATATACCAAAAATAGCGTAGCACAGTCGGTGGTAGTTAAAATGAGAATACCATTCTCAAATGGGTACTTACAAACAATATATAAAATAAAATCGTAACAATGTCCAAAAACCGGAACGCGTTTCACCACATAAGCATGGCTTCCTCAACTGGATCGATGAGCTGAATTTATATATTGTATCAATAAATTTGTTCTTTTTAATTTTTTTTTATATTTGGTTCTCCATCCATCATTCTACATTTGGGAGTGCAGTCCCTAACCTGCACATTGCTCAAGAACTGAGTCAATTTAGACTCTCTGTTTGTAAGTACCCATTTGGGAATGGTATTCTCATTTTAACTACCACCGACTGTGCTACGCTATTTTTGGTATATTTATTTCCCTGTAGGACAAGACATATATCCAAAGCAGGGGTGGGTCGCCTATACGGACCTAGAAGCGATTCAAACTAGAGCTAGGTCCATAGCTCTCTGTTTGTGAGTGGAAAATACTATATATATATGATTGTATAGTTGTATACCATCTACACTATGTTTGGTTATCTTTTATAGATACCTGCCTATTCGACATCTAAATAAGAACCTATCTTCCAATGAAATACTAAAAGGTGATAATTTATTTACCTATTCCATAAGCGCTACATTCTCTAAGTAATTTTTTCCTTTTTTTTTTTGTTGGGAATACAAAGACATTATCACGGTTATTTAGTAATGTGAGAATTGTTGGCAATTCAAAGTGAGGTTTAATTTTAAGGCAAAAATAGCTGAATTTGAAAAAAAATCTCCAACTCAGCTATGCTTACAGGTCCGCTATTATAGTCTAAAATTTTAAACCCACTTTCCTGAGAGCTCTGACTAATTAAATAATCCTGCAGATGTATCAAAGAAAATACAATGGGCCCATTAATAAGATAATAAGATAATTATGTGAGAGAATGTTAGAAGACAGAGTATGTAGAGAGTATGTGAGAGAGTGTTGGAAGAGTATGCATAGAGTATGTGAGAGAGTGTTGGAAGAGTATGTAGAGAGTATGTGAGAGAATGTTAGGGAAGGGAAGTATAAAGCAGTTACAGTGCCTGCAGTATTCCTTTAGACACATTACTGTAAGCATTATGGTTGTGGAGCTCTGTTATACACTCATGTACACCAGCAATATAGAGCTCCTTGAAAAGAGGGGCAGATGGATTTAGGTCCATAATAGGGACTGTTCCTCCGAAAAAAGGAAACGTGGGAGGTATGATTGTGTAATATCACTACAATACAATAAGCTTTCTGAAACATGTCTGCACCTTCCTGTTTGTTACAGAGGCACCAGAAATTCTATGAAGGTCTTTTTGAAGTGTGCAGCAACTCTCCTAGGTCACTCCTGCACCTGACCCGATGTGCAATCCGAGCAATATTGCGAACGGATTGTCACCAAGTCGTTCCACAGCTTCCACTTCCAGCGACATTAAAGAAATATCTCCTTCTAGATCCACAAGGACGATTCTACTGACCTTGCCGCGCTGTATATCTATTTTTATCTTCAGCATGAGGTTTGACAAAGTGCATCATATGTGCTCTAGTTCGCATACATTCAACTGTGTGTCCCTACTCATCTGATTCTTTCTCTATATTCTGTGATAAGTGTGCATTCCATACCTTCCACCACTGTGAGTAATAAAGCCAGGACAGGGGTCGGTGAGCCCTTTAAGGGCTTGCCAGTGGTTTAGCTTGTGGCACAGGTGAAACCCAATGGCCCCCAAAGGGGTAGGCCCACCTGAAAGGATCATATGAGTCTGGTACGAATGCATGTTAGGCTGATTGGACATCACACTGAACAGTCCATCTGACACTTCATATGTGTCTACGGGCATCCTCAGTATAGGGCAAGAGGAAGTACGTGCTATCCTTGAATTTGCCTCTCATTTTATTTAAATGAAGTCCAAGAGCGAGAGTGCCTTCACATGATGACATTGCTCTATCCTCCCCCCAGAATAATATCTGAAGACGAGCCTGGTTCTTCCTGTGGCATGAATGCCCTGAGTATAGCTTGCTCAGTGTGAGTGTGTCTATTAATGCTCCTTCACTGCCCATACTAAGAGTAATTCCCTAATGTCACTGCACTTACTAGTGTCATCCTGTTCTGCCCGTGGGATGAGTGCCCTGAGTATAGCTTGCTCAGCGTGAGTGTGTCTATTAATGCTCCTTCACTGCCCATACTAAGAGTAATTCCCTAATGTCACTGCACTTACTAGTGTCATCCTGTTCTGCCCGTGGGATGAGTGCCCTGAGTATAGCTTGCTCAGCGTGAGTGTGTCTATTAATGCTCCTTCACTGCCCATACTAAGAGTAATTCCCTAATGTCACTGCACTTACTAGTGTCATCCTGTTCTGCCCGTGGGATGAGTGCCCTGAGTATAGCTTGCTCAGCGTGAGTGTGTCTGATGAGGCTCCGTTACTGCGCATACTAAGAGCAATTCCCTAGTTTTACTGGATGTGGGAATCCAGGGAACAAACCTAGGATGGCAGGACACAGACCCGAAACCAGGACTGTCCTGCCAAACCCAGGACTGTTGGTTGGCATCATGGCATCAAATACTTGAATGCTCTTTACATAGAAACATAGAATGTGACGGCGGATAAGAACCATTCGGCCCATCTAGTCTGCCCAGTATTTCCAAAAACTTTGAATTAGTGCCTGGCCTTATCTTAAGTCTAGGATAGCCTTATGCCAATCCCACGCATGCTTAAACTCCCTCACTGTGTTAACCTCTACCACTTCAGCTGGAAGGCTATTCCATGCATCCACTACCCTCTCAGTAAAGTAATACTTCCTGATATTATTTTTAAACCTTTGTCCCTCTAATTTAAGACTATGTCCTCTTGTTGTGGTAGTTTTTCTTCTTTTTCTTTACAGGGTTGTAGACATGATGAGCTGAAACAGAGTTTGTAAAATAGAGAATCTATTTGTAGTATAAAACTATTATTCTTTAGCTCATGTACAGTATAGTTCATTTTAGGAATGCACATCAGCAATGCAAGCATATGTTCTTATAAAAGAGTTAACACAGCCTTTGTAGCAGCATGATATTATGACGTCTTAGTCATTTGCAAAGCTGTTCGTTAGATCGTTTTTAGGATTGGCCTATAAATGAATAAAAATTTATTTTATGATGATGTAAAAGTATTGTAATGTAGATTTTGTACAGAGAACACTGCAAACATATACAGTACATGTGCATTGAACAATGTTTCTGAAAGTTATTTACTTTATGTAAATATAGATTTTAGTAGGCAACAAAAAAAGTATTTATTTGCAATAATTTTTAAATAATTTTTGTACCTTTATGTAGCATAACTCCACCCCCAGGCCTTACCTCCACTTTTCTTGAATATTATTCCTGATTAGAAGTGTACAGTGTCTGTATGCAACAAAACCAATGAAAGATCAAGGTCAGTTGAGCTGCTGACATGACTCCAATCGACAGCAATTCACTATCCGCTTATTATCTGTGTAGTCAGAGCCATATCTAAAAATCACCGGACCCCTATGCAAAGATTGCCCTTGGGCTCCCCATTTGTCTTATTTCCCCTCCCAGTCCCTCCATGTTTCTCATTCTTCCCCCTTAGCCCCTCATCGTGTCTCATTCTCCCTCAGTTCCTCCACGTATCTCATTCTCCCCCCAGCCCCTCCGTGTGTCTCTCCCCCATCCACCCATCCCCTCCATTTGTCTCATTCCACACCAGTCCCTCCATGTGTCTCTCCCACCCTCCAGCCCCCCACCTTTTGACAGGAAGTTCTCGTTGCTCTCAGTGAACACTTCCTGTCAGTCCACGGTCCACTTAGTCACCTACATATAGTGACTGGCAGGAGGGGGATCGCTGCACAATCCCCTCCTGCTGATCAACCAGCCACCACGTGCACCGCGGTAGTTACGCCACAGTGTGTGGTATTTCAAAACCATGCTAAGAAGTAAGGAGGGAAATGATAAGACAGGACAGCCATTCCAGCAGCTCAGCTTACATAAAGCTCTCATTGACTAAGGTTGAAGCCTATCAAATACAGTTAACCATGCTGGTGCCTACAGTGTCACTTATCTGGATCATACTGAAAAACTATCAGGAGCCAGATGTTCATTTCTAGGTTAAAGGAAAGCTCTAAGGGTGAAATAAATATATTTATTTCTTAAATTTGTCCCCTCTTAAAATGTGGAGGGTATCTGCAGTATCTGCTTGCCATCCACTCAGTCTACTCTAAGAACATCAGACTTCTTGATCTCGGTCCATTGCTTCTCAATCACCACACTCTGCCAGTCCAGTGCTCTGCATGGTGAACCACTGAATCCAGTGCTTTTCTGTGAGAGCCTTTGAATGTGTTCGGCGTAATTGTGCTGTGTGTGATAACACCAAATGGAAAGGTCCAAGAAAATGAGTGAAGAAGTAAAGTTTTTAGTGAGGAAGCACTTAAATGGTCATGTTGACTGGAGTCGGTATGTGCAGCATTTTGCTTTGAAACGCTGAGTTTAGTCTCTTTGCTGTCCAATGTGCAGCTCCAACCCTGGAAGTATCACTGTGGCTTTCATCAGCCAGCCCGGACCTAGAGTTCTGGGTTGGCTAATGTCAATTTGTGCAAATTCCAAAGTACAGAATCAAACGGCCAAGCTGATGCTGTCAGCCAATGAATGAATAGCAGGACCGGCATCTGACTTCAGGAGCCATTGTCACAATCCCTGATTTAGAGGAGATCAGGCGGCAAGCTGATCCATGTAAGAAGGCAAACCATTGTAAAACAGCTTGTCCCATTAACAGGGAACAGTGCCAGGATATTCCGAACATCATAACCACTGTGCTTAGAATGTCCCTTAAAATGTATTAGAGATCTCTGATACCACACTCTATAGAATACCAAAGAAGCCAACCAGCTACTTTCTGCATATCATCCCCGGGTTGATACACCACCCCAACCACAAAGTATTACTCATCATTCTCACGGTAGCTAAGATAAACTTGGCGTTCCACTGGAAGAACACGACGATTCCCTCGTTAGATACTCTCATACAGAGGTTGAATACGATAAGTAATTACGAGAGAATGGTTAACAAAACACAGGGTTGTGTAAGTAGGTATGTGAGAGATTGTGAATGCTGGACCACAAATATTGGAAAGGCACAGGACAGCAACGCTAACAATGAGGAAACTGATAGGAATAAATAACTTATAGGACACCACTTTTGTGTGACTTGAATGTCTGGCCAGGCTCTAGGGTTTTAAGGGCAGGGTATGTGTCACAAGAACTGTTGCATTAGCATTATCAATGGGAACCTAACCCCCCCTCCCCCCTCTTTTTTTTCTTTTCTGTAATCCCCTCCCTCTCTGTTATCTTTCTATGGTATTCTCATGTTTTAATGAAGCTAATAAGGCTACAATTACCAGAGGACAACAGCATAATACATTTAAGCAAAGCTTTGTTGTCAATCTAGGAAAAATAGTTGTAAATTGTCGTATAGCAATTGTTTACTCTGTTATATGAAAATGTTACAGTTTTGATATTATATGCATTGATAACATTCTCTATTAAAATGATATATGGAAATACATTTTTTATTAATTACTTATTTTCTGATTTACTTACCTGTACAAAAAACATTAGAAAAAACAGGTCTGGGAGTTTGGCATATATTTAGCAAAATGATTTCCCCCTCCGCTGTAAAAGAAGTGAGTTAGGAAGAAGATGGGAGAACTCTTACTTTCCTCTTCTTTGCAATAGTGTTCTGGATCTGGTTTCTTTATTTGAGAGTTTTAATGTCATTATGACAGAATGAAGTAGCCTAATTCCTGTCACCTATATTAAGGCCGGGATGATGTAGCTAAATATTTCAAGAATTGTTTCTGCAGTGTAAAAGCCTGTAGCTATGTATTGGAAGATTAGCATGGAGCAGTTTTGAAGTTTCTGAGCAATATAACTTCTAACTACTGCCCCTTCTTCACTATAGAATTTGTTAGCTCTTGGTACATGCTTGTAAGGAAATCAAGTATAGCTGAACCGCTTTGATAATTCCTCCTGCAATGCCAGCGTCTAGGGTAGATCCAAGCAATGAAGTCCATAAGAAATATAACAGCTTCCCAAGATAATCCCCTTGGTAAAGCATACGAATTCCCAAATAACAGTCAGAGTCCAGAATCAGGATACAAGTAGATCTGAGGTCTGGAATCTCCAGCCTGCTTTTTATTAGGG
This sequence comes from Pelobates cultripes, assembly GCA_933207985.1. NCBI lineage: Eukaryota > Metazoa > Chordata > Amphibia > Anura > Pelobatidae > Pelobates > Pelobates cultripes. Next base: position 43,825,272 of record OW240915.1, read on the forward strand.
TTACAGACAAAAAATACACACCCAGGGGGAGGCATTAAATCACCAATCAGGTACAGGTTACAGCCCCTACCTCCCTCCCCTCTGATAAACAGTTAACTTCATTAAAACGTGCACTATTTTACCCCAGTTCTGGATGTACCCCAAAAACAGGGGGTACACCTTTAAATTGGGCACCGCTGGATAGTGCTCACTTGTGGGGACAATATGTCAAAAAATCAGTCCATTCGGATGAATGGTTCGGGAGTTATGGAGCACTAAAGTTTTGACCGACCGCACGGATCATCTAGCCGAAAATAGTTCCATAAGTTTTGGCCCTGCGGTCGGTCTCCGTTTAGGCGAATAAAAAAGACGAAAGTCCTGCCATCCGTTCGCATCTTCGTGGTCGTTGAAATCCCCATACGAAGTTGCATGTAACTACCGAACGGCCGGTGATTCGGTTTTTCCGTGCGAAGTTCTGGATGTATGGAGGTCTCAGCGGTGTTCGCCTGTTTGCGTATCCGATTTTAGTTCCACGCGTTTGACGGGCAAACACCGCTGTTCGCACGTAAAATGGCCGCGACCACGTGTAAAGTGCCGAAATGGCGGCCACCTAGAGTTTACACGGGGAATTCGCCTGAATCCATCCGAAGGGTAGAAATTATAGCTATATGCCGAATTCCAGCTGAATTGGGTGAATTAACTTGTGCAACAAAGGTAGAAATCCTGATGAACGGAGTCATTTCTTCACACTGCTCCCCTATAAGTCCATAGGTCGGCATACCCGCCTAGACCCTGTCGGGTTGGCTTGGGGATGTCCGATGAAAGTATGTTTTTAGGTGTCCAGTTCGGTCTGGCGGGACAGTCCATCCGCATTCCCATTTTGTTTACCCGGACGGTACTGCATGGTAAAATTGTATGGTTGGAGAGCTAGGCTCCACCGGAGTAGCCTGGGGTTGTCACCAGCTACCCGGTTGAGCCATACCAGGGGGTTGTGGTCGGTCATAAGGGTAAACGCTCGCCCATACAGATAGGGCTGAAGTTTCTTGAGGGCCCACACGAGGGCCAAGCACTCTTTTTCTACGGTGGCATAGCTGACTTCTCGGGGCAAAAGTTTACGGCTGAGGTATGCCACCGGGTGTTCCATGCCATCCGCCCCCACCTGGCTTAGCACGGCTCCCAGCCCAAACATGGAGGCATCTGTGTGGACAAGAAATTGTTTAGTGTAATCGGGTGCTGCCAACACAGGGGCCTCACTCAAGGCCGTTTTGAGCTTCTGGAAAGCGTCCGTGCACTCTGGGGTCCAGGAGACCTGTTTGGGAAGGGCCTTTTTGGTAAGGTCCGTGAGGGGCTTGGCCAGGGCACTATATTCTGGGACGAACTTCCTATAATACCCGGCCGTCCCTAAGAAAGCCAGTACCTGGGTTTTGGTCCGAGGTTGGGGCCAGTTAGCTATGGCTTCTACCTTAGCGGGCTCTGGGCGTTGTCTACCGGAGCCGACACGGTGGCCTAGATACTGGACCTCGGCTAGGCCTACGTGACACTTGTCGGGTTTCAAAGTGAGCCCGGCGAGGTGGATTCGTTCGAGTACCCTGGACACATGACCCAGATGGTCTCCCCATGTGCGGCTATAGATGGCAATATCATCTAGATACGCACATGCGAAGTCCTGCAACCCCTCCAGGAGCCTATCCGCCATCCGCTGAAACGTAGCCGGGGCGTTCTTCATCCCAAAGGGCATAACCTTGAATTGGTATAGCCCAAACGGGGTGACGAACGCCGACTTGGGGATGGCCGCAGGCTCCAGGGGGATCTGCCAATAACCCTTGCACAGGTCCAGGGTAGTCAAGTAGTTCCCCCCCGCCATACGATCTAAGAGCTCATCTATTCTAGGCATGGGGTAGGCATCGGTTATGGTACGGTCGTTAAGCCTCCGGTAATCTACACAGAAGCGCGTAGTGCCATCGCGCTTCGGTACTAGTACCACCGGGGAGGCCCAAGGACTTTGGGAGGGTTCTATTACCCCTAGCCGTAACATATCCCTTAACTCGGTGAGCATACTCTCACGTACTGCTTCCGGGATCCGATATGGCTGTTGCCGTAGGGGCGTCTCTCCCTGGGTTTCCACACGGTGTACCGCAGCGGAGGTATAGCCGGGGGTAGCGGAAAACATCTCTCGGTATCCCTGCAGCAGATGGGTAGCCTCACCTTTCTCCAGGAGGTCTAAATTTTGCCCCAAGCTTACTTGGTCAATAGTACAGGGGGTGGTCTCCAGTAAGTCAGGCAGGGGAAGCCCTTCACTATCCTCTGTGGCGGGGGCGCACACGGCGCCCACCTCCTCTGTCCTTTCAAAATATGGTTTGAGCATGTTCACATGGAAGGCTTTGGTCAGCCTTTCATCTGAGCATTTGCTCACGATGTAGGTAGTCTCGCTAACCTGTTCCACTACCTTAAAGGGTCCCTGCCAGGCTGCTTGCAGCTTGTCCTTTTTAACGGGCCTCAGAGCCAGTACCTTCTGCCCTAAGTCCAGCACTCTATCCTGGGCCCTCCTATCGTACCACTTTTTCTGGTCCTCCTGGGCCGCCTGCAGGTTCTCCCGAACCGATTCGGTGAGGGCCCGCAGACGGTCCCGGAACTCCAGGACATACTGGACGATAGGGACTCCCCCCTCATCTGTATTGCCCTCCCAGTGTTCCCGTACGAGCTCCAGTGGGCCCCGAACTTTTCTCCCGTACAGGAGTTCGAAGGGGGAAAACCCAGTGGAGGCCTGGGGCACCTCACGGTAGGCAAACAGAAGGTGGGGAAGGAATTTTTCCCAATTCTTGTGGGACTCTGTAAAAGTTTTTAGCATCTGTTTTAGAGTGCCATTGAAACGTTCACAGAGCCCGTTAGTCTGGGGATGATACGGGGCGCTGAACAGGGGTTGCACTCCACAGCTCTGCCACAGTTGTTGCGTCAGGGTAGCTGTGAACTGCGTCCCCCGATCGGAGAGTATCTCCTGCGGGAAACCTACTCGGGTGAATATCTGAATAAGGGCCTCTGCCACGGTCTCGGCCTCTATATTGGTGAGGGCGACTGCCTCCGGGTATCTAGTGGCGTAGTCAACCACCGTTAGGATAAACTTTTTGCCCGACGGACTGGGGCGACTGAGGGGACCTATTAAATCCACCGCTACTCGGTGGAAGGGCTGTTCGATGATGGGTAGGGGGTGAAGCTTAGCCTTCCGAAGGTCTCCCCTTTTCCCTACCCTTTGGCATACATCACATGTCCTACAATAGTACTTTAGGTCCTGGGTAGCTCTGGGCCAGAAGAAGGTTTGAGTTAACCTGTCTCTGGTCTTTTTGACCCCTAAATGTCCTGCTAGGGGAATGTCATGACTGAGTTTTAACAACTCAGCCCGAAATTTACGGGGCACAACTAACTGTCTTTTTATGACCTGGGTAGCCCCCTGTCCCACCCCCTCGGTTACCCTATATAGCAACCCCTTATACCACTCAAATTTTTCGTGCGGGTTGTTCTCGGGGGTAGCGGCCGCGGCCTTCCTATAGCCTTCTAATGTGGGGTCAGTACGCTGTTCCTGTTCAAACCCCTGGGGGGTATCCCAGAAGGGTACGGGGGGATCGGGTAAAGGGGGTATTTCGACTCTTACCTGGTTCTCCTCAGAGTGCAGCGGAGCTTCCAGTCTGGCTTGAGCTCGGGTGGTAACCGGGTAGGCCTCGGCAGGGGGGTCTCGGGCTAGTTGGGAGGTTAGGCATCCCACATCATTTCCCAACAAAACCTCGGCGGGCAGTTCTTGCATAATCCCCACCTCCAGTTGTTTAGACCCGGAACCCCAATCAACAAACATATTAGCGGTGGGCAGTTTGTGAATAGCGCCCCCAGCCACCCTTACAGCGACTGTGCGTCCGGTGCGAGCTTGTGCTCTGACCGTGTGGGGCTGTACCACAGTCAAAGTAGCCCCAGAGTCTCTCAGCGCCCGGGCCCCCACGCCATCGACGGTAATCCATTGGCGGTGGTGGTCCCGGTTGTCCCCCCCAGCTTGTACTGGATTGACCTCATGTAATACACTCCACTGTTCTTCGTGGTTAAGGGCAGGGCCTGTGTGTTCCTGTTGCACACAGTGAGCAGCTGCCCTGGGTTGTTGTGGGGCTGGCCGTTCCCAGCTTCCCCGGTTTAAGCGAGGGCACTGATGCTTGTAATGTCCTGGTTGCTTGCAGTAGTGACACACTGCAGGAGGTCGCGGTGTGTTTGCTGGGTTCGGTGGGGGGTTACCTATGGCAGGTCTAGGTGGAGCCGGGTTTGTTGGAGCTGTGTACTGAGGCTTAAATGGTGGTCTGCTCGCCCCTGGCTCCTTCCTCCTGTTATCCTGGTACTCGTCCGCTAGCCTAGCGGCCTCCTCCACGGTTTTTGGTTTCCTATCTTTTACCCAGTCTTTTATGTCCTCTGCAGTATGATTAAAAAATTGCTCCAGTATCACTAGTTGCAAAGCTTCTTCTAGGGTGGTTGCCTGGCAGCCCTTCATCCAATTGCGGGCTGCCCGCTGCAGGCGAAAAGCCCATTCCGTATGGGAATCTCTCCCAGTCTTTCTCAGGTCTCTAAACTTTTTCCGGTATGCCTCCGGAGTTACCGCATATCTGGCCAACAAAATGTCTTTTATTTTCTCATAATTATGTATGTCCCCCTCAGGTACTGCTCGCAGCGCCTCGGCTGCTCTACCTGACAATTTACTGCTGACGACTGCAGCCCATTTGGTGGAGTCTAATCCCTCCAGTGCACACTGACGTTCAAAGTCTTGCAAGTAACTGTCAATTTCCATTTCATTGTCAACAAATGATTTAAACGCTGCATAATTTACCTTCTTTGGTATTTCCCCAATACTTCTCGGGGGGTGTAGCAAATCCCCCTGTGACGCTCTGTCCCGGTCATCTCGCTCTTTTTGCGCTTGTCTGGCTTGTGCTACGACCTGCAGTATCGCCTCTGAGGATGGATTGGGTCCCAATAAACTGAGTGTCCATCGGATGTCCTTTTGCATCACGGTTTCTTCCTCTTGGTCCATCTCTATATTACTGGTATTATCGCTCTGCATTAACTCCGCAATTATCGTGGCTTTTGTTTTGTTACTTGCCACTCTGCCTCGAGCTTCCAGTAAGTCCTTTAGCGTGGTTCTTTTAAGTAGCTGGTACTGCTGAGCCATTCATTCCTTTGCTTGTTTTGAAATGTCCATTTGGGATTCGAATCCCTCCGCTTGCCACCAGTTGTAAGGAAATCAAGTATAGCTGAACCGCTTTGATAATTCCTCCTGCAATGCCAGCGTCTAGGGTAGATCCAAGCAATGAAGTCCATAAGAAATATAACAGCTTCCCAAGATAATCCCCTTGGTAAAGCATACGAATTCCCAAATAACAGTCAGAGTCCAGAATCAGGATACAAGTAGATCTGAGGTCTGGAATCTCCAGCCTGCTTTTTATTAGGGTTACAGACAAAAAATACACACCCAGGGGGAGGCATTAAATCACCAATCAGGTACAGGTTACAGCCCCTACCTCCCTCCCCTCTGATAAACAGTTAACTTCATTAAAACGTGCACTATTTTACCCCAGTTCTGGATGTACCCCAAAAACAGGGGGTACACCTTTAAATTGGGCACCGCTGGATAGTGCTCACTTGTGGGGACAATATGTCAAAAAATCAGTCCATTCGGATGAATGGTTCGGGAGTTATGGAGCACTAAAGTTTTGACCGACCGCACGGATCATCTAGCCGAAAATAGTTCCATAAGTTTTGGCCCTGCGGTCGGTCTCCGTTTAGGCGAATAAAAAAGACGAAAGTCCTGCCATCCGTTCGCATCTTCGTGGTCGTTGAAATCCCCATACGAAGTTGCATGTAACTACCGAACGGCCGGTGATTCGGTTTTTTCCGTGCGAAGTTCTGGATGTATGGAGGTCTCAGCGGTGTTCGCCTGTTTGCGTATCCGATTTTAGTTCCACGCGTTTGACGGGCAAACACCGCTGTTCGCACGTAAAATGGCCGCGACCACGTGTAAAGTGCCGAAATGGCGGCCACCTAGAGTTTACACGGGGAATTCGCCTGAATCCATCCGAAGGGTAGAAATTATAGCTATATGCCGAATTCCAGCTGAATTGGGTGAATTAACTTGTGCCACAAAGGTAGAAATCCTGATGAACGGAGTCATTTCTTCACAATGCTCTACTAATATTAATAGCAAATGAGATGTATGAGGAGCAGTATTTGCTGATGGAAACTTTGCTTACGTAATATAACTTGCAAATGTATGTGTAATGAATACTGCACACAATATAGAGAGTAATATTGACAACGTGCCACATTCAAATGATACATAGTACCAATACAACTCTAGCAATCCATCTCAAAAACAGCAAATTGGGTAACATTTATTAAATGTACCATAATCCAAATTTACATAAAAATTAACCAGCTTTCAAATGTTTTAAAAACTGAATTTGCTCTTAAAACACACCCGAATTAACATGCAGATTGTAAATAACCCTTACTTAAATGACCACTCTAGGCACCCAGACCACTTCAGCTTAATTAAGTGGTCTGGGTGCCAAGTCCATCTAGGATTAACCCTGCCTGCTGTAAACATAGCAGTTTCAGAGGCGTGAGAAGATGCCAGCGTCTATAGGAAAGCATTGAGAATGCTTTCCTATGAGACTGGCTGAATGCGCGCGCGGCTCTTGCCGCGCATGCGCATTCAGCCGCTGACGGCAGAAGGAGGAGATTCCCCGGCGCTGGAAAAAAGGGAAGGGATTAACCTCTTCCTCACCCTAGAGCCCAGAGAGTGGGGGGCCCAGAGGGTGAGGAGGACCCAATGACCCTATAGAGCCAGAAAAACGAGTATGTTTTCCTGGCACTACAGTGGTCCTTTAAGTAAATATACTCCAATGGTGTCTTAAAGGGACCCTCCAGACCCCTAGAGCACTTTAATTTGCTGAAATTCCTTATGTGTAAAGAGCATGTCCTGTTTTTTTCCATTTTACTAAATTTGCAGATTTCAATAGAAATTGGTACTTTCATACATTTACCTTGTTACACAACCCTGGCTGTCCGTCACACCACCGGTCCTTTTACTTCATGTTTTTTAAGCTCAGTGGAGATAAGTATATTAATATATCATAAATATTGGACAGCTACAGAAAGTCTGGGCTGGGTTAGAAGAGTGGGGCTTGCTGCAGGCAAAAGATTTGCAGCAACTGCAAGCTGTTTTTAGGTATAACCCCAGTAAAAAAAAAAAGCATTATTAAATGCTTGAATGTTTTCATTGTGGATTGTACAGCGCTACGGAATCTGATGGCGCTATATAAATAATAAAATAATATCTCTACTAAACAGTTATTGCTAATAATTTTGTATTTGCACAGTGGACTGTCCCTTTAAGAAACATTAGGCAAGATTATTAAAAAAGATGGATGAATGAAAGGATTAATTCAGGGCATTTACACACTCTATGTCTTCAGCGAAGACCCAATATGATTGACTGAGCAATGCCAAAGCCAATCATATTGCTTCATTCAATTTCTTGTTGGGTCAATACATAAATTAGCATAAAATTTACTAAACACATTAAAGGCTTGCTTTAATAAAAAAAAACTGTGTTGTCACTCCCCCTTGCTGAAGAGGTTATGGTGCCTGGAGTAACAATTGAGCTAAATATCACCAATGTATTTTATTATACAAGTTTGTAATTTGGCAACAAGGTCAGAACTCAGTAAAATATATCCTTTGAATATCTTCTGCGTTATGTGGGAATGTTTTTTTTCAAGGTCTCCATATGATTTACACAAGTAAGATACATTTTTGCCACTAAAACCTTGTACTCTGTTCTGGTTGCTGATTCTAATTATTTTGCATTCACTGAAACTCTTTTCCTTGGCAGCCAAAAACTTATTTAGACTTGAGCAAACACTGCCTTTAGCAAACAGAACATTGCATAAAATACAGAATACAAACTTGGATTCAATTTTTATATAAAATGTGTTCCCATGGGAACCTGTAGCACACCTATTGCACTGTTAAAATGCAAATGTATTAATTTAAAATGAATTTACATATAAAAATAAAATAATTTAAAATAATTAACAGTTTACTGCAGAATAAAAGTGGCACTATAAATATTTTATGTAGACGTAGCATTTTACTCCGACACAATCAGAAAATATAAAAAAGACACAGTAGGGTCTTTGCACTATGACCTTGATTAATAAACTTTTCAAATGAATGAATAGTGTTAGGAAAAACTTTCCAAAAAAGATTTTTAGTCACCATTAAAGTCTCTGGGAATTTTGGTAGATAAATCATTGTGACAGACCACCTGGTACCCTGATTGGGCCACCGCAGCTTGGCTGGGCTCTCACCGTTGCTCCCCACGCTGGAACGGGGTCCTGGATTCAGCTTCCAGTGATTAAAGCTCTCCTCCAGAGAGTACAGCTGTGTAGGGATTATAGCTGCCAAGTGATTAGAGCTCTGGAGTGAGTATAGCTTTCCCCCACAGACATTAGCCGAGACTTAATGCTGGGAGTGAACTTAGTTTAATGGGGCGTGGTACAGGAAATTTATACACAGACCCCATAGCAGGAGGTCTCCATACAATTCAATACACACTCCTCCCCAGAGTCTATGTGTTTGGGAGATATTTGAGTGTACTTTGCTTAAACCAATTATCTCCCAGGCACAGAGGTACAAGGCTCAAAATATTAAATACCCAAAACACACACAGTATTACAAGGGACCCCCACAAGTCCTATATCCCTGGAAAGACTGGAACTAAGCGCCCAACATATCCAAAAAGGGCTCAGATCGCACAAACACAGCCGAATCGCCACCGAGGTAAAGTTTTGACCGACCACATACGTGACTTTTGCCCAAAATAGTTCCAGAAGAAAAGTGATAGTGGTCGGTCAAATTTGGGAGTCCAGATGAAACACTGAACTGATCCTCTGGCTCCTAGTAAGCGATTGTTTGCCTAGTTCATGCGAACAATCCTACCGAACAGCACTGACATGTGTAGAAAAGAAGCAGGTGGTCGTCTAAGTTCAGTGGTGCTCACGAGTTTGTCTGAAGGATTTTCGTTCCATACACTCGACATCTGAACACCGCTGCCTGCGTTCGTGCGCCAAGATGGCCACCAACTCAGTTCCCAAGTGTTTTTGCATACTAACCGTGGCCACCCAGCTGAACACTTAGGATGCAAAGTGTGAAACAATGATGGAGGTGTCAGGAGAGATTAATAGGGGTTAACAAGCCCAGAAGTGGTTTACAATTCGTGCATTTGTTCGGTTCCCGAACTGAAAAGGGAAAACACACAAACAAAGTATTTTAAGGTGTCGGTTACATGGCCCATAGTCCTTGGGCAGTAGGCTAGCCAGCAGGCTCCTCCAGGAGCTTGTGACATAGGCACATTTGCTACAATCATTTGGAAATCTCATTAAATCGAGGTCTAAGTTAGTGCAAAGACTTTAAAAAATGTATCAGGGAGTAGATTGAAATCAGTATTTACCCTTATATCTTGGCATTTCCCATAATGGCTCCTCACTTCACATACATGAGATCTTCTACAAAGGATCCAGTGGTTGTTTGGGATCTTCCAGAAATCCCCAGTTTTATATATTTTTGGGCCAGGAGATGAAGCGTAAAATGGCAGAGGTGGTGGTGTTGGGTTTCTCCTCTCCCCTCACTGCTCTTTTAAACCTCTTCCCACCCCCCCTTCCCTCTCTTTCCCGTCATTTGAAATACACTCAATTCGCCTTTTCAAACCCTTCTCTGCTAACATTGCTGTTATTTACCATCCCCCTGGTTCCCCTCTTCTCTTCCTTGACCACTTTGCTGCCTGGCTACCCTATTTCCTCTCTTCTAACATCCCATCCCTAATTCTCGGGGACTTCAATATTCCTATAAACCCACCTTTGACCTCTGCAGCCAATAAACTACTTTCAATTACTTCCTCCCTCGGGCTATCACAGTGGGCAAATTCTCCCACCCATGTAGCTGGCAATACCCTTGACCTAATCTTCACTTATGCATGTACTGTATCTAATATCTGCAACACTCCGTATCCACTCTCTGATCACCACCTTTTATCGTTTGCTCTCATGTACCCCCTCACCCAACAACCTCCGCCTAACCACCCTCAACTCAGGAGGGACCTTAATTCTCTTGATCTCCAACAGTTGTCAGCTGACATTGATTCACAACTGCTGTCCATCCCTTCCCTCTCCTGTCCTTCACTGGCCATCTCCATATATAACTCTACTCTTACATCTGCCTTGAACACTGCAGCGCCACTCCAAACAAGCACCTCAAGGAGGACCCGCCCCCAACCATGGCATACTAAATCAACGCGCTACCTGCAAAGATGCCCCCGTTGTGCTGAACGCTCCTGGAGGAAGTCTCGCACCCAGTCAGACTTTCTCCACTATAGATTCATATTGTGTTCATACAGTGCAGCCCTTGCCCTTGCCAAACAGTCCTATTTTTCCTCTCTCATTAGTTCATGTTCCCGCAACCCCAGGCGTCTCTTTGACACCTTTAATTCTCTTCTTCGCCCCGCTGTGGCCACCCCCCAAACCAACCTTACTGCTGATAACTTTGCATGTTACTTCACTGACAAAATTGAACAGCTAAGGAAAGAATTCTCCCCTCCTTGCCTTTCTGTTTCTCAATCACACATAGATCATGCCTTTCCTACCCTTCAGACATTCTCCCCAGCCACTGACCAAGAGGTGGCTGCTCTTCTTTGCTCCTCTCGCCCCACCACTTGCCCCCTCGATCCTGTCCCATCTCACCTTATCAGATCTCTCTCCACTTGTCTCGTGCCTTCTCTAACACACATCTTCAACTGCTCGCTCTCCTCTGGCATCGTCCCTGCTGACCTTAAACATGCCACTGTAGTACCTATACTAAAAAAAACATCCCTCGACCCGTCCACCTCCTCTAACTACCGTCCCATATCCCTGCTCCCTTTTTCCTCAAAGGCCACTACTCCATACTAATTCTTCTTGACCTCTCAGCGGCCTTTGACACCGTTGATCATGCTCTCCTTCTTCAAACTCTGCAATCGCTTGGTCTCTGTGACTCTGTCCTCTCATGGTTTTCCTCTTATCTCTCCCAACGCTCATTCAGTGTCTCTTTTTCCAATGATACCTCCTCCCCTCGCCCTGTCTCGGTTGGAGTCCCCCAAGGCTCCGTCCTTGGTCCCCTTCTATTTTCTCTTTATACTGCCTCTCTTGGCAAACTTATTACCTCATTTGGATTCCACTACCACCTGTACGCTGATGACACCCAGCTATATCTCTCCTCCCCAGACCTCTCCCCTGCTGTCCTGCAACGTGTCACTGCTTGCCTTTCTTCCATCTCTGAATGGATGTCCTCCCGCTTTCTGAAACTCAATCTCTCAAAAACTGAGCTCCTTGTCTTTCCTCCTCCTAATACTGATCCTCCTCTTTCGCTCTCCCTTCAAGTTTGTGGTACCAACATCAGCCCATCCTTGCAAGCGCGCTGTCTTGGCGTCACACTTGACTCTGGTCTCACCTTTGAGCCTCACATCCAGCATGTTGCCAAATCCTGTAGATTCCATCTTAAAAACATAGCCCGCATCCTCCCCTTACTTGCACCAGATACTATCAAGGAGCTTGTCCATGCTCTAGTAATTTCCCGCATGCATTATTGTAACCCTCTCCTGCTTGGTCTTCCCAAAAGCCGTACTGCACCCCTACAGTCTGTAATGAACGCTGCTGCTAGACTGATTTTCCTCTCTAGTCGGTTCTCTCACACCTCACCCCTCTGCCAGTCCTTACATTGGCTTCCTGTGTGCTATAGGAGTCAATTCAAGGCACTAACTCACACCTATAAAGCACTGAACAACTCTAGCCCCTCTTATATCTCCTCACAGATCTATAGGTAAGTCCCTTCTCGGTCTCTCCGCTCTGCCGGTGACCACCTCCTGTCCTTTGTCCGCACCCGTACGGCCAACTCGCGCTTGCAGGACTTCTCGCGGGCAGCTCCCTTCCTATGGAATAGCCTGCCTCCCGCCATCAGACTCTCCCCTAGTCTTGCATCTTTTAAGAAGTGCCTTAAAACCCATCTCTTTAGGAAAGCTTATGGCCTCCAAGACTAACCTCTACCTCACATACCTGTCTCTTGCCCTCTCCTAAAGGGCAGCCCACCTTATTTGATTGCAAATTCCTGTCCTACTGTGTCTTACACCCCACCTCCTATAGAATGTAAGCTCAATTGAGCAGGGTCCTCTTCAATCTATTGTTCCTGTAAGTTTATTTGTAATTGTCCTATTTATAGTTAAATCCCCTTTCATAATATTGTAAAGCGCTACAGAATCTGTTGGCGCTATATAAATGGCAATAATAAATAAATAAATAAATAAATAAATAAATAAATAAATGTGTCACCTTGAACTAGGATAGTCAGAAACAGATTGAAGGTTGGGCTGCTGTGGAGTATTAGAGTTCAGGTTACAAGCCAGTGTCCAGGTAGTTATTAAACAAATTCAGTAACAAGAAAGCCAAAAAGCAAGATAGGTGTGAGGAACGGTGATTTTATTGTATGGGTGCTATAGAATGTCCAAGTACTTTCTGGCCTGGGAGCAGAAATGAAACGTTGTGTCTGCTCTGCCTGCAATCAGAGTTCCAAAGTGTAATTGTGGGCTTCGGGGTGCCCATTGAGCAGGTCCGTGCAGATGCTGTGACCTGTGTTATTGAGGTTTTCCAATGAGGAAGCCCAGGAAGGTGAAACGCATTAAGTGTGGTATTGGAAGGATTTTTACTCTTATTTCCAATTGCTTTATATATATATATATATATATATATTATACCTTTTTAAAATGTATTAATAAAGTATTTTTATTTATAAGAGTTCATTTTTATTATTTTATCATTGAATACCTGTCATCATACTTCCTGATTTATCCTGCATATCCCAGGTGGGGATAATACCACCAATGCGCTCTATACCAGAGCAGGTCATTGCTCTGCATATTGTAAGTAGGATACCACTTATTTACTACCTATCTTGTGTATAGATATACTACACCATAAGTCATCTCTCTGCTTTATTTTCTCCATATATTTTGGACGGCAAGTACAACAGAGCTACATATATCCAGGGGTCAAGTCCTGGGGGAAAAAGTGTGGAAACTCCCCCAAGACCACCCCCCTAAAAAAAGTATATGCTCGTATGTATATATATATAGCTGGGTGAAGGGGTGACAGTGTGTGGAGGCTGAAAGTAATTGGGGATGGTGATATTGTATGGAGAGGGTGTCAGTGTGTGTATGGGGATGATAGAGTGTCTGTGTGGGTGACAGTGTGTGTTTGTGGGAGGGTGACAGGGTGCGTGTATGGGGAGGGTGACAGGGTGCATGTATTGGGGGAGTGACGGTGTGTGTGTGGAGAGGTGACAGGGTATGTGAGGGGGCTGTGACAGGGTTTGTGTAGGAAGGCTGTGAGAGGGTAGGGAGACTGTGAGGTGGGTAGGGGGGTCTGTTAGTGGGTATGGGGACTGTATGGGTAGGGGATCTGTATGGTGGGTAAGGGGGTTGTAAGGTGGGTAGGGGGACTGTGAGTTGGTAGGCAGACTGTGAGTGGGTAGGGGGAGTGTGAGGTTGGTAGGGGGGTAGTGAAGTAGGTAGGGAGGCTCACTGACAGACAGACACACACACTCACAGACACACACTGACAGATATACACACACAGACTCACTGACAGCCAGACACACACACACACATCACACATACACACACACATTTCCCCCAAACACTCACAGATTATTTTTTAAAATCCGCCCAGCCTCCCTACATTTGGGAGAGCTGGGTGGATTTTTTACCTGGGGTCCAGTGGGGCTGCTGGCCAGTCTGTGCGGGCAGGAAAGCAGGCTGGTGGTTAAACTCCAGGCCGGCGGTGAGGGAACGCTGATCTGTGAGCTCTCCCTGCTCCGGTTCCCGGCATCACTCTGCGGCGCGTGAGGGAGCTGAGCATGGAGAGCTCACAGAGCCTCGCGGGCAAACAAGTCCTGCAGGACCACAAACGGGAACGGCGTTCCTGCTGCAGAAAAAGTGCAGGAACGCCGTTCCCATGCATTCCTGCAGGACTTGAGCCCTGCATATATCCATAGATGGGGATTGTACCATCCAGGCAAATAACAGCAGAGCTCTTAGTAGCTCAGTAAAGTGTGAGTTGGCCCTTTACATACATCGATCTGATAAAGGCAGATGTAAATATATGTATTTATATTAACACAAAAGTGTTTTACATTTTTACACCCCTTTGGGCGCGGTTTGTCACTCTGTTTGTCACTATTTGAGGTTTTCCAGGCAACACTGTGAGTTACAGTCTTGTAAATCCATTGTGTCTACCATCCACAGGCCCGTCTTTAATAATGATTGGGCCCTGGGCAAGCATTTGATAGGGCCCCCTGACCCTAACTCCCTGGCATGCAATCACGATCTCCACTTCCCAACGCAGTAACGGAACCATTTCCCCATGCTTGCAGAGGTGTATTTAGCAGAGTTGTGTTTGTGTGTTTGAATGGAAGCATGTTTTTGTATGGAGTGTGTTTGTGTAAATGTAGGGGTGTGTTTGTAGGTGGTGTTGGTGTTTGAATGCAAGCATGCATCTATGTGTATTTTTTTTTTTTAATGCTGGGTGTGTTTATATATATTTTTGGTGTTTAACACAAAGATGTATTTGTATGTATTGTTGACGTTTCAATGCAGGACTGTGTTTGTATGTAGTGTTGAAGGTTGAATGCAGGGGTGTACTTGTGTGTAGTGTTGGCGATTTGAATGATGAGATGTACGTACATGTACACATACACTGCCACACATACACATTGTGATACACAAATACACACTGAAACACATGCAGATACACAGATATAAAAACTGACAGTCACACTAACACACAAGCAGATACAGACTGACACAGATACAAACACTATCACATACAGACACACAGATACACAACCTGACACACATACAGAGACAAATATACAAACAGTGACACATATGAATACTCAGACACACTGATACATATACTGACACACATGCAGATACACAGATAAAAACACTGACTACACACAGATATACACACGCAGGTACACACACTGACAACATACAGATACACAAATACATACAATGATAACTTACAGATACACACACTGACACACATACAGACACGCAGATACAAAACCTGAGACACATGCAAAGACACACAGATCACATAGAGAAACAGATATACATACTGACAGACAAAATGACACACTGACATATATACTGATACACACACAGACGCACACACACACACACACACAGACACCCTGACAGACATACTCACACACATACTTAGATACACACAGACATACTAAGACACACACAAATACTGACACACATGCGACGTTTACATTTTTACACATTGACAGGCATACTGACACAGTGACAGACAAACTGACATGCACACTCACAGACAAACTGACATGCACAGACAGACATACTGACACGCACAGACAAACTGACACGCACAGACAGACAAACTGACATGCACAGACATAAGCCCTGACAGACATACTAAGACACACATACACACACAGATTTACTGACACACACAGACATACTAAGACACACACAGACACCCTGACACACAAACACCCTGACAGACAAACTCACACACATACTAAGACACACACAGAAACCCTGACAAACTCACACACATACTAAGACACTCACACAAATACTGACACACACACATGCAAAGTTTACATTTATAAAGCCACCCTCCAGCCCTACCTTATGGGTTCCCTGGGGTCCAGCGGCAGGCTGAGGTCGTTGGGAGTGTGAGGCTCCTGCACTCCAGCTCCCTCCTGACGGCCTCCTCCTCCTTCCTCCCGCGCGGCTTCGTTCTATCTGGGAGGAAGTGACTCACGGTAGTCACTTCCTCCCAGCCTTCTGCAGTAAAACAAGGGGGCCAAAGTGCCGACCAGGGCCTCTTCGTGTGTGGGCTCCCGGTGCAGCCGGGACAGCGGGGCCCACGGGGTAGCTGCTTTGGGCCCCCCCAGGAGTAAGTGGGCCCGGGGCAGCTGCCCCGTTTGCCCCGCTTTAAAGACGGCCGTGACCATCCATGCTCATACTGTATCTAGATCGTGCACTCAGCATTTCGTTCTCACTGTTGTCAACTCATGACATTTTGTATATCTGCTCACTCTGTCTTATCCTTCCTCCAAACCTCCAAATGTTTACCTCATACTCTTACAGGGTTATTTACTAAATTGAATAATAAAATAATAATAATAAAAATTGAATCTGAAATAACCAAATTAGTAAAAATCCAAGTTTTTTTTTTTATTCTTTATTTTTGTGTGCAGCAGGGTATATCAGCCATATTAGCAAATCTAATGGCTAGAATAGAACTCACCTTTTGAGGCTTGCCTTGATGTGGCAGATGAGCTTATATATTCAAATGGCCATTGGAATAAAACTGAAGAGCCTCCATTTTCTTTAAATATACATAGGGATTTAGGCCAGAGCACATGTAACGTTCTCTTTGTTTTTACTATGTATTTTAAGCTGTTTGATACTAAGCTACTGCTGCTGTAAGCGCGGTGCTTTATCTTTGTGTTTGTATATGAATTTTGTATCACACAGCTATGTTACATTGCTGCCAGCCTCCCCACGTTTGTCTTATTAAGAGTTTATAAGTATGTAGGGGCAGCACCCCTTCCTGTCTCAACAGAGAAATTTGTCTTTTAGCTGATACCGGCAAGGTGAATTGTATCAGATAGGTGTAAAATGATTTGTATGTTTTATAGCCCTATTTAGTGTTACTAAGTATGTAGGGGTTTATAAAACACCCCTTCATGTCTCATTAGAGATGTTTACACTTTGTCTGATACCAGCAAAGTTTATTGTATGTGTAGAAGCCCTATAAAGGGTTAAGTGTTAAAGGGTTTATAAAATACCGCTTCACAATGCCATGCTTACCTGTTCCGGAGCTTCCCAATCGAGCAGCGGGTCAGAAGCTGCAGCGATGTGTGTGGGTCAATTTGTATAAAGTTGCACCGATGTGATAACTGCGCGACTCTAAGTACCGAATCAATCGGCACGAATGAACAGGGTCTGTAGGTGCTCCAAAATGATGCTAACCAATAGTGTTAGTGCCCTGGCTATATAAAGCCAGGGCTTTCTGTAGCACGTTGCCCTGTTGTGGTTCTTGATTACCCAAGAGTGTGTTTTATTGTATTTTGGATTCCTTGTTACGGACTCTGGCTTGTTTATTCGTCTATCCGCTCTCTGTGTTCCTGACTTTGGCTTGCTTCTCGTTTAGGCTGTTTTCTCCTACGCTTGAACTCGGCTTTCTCTCTGACTACTCTTTATGTTAAATCCAGAGAATCTGAGGCCCAGTAATACGTGATAATTATCTCTCCGGCAGATTAGGGTTTGTGAGTGTTGGGTTCTCCTATCTAGCTGTGACACACACACTCCATCTACTACACACAAACACTACATCCACTACACACACTGCATCCATTACACAAACATACAATCTCCGTTCACTAAACAAACACACACTCTGCATTCACTATACACACTACATCCACTTTACACACACACCACATCTACTACACATGCACACTGCATCCACTATACATACCCTCATTATAAACTACACACACTCTCTGCATCCACTACACACACACACTGTATGCACTACACACACACTGTATCCTTGTGGAGGACTCTGGATGGGTCCTGTGGACGGATTTGGGGGAGGTTGCATGGGGCCCAGACCTTAAACTGTGTTAGGGGACCCAAAATTTTTGATGGCAGCCCTGGAGCCACAAATCACGTACTAATGTCTAAAAAGCCACGAAGCTTGGTATACGATTTTGAAGGCACAATAGATATTTAACCCAATACTAAGAATATGGCCAGAAAGGAGGGGAGAGATAACAATGGACACAATTGAAGATACTATTGCAATACAAATGAAAAAACTGAGATGCCACCTGGGCCCATGAGTAAGATAAGTGGAACAGCCAGCATGTATTTACATTTTGTAATTTACTTTGTATTCCTAGTAATCACCTTAGTGAATTACCCTGTATGTTAAAATCTACTGATACTCGAGTTATTAGAGGCCAAAATGTCCCTTTGGCCAACATACAAAATGGAAGATGGAGCTATTTCTCCTTTGTATGTGCTGCTTTTCCGGTGAGTGCTGCCTTTTACATTATTTGCTTTACTAGAAGTTAGATAGAAATCTAAAGCACGGTGCTTTGCTTCCGCATAGTTCATGAACCGCTGCTTTATATTTTCTGTAGATATTTGTTCAAGGATTATGGTTCCCCATGTTTGTTCCAAGTTGAATACAATGCTGATGTCACCAAATTCCAAAACAAATTCTGAAAAATAGGTGTGCTTCACTTATATGCTCCACCCAAACTATTAGGAGCAGTAGATATTGTGTAAAAAAGGGTGGTTTAGGTATTTTGTGGTTTGAATGTTCTAGCAACAAATGTGAGCATGGTTCGAAAACTTGCTGGAGAAAGCCAATGTAAATAGACAATTAGTACCAATAAATACTAAAAGGATTATTCACTAAGATACCAATGGCCACGTACTGTATGGGCCAAAACCATTCACTGCAGTACAGAGCCATTCAGGCTACAAAATCCAGACATTACTCACATTATGGAACAATGTCTGGATTTTGCTGAGAAGGTTCCAAATGCAAGTACATTTGCATGTGCAGGTGCAGGTGTCAGGATCAGTCAGAGGACCCTTATCAAATGAATAGCCAGCAATCCTGACAAGGCAAACAATGAAAGACAAAATAGGTGTATTTCTGGACCTTAGAATGGCCAGACTTAATGCAAAGCAGGAACCAGGAAAAAAAGCAGGACTAAACTAGAGAAATACTTCAGGCCAGAGGGGAACACAATAAAAGAATAACAGAACGGCAATACGAGCACACCAAAGTGAAAACTCGGCATTCCTGTTCTAAGGTCCGTGTGAAGCATTGGTTTTGGAGCCATCAAGTGGGAAATATTTGCAAGATTTTATAGGACTTAAAATTTCTACTCTTCTAATAGCCATTATTGAGTAGAAATTCCATCATGACGGGATTGCCCTGGATACCCTCCGTTTGAGAGGATTCTCAGTGCTATCTCATATCTGCAACATCACAAATGGGGCTACATCAGGAACCCTTGTCAAACATCTTCTGATTCCCACCAATGACATGATTACAGTGTCTGATGGGAACTACAAAGGTTTTACAAAGGAATTGGGCACAAGCAGTGTGATGCTCTGCAGGAATTGTAGAAATGTGCTGTTTAGCCCTGATAGTACAATGCAAAGAATACTTTAAAGACTGCAACCAAGAGACTGCACTCATAGACCTCCGACCTCTCATTCATCCCTTATGTCCAGTCGATCGCCAAATCTTGCCGCTTCCATTTTAAAAACATAGCTCGCATCTGCCCCTATTTAACACTAGACGCAGCTAAGGTGCTGATCCATGCCGTTGTTCTTTCTCGCCTTGACTACTGCAATCCCCTTCTCAGTGGTCTTACGTGTTCCCAGATTGCACCGCTGCAATCTATAATGAATGCGGTGGCGAGGCTCATTTTCCTGTCCGCTTTCACCTCCCACACCTCCCCGCTCTGTCAGTCCCTACATTGGCTTCCAGTTAGATATAGGGCTCATTTTAAGATTCTGGTACTTGCTTACAAGTCCCTACATAATGCTGCTCCAACCTATCTATCCTCCCTAATACACAAGTATGTCCTGTGGAGGCCCCTGCGCTCTGCCGAAGACCTACGTCTATCCTCTGTCCGTACTCCTACATCTGATACTCGCCTCCAAGACTTCTCAAGGGCTGCACCTTTTCTGTGTAACTCCCTTCCCTGTTAGACTTTCACCCAGTCTCCACTTCTTCAAAAAATCTTGAAAACACACTTCTTCAGGAAAGCGTATCATTTAAACTGTTAGCGGGTTTTCATCCAACCCATGACTCCTCTCCTGCAACTGTCAAAAATAACCTACTAAGTTCTCAGTGAATACTTTTGTAGCAACCTATTTCATTACCCCTAATAATACCCTTTTTGTGTCACTATACCCAGGGCCGTCTTTAATAACGAATGGACCCTGGGCAAGTGTTTGCTTGGGCCCCCTGTGCCCTGCCGCTCTCGCCCCTCACTCCCTGGTATGCAATCACGGCATCCATCCCAACGCAGTGGCGGTACTAAAGTAGAATTAATTTTATTGGGACCCCCAATTGCAAGGTTGGACTAAAGGTAGAACCCCATCTGTCGTGCAACTCCAACAATGCTTTGACAGCTGGGACTCTACCAATTTCCCATGCTTGCAGGGTTGTATTTAGCACTGAGCCATGTTAGTATGTTTGAATGTAAGCATGTGTTTGTATGGAGTATGTTTGTGTGAATGTGTTTGTATGTGGTACTGGAGTTTGAATGCAAGTGTGCATTTATGTGTAGTGTTTGTTTTTGAATGTAGGAGTGTGCTTGTATGTAGTGTTGACGTTTCAATGCAGGAGTGTGTTTTATATGTAGTGTTGAAGTTTGAATGGAGGGGTGTATTTGTATTTAAAGTTGCGGCTCAGATGCACAGGTACACACTCTGACGCACAAGCAGATACACACACTGACTACATACAGATAAACAGGCACATACACTGACAGACACACTGACACAGGTACATATATTGACACACACACAGACACATACACTGGTAGACGTACTGACAGACATACTGACACAGGCACATATACAGACATACTGACACACAGACACATATACCGACATACTGACACACACACACAGACACATACACTGATCAACATACTGACACACATACACTGACAGAAATACTGACACCCACACACTGACAGATATACTGACACCCACATACACTGAGAAATACTGACACACACACACAGGCACATACACTGACACACACAGACTGATATACTGACACACACACACACAGACATACTGGCACACAGACAGATATACTGACACATGCATACACATGCACTAACAGACATACTGACGCACTGACAGACATACTGACACATACACATACTGACACACACAGATATACACACACACATATATACTGACACACACACATATACACACACACAGACATGCTGACACACACACAGACATGCTGACACACACACATACTGACACACACACATACACTAACACACAAACACATACACTAACACACAAACACACACACTAACACACAAACACACACACTAACACACATACACAAACACTAACACACACACACACACACACACACACACACACACACACACTAACACACATACACACACACTAACACACATACACAAACACTAACACACATACACAAACACACATACACAAACACACACACTAACACACATACACACACACATAAACACACAAACACACACACTAACACACATACACTAACACACACAAACACTCATACATACACTAACACACACATACACTAACACACAAACACTAACACACACACATACACTAACACACAAACACACACACACTAACACACACACACTAACACACATACACTAACACACATACACATACACACAAACACACATTTAAAAAAAAAAAATGTAATCCCCCCAGCCTCCTTACCTTTTGGAGTGCTGGGGGGATTCCCTGGGGTCCAGTGGTGCTGCTGGGCTCCTGGGCGGGTGGCCGGTCGGGCAGGCAGCAGGGCGCGCGAGGGAGCACTCAGTGCTTCCTCTTCAGCTCCCTCGCGCGCCGCGTAGGGATGCCGGCGCCGGAAGATGACGTCATCTTCTGGCTCCGGCATCAGTGCGGTGCGCGAGGGAGCTTAAGAGGAAGCACTGAGTGCTCCCTCGCGCGCCCTGCTGCCTGCCCGACCGGCCACCCGCCCGCCGGGGTCAGCGGGGCCCACGGGGCAGGTGCCTCGGGCCCCCCAAGAGAAACTGGGCCCGGGGCAGCTGCCCCGTTTGCCCCGCGTTAAAGACGGCCCTGACTATACCACACTCCCTCCAGCATGTAAGCTCATTAATCCTATGCGTGCATTTGTCTGGTTACAATTATGTGTCTGTTTGTCCACCCATTGTACAGCGCTGCAGAATTTTCTGGCGCTATAAAAAATAATAAAATAATAATATTAATAATAGAGAAGCATTATATTCAATGCTTGTGAAACATTGGATTAACATATAACAACAAATGCTACATATGTCCTCACTTGTCCTCAAATGCTACATATGTCCTCGTCTCTATGAGACGTATCTGATTGAACAAGTATCATCATGAATGATGATTTCAACCATGTGAGTTTTGGGCTCCAGAGGATAGTATGTTCTAGCTCTTTAAATAAAAATAAGTTGAATTTGTTTTGCAACTTTTTTTTTTAATAAAGGGAAGGCCCATAATCTGAACTGAAATAAAAAGAACAGATCTAAATTAACAATAAGTATATTTATTATTTAACGTAAGTTAATAGATGACATTCAAATCTTGTAATACCTTTTTTATTGGACTAACAGAACTTCCCTTTCTCAAGTATAAAGCATTTCTGAGCAAAAATGACACATATAATTCAAAGTTGAGTTGTGATACAGTGGTTACGTATATGTCGCTAATGAGCTGTACTTTCTCTCCCAAAAGCTTGTCATTCAAAAATTTTGTTAGTCCAAAAAATGTATCACAAGATACCAATTTCATCTGTTATTTTACATCCGTATCACTGGACTAATACGACTACAACCTCTACTCTAACATTAATGTTAGAGTTCACTTCATTTCAATGTTGTGTTTTCTAAAACTGCCACTAGGGAGTGCTCTTACCTTAGACTATTCATTAGAACAGTTTGCTACACATCTGTTCTGTTGCAAACAAGGGCTGCACTCTGCATGTGAATGTAGCTGGTTTTAGAGCTATGCATATTGTGTTTGGTTTTCACTTGCCCTTAGTTTATTTTAATGCTTATATCAAATCAGTGGAAAATACATCTCACCCCACACCGGCAGATCTGAGCACTGGTTATATTTGCCGCGTTGCTCTGTCCATTGCCCCTCAGAATAACACAGAGTAGTAAACACAGTATGATTATGACATAAAATCCCAGAGAACAAAGTATGCAATAGAAGTATGATCCATTCCATAATGATGAGTAGAGACAGTGTTTAAATAGATACAGACATATGGATAGATTGAGCGAAGGAAAATGTTACATTTTGCAGTGAAGTGCTAGATGAGGTATAGCCACTATAAAAACAGAATTTGAATACATTTTTTATGTTTTATTTTTTGTGTGGAATGTTTGACAAATCACTTTGTCTGCCCTGCAGTGCACAATATATCCATCCTTCCTATATCACACCAATTTTAGTAGAAGTGCCGCCTTAGCAAGTGGAATGTGTCTTGATTACCCCATCTGACCTGCTTAATGGGGCAAGCTATATAGTGCAGGCGACTAGGTAATCTTATTGTATCATAAACAAAAAAAACAGAGTTAGTATCCGCACACATTCCTTTATTTCAACTTTTTAAATTTAAGTTATTCAGAGTGGGTTCATTAGGATCCAGTGCCTACCATCTCCAGTATCACTATAGGGGAGTGCGGTTTAGTATAATCTTATTATAGCTTCCTAATTTCATTCAGTCCTACCATAGCAAAAACCATATATATATATAGTTATATATAAAAGAAAAAATAATATTCTTGCACTCCAACTAGAAGGTGTACTTGTCCAGTGCTTGTCAGCATCAATATAGAAATTGTTATCAAGATAGCACTCCAAGAAATATAAATCATTTATTGGCTCACATAATAAAAGATCTACATTTCAGTTTGTAAACCAAACTTTCATCAGGATCATATATATATATTAATCACATAAACACATATAGAGCCCCGTAAGAAGTGTCTCGCCAAACACCCAAAACAAGATAAATAAATAGAATAATATAAAAATGTGTACAGGGAGAATGAATACAAATTACACCCAAAAAGGTGAATAAAACTAATAATATACAACCTGAAAAGGCTGCAAATATAATCCAGGAGAGAAAATACAAAAATAGTGTAATAAGTATGGCAATAGGAATAGAGAGAGGGGGAAGAGAGAGTGAGGATGGAAATATAGGCCTTTCTCCCCTAAATAGGGGTAAGTCCAAACATGGATGTCTTCCTGATGGATATCTTAAGGTCTAAATCCAAAGTCTGGTAAGATCAAAAAGAAAAGAGACCACAAATAGTGCACTACTATATGTAACACAATATTTAATAAGTATATGCACTTACAGGAACTATAATAAAATGGCGCTAATCTCCACTACCAGTGGACCAAACTAAAATCCCTTCCAGGAGATAATGAGGCAGCAAACAAGGCAATAAAAACCAATAAAACAAATATAGCAATAAAAAGTCACCATACTAAAGCAGTACTGAATCTTAATACACTTTTAACACTCTCCCGTTTTAACAATGTAAATGTTTTTTTAATGCAGGTCAAATGAACAGTGAAAGAACCCATTCAAATCTTGACAAACAAGTCTTAACAAACACATACAAAGATGGGATGTCCTTTCGATCGAATAAACTTTCATAATCTTCCAGTGTAGTATACACCCAAGCACTTCCTCCGACTGCAATCACAATCTCTATAGTAACGAAAAAACATCATCTTAATGCGATGCGATCCTGTGTTACATACATCCAGTTATTGCTGTTAAAAGTGGTTCTACAATCTGTGGAATCATTAGGTGTACTTCGTTTTCCACACATGGCTTCTCCATTTCGACTTTATTTTTATTAGTCACTCTGTGTAGCGTGGCCGAGTGGAGCAGTGCACACCGCGGTACAGGAACTTATGTTTCCTGTACCCGGCCGGACTGAAAAGAAGTGCTCACAGAGGTTCCTGTACCGTGGTCTACTCCGCACGGCCACTCTACAATAAAGGTAGAAGACTTACGGGGGACCAAGGAGGGGGGAGAGAGGGGAGCACTAAGGGATGGGGGGGATGGTAAGGGACACTATAGGACAGAGGGTGGAAAAACACTATGGGACAGGGGAGGGGGGGCAACAAGGAACACTATGGGACAGGGGAGTGGGGGTGGTAAGGAACACTATGGGACAGGGGAGGGGGTGGTAAGGAGCACTATGGGACAGGTGAGGGGGAAAGCAACACTATGGGACGGGGGTGGAAGAACACCATAGGACAGGGGAGAGTGGTAAGGAACACTATGGGACAGGGGAGGGGGGGTGGAAGAACACTATGGGACAGGGAAGGGAGGGTGGAAAAAGGCCATGGGACAGGGAGGGGGGAGAACACTATGGGGAGGGGGGAAAGAACACTATAGGACAGAGGAGGGGGGAAAGAACACTATGGGATGGGTAAGAAGAACACTATGGGAAGGGGGAAAGAACACTATGGGATGGGGGAAGAACACTATGGAATGGGGCAAAGAACACTATGGGGAGTGGGGAAAGAACACTAAAAAAGAGGAAGGGGAGAGTAACACTAGGAGGGAGAGAGAGGAACATTAAGGGGGGTAC
Source organism: Pelobates cultripes (assembly GCA_933207985.1). Taxonomy (NCBI): domain Eukaryota; kingdom Metazoa; phylum Chordata; class Amphibia; order Anura; family Pelobatidae; genus Pelobates; species Pelobates cultripes. The sequence continues at coordinate 43,850,877 of OW240915.1, forward strand.
TAAGGTACAGGGGAAGGAAGGGAAAAGGAACACTGTGGTAGGGGGCGACCACTAAAAGAGAAGAGAGAGAAACATTAAGGGGAATGGAGGGAAACTAAGAGACAGTTAAGGGGGGAGAAAAGGGACACTGGAGGGGAGAGTGACACACAGGGTGGCCTGAGTGGGGAGAAAGACACACAGATGGGCCTGGGGGTGAGAATGTACACAGAGGGGCTGAAAGTGACACACAGAAGGGCCTGGGTATGGAAATATAAAGGGGCTGGGGTGAAAGAGACACAAAGGGTCTGGAGAAGAGAAAAAGAGACACAGAGGGGCTGGGGGGAGATAAACGGACTGGTGGTGAAAGAGAAACACACAAAGGAGCTGGTAAGAGTAAAAGACACAAAGGTGCTGGGAGAGAAGGAGACACACAAAGGGGCAGGGGGGAGTAAGACACACAAAGGGGGGGGCTGTAAGAGATACACAAGGGAGGTGTAAGACACAAAATGGGGAAAAATAGGGGATAAGATACAGTAAAAGGGGTAAGAGATTTAAAAAAGGGATAAGAAACAAAAGGTGGGTTGAGGGGCACACAGGTGAAGATGCTTTTGGGTGGGTGGGAGAGGCGGGGGGTGCCAAAATCATCTTCTTCTGTGTACCCGAAAATCCTTGCACTGGCCCTGGCAGCACTTGTGAAGAGGAATCCGCTCTGGAGTAGAGAAGGCCGAAGCAGTTATCACAGCTTCTGCCCTTGATCTGTACCTGGCCAGCCTCACTGGAACAATAGAAGCCACCTACTCTGCTAGATATGTACAGAGCTGTATAATAAGCACCTCTCATAAAAATAAAGCATAATCCACATACACTCATTCTGACAATTCACATACACGCAACATCACATAGAATACTACACACAGCCTCACGCATACACACACCACATAATGACACAAACAAAAACACACAATGTAACATATCATCCACAAGCAGCCAAAACACACAGCTAACATTCATAGGTATCAAACATAATACCACAAACTTCTCATTAACATATACACTATAACAGTCCACATACACACAAATACAATGCTACAAAGCAACTGCAGCACCCATAAATAACACAAGCAAAATACGGCAGCATACGCATGCCAAAGGACTTCAAGATCTTGTTTCGGCACAGTACTACTTAAAGGTTTCCTACCCCTGGTATAGGGGGACCCAGTGTTTGGGTTCCAACTCAAATGTTTGGAGTCACTGAAATGTTACAAGCAACAACAATTTTGTACAAAGCTATTAAACAATAACCATTATTTAATATTGTAACTGTCAGGAAGAACATTTGAACTCATTGACTTGGCTTGGTAGGGGATTTCGCTAATATAAAGTTATTTATTGATCTTTTAACAAATAGAAATCTAATCTTTCACCATGAACTGCACATCCAGGTAATTTACAGTAGATTTACAAAACCTAAATGTTATTAAGTAGAACAAATAATGTATATTTAGTTAATCTTTAGATGAGATGGGCTGATGTGCTGCTGAAACTCTGCCAGGACAAATATCTTATTGAGAAAAATATCAAGATCAAAAAAGAGGTCATTATGATTTTTTTGGACCAACATGATGAAAGCCAAATCAGAACTACAAGTAAAAATACACAGTGTTTTTTATTACTATATAGACTCATCAGTCACAACATTAAGACCATCTGCCTAATATTGTGTAGGCCTCCTCATGCTGACAAGGCATGGACTCCACAAGATCTCAGAACATGTCCTGTGGTATCTGGCACCAGGACATTACCAGCAGATCCTTCAAGTCTGGCAAGTTGTGAAGTGGAGCCTCCATGGATCAGATTTGCTGTTCTAGCACATCCTACAGATGCTCAATCAGAGTTGAGATCTGGCCAAGGCAACAGCTTGAATTCTTTGTCATTGTCCTCAAACCATTCCCGAACAATTTTTGGAGTGTGGAAGGGTGCATTATCCTGCTGAAAGAGGGAACACCATTGGCATGGAGGGGTTATGTGGTCTGCAACAATCTCTAGGTGCTATGTGTCAAAGTAACATACACATGAATGCCAAGACCCAAGGTTTCAGAAGATTGCCAAAAGCATAACTCTGCCTTTGCCGACTGGCCTTCTTCCCATAGTGCATCATGTTGCCATCTCTTTCCCAGGTAAACAACACACATGCACCTGGCTATCCACCTGATCAAAAAGAAAATGTGATTTATCAGACCAGGAATCTTTTCATTGCTCTATGGTCCAGTTCTCATGCTCATGTTCTCATTGAAGGTGCTTTCGGTAGTGGGCATGGGTCATCATGGTTAGGTTGACCGGTCTGCAGCAAACTGCGATGCACTGTGTATTCTGTCATCTTTGTCAGCATTAGGTTTTTCAGCAATTTCAGCTACGGTAGTTTCTCTGACTAGACAGGCTAGCCTTTCCTCCCCATGTTAATGAGTTATGAATGAATTGGGTGCCCATGACCCTGACATTGGTTAGACAGATATAGACAGACAGATAGATAGATAGATAGATAGATTATATAATAGAGAGATTTATAATTAAATGATAGAACAGTATATTTGTTTAGAAGTAAAATGTTTGAGTACTCTGTTATAAAAGAAAGGAAGTGGCTGTGTACCTTCTGATACTATCTATTAATAGCTAATGCATCATCAATATAATCTGTTCAACCCTTGGGGGTCACAGGTTCAACTCCCGGCAGGATTGACGCAGCTTTTCATCCTTCCAGTTGATAAAATGAGTACCATTAAATTGGGTAATAGTAATATCCCCTGGACGTACTTGGAAACCAGAGTAATCTGAATGTACCTTTCCTGGTTAAATACTTTGTTATTATTATTATGGCCTTAAAAGAGGCATTTAGTAATCTCAGTATCACCAAATCATCATTGAGATATTTTATCCATTGCAAATTTATTGAAATAAAATACAAAATCACTAAAAAGTCAACATTATAATTGTGTCATGCTATCGCAAAATGCATAGATTTTCTGAAGCTAAATTATAGGCATCAGTAAAACTTGGGATGTCTAAGCAGTTAATTGAAGAAGCTGTCGTGTACAGCAGATACAAACAAATAACAATGTCATTGTAGCATGTCAGCATAGAACAGTAGTAATTATAGGAATATATGAAAGTAGGACTTGCAAGCTGTGAGCACAGCACAGACAAGCTGTCAGGAATACTAGGCATTGCCATTTTATAGCGCGGTCTGCTGGATAAAATAATAGCCTAGAGATTTTATCTACTAACAAACAAAAGCTCTGTCCCTCCTTCTGTCCCCCGTGCAGAGCATTCTCAGTGAGTTTCTTCACACTTGGACAGTAGCACCTGTTGCTAATTCATCTGGGATGTAAGCCAAAAATAAAAATGTATGAAACTATTCATAATAATTTTGTTAAAGTGGTTATTTTGTGATTATTTTAAACATGTTTAACCCCTTACCGCCGGGTGACAGACCCGGTCCGTCATGCGCTAAAGTTAACCCCAGAACGCGGTATAAGAGGCAGACCGGGAGCACCCGATCGCGCTGTCCCTGCAGCAGTGATCCCTCTGACAGGCTGTCAGGGCGAGAACATGTGCTGCAGGGACTCACGATCCGCCTCCCTGCTCTTCCGCGTTCTGTGTGAAGTGCAGGGACACGGATCAGCAGTGATCTTCTCCCTGTGTAAAATAAATAGTCAGTTTAACATCCGCCCCCCTTTACCATTTTAAATAAAAATTAACCCCTTCCCTGCCAATTGATCACGCACTACAGTGATCAATTGGCAGGGACTACATTTTACTGTGATCTGATTTTTTTTTTTAACCCCTAAGGGTCAACTTAGATTTTTTGTAATCCTCGGGGGTTAAATTTATTTTATTAATTAATTTAAATATATTAAAATGATCTATTTTGTTAGCTGGGGTGGGTGGGTTTTATGGGAAATTTGGGAATTTACTGTTAGTACTGCTTACTGCTAGTTAGGGGTTAAAGGTAAAAAAAAAGTTTATAAAAATGTTAAATGTGTAAAAAGTAAAAAAATACATTTAAAAATGCTCATTAACCTATATCTCCTATTCTGGGTACCAAAAATCCAGAGGCCTGAAACAACTCACATGCGAGAGACAAATATGCTGTTGATGCACACTTGGGACACACCTTAGCGGTCCATTGGCAACATCATTAGCCACAACAATGTACAGCATATACCTGAGAAACCAGACATTTGACACACATATACCACCTATACAATGGGACCTCCCTGAAACAATTCCCGGACCTACAAACACAGTTCAATTTACCAAACAGAGCACTCTTCTCGTATCTACAGCTCAAATCCCTCTTGCAACAGACCACGGCCCATCTCCGAGCACCCACACTCTCAATATTTGACATGTGGTGTCTCAGAGGAATGCCACACAAAAAAAACCTTCTCAATGGTGTATGATTCATTAATAGAAGGCACACATGCTTCTCCAGTTCGATGGTTGTGGTGTCTGCTACAGTGCTTGGAGTCGTCAGGAAGCGCTAGGAGCATCCTTCAACGGAGGTACCCAGTCGGGGTGCCAGGTGATCCGTTACAACTAGTAAGATAATACTGCATAGCGGCTGCCAGGAGTGAACAGAGGTCTAGGGGGAAGAAGCAAAGGATAAGGTGAACCCCGCAATACTGAGTGCCCATCTAACGGGCAAGACAATCACCCAAAACCGATAAATCATTCCAAGTAGATGAAAGTACAAAGATACGCAACAGTACCCACTTGTGTACATAAGTTATAACCCCACCTCCCCATCCATCTATATCCCTTCTCCCTTCACCTATCACAACGCAGGGCACAGAGGTAACCAAAAAGTTGCTTCTACATGGGAGGCATAGCACTCTTTACCATCAAGCCACCTCATGGAGGAGGTAACCTTCTTATGCCTTCCACCGTGACATCAACATTGAATCCACGGAATACCCAGCAAGGGTGGGAAGCAGATAATGAGAAATACGATGCTATGCAGCATTAACCCCTCCAACCCCCACCCTCTCCCTTCTCTCTTCTCTTTTGTACCCTCACCCCCCAACAAAAACCACACAGTATCATGATCGAAAGAAAAATTGCTTTGTAAACGTAAATGTTGATACAAACTGCAACGCTTTAGATGTCTTCCCCTACCCTTCTTCCGTTCTGTACCCCAAAACGTAATTGAAAAATAAATAAAAATTGTCAAATTGGAAAAAAAATAAAAATGCTTATTAACACTACACCTGGAACAAACTAGAGAAAAAATTATCCCATGCTGAGGTTCAAAATATGCCTTTTGAAATACCCTGGGTTGTCTTCTTTAATAAATGGTATGCCTTTATGGAGTAGTTGGATTATATAGCCTATTAAAATACTCTAAAATGGGACATGGACACAGCGTACAAATTCAAAGTTTGAAAAAACCCTGAAATGACTGTGTCTCAAATATGCCTCTTCAATGTCCACATATACCTGGCAAAGGTACATATGGGGTTATTGCTGTACTCAGACAATATAGCTAAGAAACATATGAAGTATTATACAGTTGTAGCACGCATAAGGTTTGCAAAATATACTGTACAAACTCACTTTGTGTGTCGAAAATGCTTATTATCACTACACTTGGTACAAGCTAGCGGAAAAATGATCCCACGCTAAGGTTCAAAATATGACTTTTGAAATACCCTGGAATGTCTTCTTTAAGAAATGGTATGCCTTTATGGTGTAGCTGGAATATGTAGCCTGCTCAAGTGCTCCAAAGTGGGACACGAACGCATCAAAACCATCCATGAAAATTAACACTTAAAAACCTAAACTTGTCACGTCTCTATTACAGCACTGTAACTTCACAAAATAGTGTCTAGGTCATACATTGGGCATATTGTTTTACTCAGAAGATGTAACTTAGCATAATTTGGGGGGTTTTATGGCAGTGGTACATATCAAGTGTAAGAAATACTCAGTCTGAAATCAAATATCAAATGAAATACCCTATAATATCCTAAAATGAGACATAGGCCCGTCAAATCCATCTACGAAAATTCTAACTATAGAAACTGAAATAGCCTTGTCTCTTATATGGCATTGCAGCTTTACAGAATAGTGCCAATGGGGGTATCATAAATCAGCAGATGTAGCTGAACACAGTATGGGGTTGTGTGCAGGAATAGCACACACCAGCTTTACGAAATACACATTACAAAAACGTTGTTATATGTGTACAGGTGATACTTGAAAAATTAGAATATCGTGCAAAAGTTAATTTATTTCAGTAATGCAACGTAAAAGGGGAAACTAATATATGAGCTAGACGCATTACATGCAAAGCAAGATAGTTCAAGCCGTGATTTGTCATAAGTGTTATGATTATGGCTTACAGCTTACATGTGGTTTCACATGTGTTGACTCCAGGAAAGTGTTCATAATGGCAGGCCCCGGCAGGCTGGCTGTTTTGGCTTTTAGGCCTCAACTCTCCAGCTGGTCAGCAAAGGAGCTTAGCTTCTTGCGAACGAGGTGAGTGGCGTCTAGCATACAGCTTCAGGTGGAGTGCCGCTGTCAGCCATGGCAGCAGCTTTTTGTGTCTCTTCCTGTGCCACATCGTCCTGGAAATACATGGGGGATGCTCATACACCCGTCACCGAGGAACCAGATGCCTCTGAGGAGCCTAAATTAGGTCTTCAGGAGCAGAGGTAAACCCACTCTCACAGACGTTTGCCAAAAACAGGGCACAGGTGCCGTCGAACGTCACGAGTAGCGGTTTCACACGTGTTGGTGACTCCAGGGAGGTGCTAATAATTGCAAGCTCTGGCAGGGTGGCCATTTTGGATTTTAGGCCTCAACTCTCTGACTAGAAATGTGTAAAAATATCAGGAGAGTGTTCCCCAGGGATGGAGTCACGATTGTAGCTGAAAAGAGAGCAACAAAATCCAATTTAGGGCTTAATAAGAGGATTTCTGTGAGGAGCCCTGGCACCATGCGTCTGTCCTGGTCGAGTGTCAGGCCCCACCACCCAAAGGTCCTCCTGGATTCGAGCACTAGAAATCGTTGCTAGGCATCCCTTTATGTCTTTGAGCTGTGTTATTCTTTACTTTAGCAACAAATCATATTCAGTGTCCATCATGTTTTCAAAAGTATATCAATACAAGCAAAGAAAAATCTGCCTGATCTTAGTTTGACTAAAGCTCCCAATGAGCGCAAGAAGAGTGTTGTCTAGAGTCTAGAACTTAAACACTTATGACCGATAAACTTGTCTGTATAGCCCGTAACATAATCTTTTTCGACTGAGAAGCTGGATTCTTGTAGTGAGTGCTTGTTTGTTTGTTTTTGTATTTTTTTGTAATATTTCTTTGTAATAGTGTTATAGCCTTTTTGATTTCTGATTTTGTTATGTTATACCGATCTCCGCAGACACAAAATGAAGATTCCAAACACTTTGTAGGCCATGCTGGGTAATGTAAGAACGAAATGTAAACAGTAGGCCGCATTTCGTAATCAGGCGATTTCTGCAGGAATAACAGCTTAAATGGTATCTCCACGGACACCGAGTTGTCCACTTTCACTGTGTGGGCTAGATACTTTGATTATCCGCTTTTAGCTGCAAATAATATGCAATAATTACCGTAAGATGCAAGAGCCGATGGAATTCACGTCTACTCAGTTGTGCGGTCAGGCCATGCCCCATGTAAGAAATGTTATCGCTCTATTTTTTAAGTTTGTATTATATGCATTCAGTTTTTTACATATAAAAATAGTTTATCTATGTCTTAGTTTTTTTTTTTATCAATAGAACTGACTCGTCTAGTGGCTGTTTTTATTTAATATTCTCCTTATTTTATAAAATAAATTCCCACATGTATGTTGTAATGAAATGTGCTGCATACACTGTTACTAATGTCATGGTGCTTGAGGCTTGACACTAGTCTATAGCGGACTGTATCATTCATAAGTGTAAAAACAACAAAAAGAGGAACTATGTGTATGCAAGAGCAATTCATAATAATTCTGTGCAGAAGGTCAGATGCTTCAAAATTTATTATAGCACTCCAAACATCATAATTATGATGATATGAGGCACTTAGCCATAGGTGATAAGCTAGTCAAACATAACTCTTTGATGTATTCCAATAATTTCGGAATAGCTTATAAAAGTGATGGTTTATTCTACCAATCTATCAGACAGCAGCCCATTTATTAAATAAATGAGTAATATTTTGGTATCATTAAAATTTCATTTAACCTCTGATGACAGAGTATGCAGCGCGTGAGGGAGCTGGCAGAGAGCGCTCAGGGGAGAGTGCTCCCTCGCGCGCCTGCCAGCCAAACAGCTAGCCCGGTGACCGGCCACCAAGCAGCACCACTGGACCCCATACATTGCACTCTGCTCTTCCTAAAAAGGGTCAGTGATGTTTAGATCTGGTGATCTGGATATGCAAGAATTTTTACTGCATTCTGGTTTCGAAATTTGGAGAAGCAGACAAAATGGTATCCAAAAGCAGACTTTACTTAGTACTTATGCCGGAGCCGGAATATGACATCATATTACAGCTCTGGCATCAGTACGCGGCGTGCGAGGGAGCTGGGCAGAGAGCGCTCAGGATAGAGTACTCCCTCGCGCGCCCGCAGAATCGGCCGCCAGGTGACACCAGGGCCAGCCTCGGGGGGAGTGCCCTGAGGTGACCAGCTCCTGGGCCCCCCAGGAGAAGAGGCTGGCCACACTGGCGGGCATACCAGGTCGCAGGGCGGCCGGGCCCCCTGGTGGGCCAGGCCCGGTCTCTGCCGCGACCCCTTCGACCCCCGTATGTACGCCACTGTTTCCAATATCACATCTAAAAGAGGCACCAATACCTATCCACAGACTAATGCGCAAGCCTCAGTTTTACCATATCTAGAATGGGACAAGCACACTCTTCCAACCAAGCCTAAACATGATTTGCGAACAAGGGGACCCGACAAACAATACAATGTTAAATATCCCCGACCTGAAAACAAAAGGCAGGCAGGCAGGCGAGTGGGCACATGTAGGCATGGTACTCAGTGATGGCGTTCCGTCACACAAGTAAGTTTTTGTTTTAATCTACATATTTGCTTCTGATTTTAACAAAGTGATGCTTATATTAAATACATACCTACCAGAAGTTTTTTTTAATGTTCACCAGAAACAGTGCAATCCAGATGGGAAAGTGACCAGAATCTCAAAAATGTTCTCTATCTAGTGTCAGCCATTTAAATCATACAGTGTTGACAGATGCAAACACAATGGATGGAGCATATACTTTTCTCTCCTCTTCTCAATATAATACTGTGGAGATAGAGAGATACACAAAATAGTGCAGACAATTTAACAATAAATATTTAAAGAACCATATGTGCAAGGAAACACTCACAAAATCAGAGCCAATAGAACCTGGCTCTGGTATAGATGGCTTCAGGATCTATTCCAGGGTGATCCTAGCCCTTCTGTGGCTGGTAGAGATGTTTCCAATATGTAGGAGGGGATCCAAAGGATAGGATGATAAAAAATAGATTTATTGAAAAATATACATAAAAAGCTATATAGAATATAAAAGGATAAAATATCAATAAGCCAATACGCGTTTCGCCTGTTGTGGCTTCCTCAGTTGGCTCTCTAGTCTTATGTCCAGTCCATTTCCATTATAAATACTTGTTTTAATTGCAGTTTACGGGTAATTCCATCGTGGAACGCGTTCGTGCGTTCCATTCCTTCATTTGCATGTGTTTCCGCCTTCCGGCCGCGTGGGTAAGCTGATGTCACTTCCGGGTTCTTAGACTTGATTCCGAGTGGAACGCTGTGTTGACAGATATATGGTACCTCCAAGCAAGAGGACTTAAATATGGCCGCCCCCAAAGAACAATAGCTAGCATGGAGAACATTAGAAAGAGGTATTCACTTATATGTATCTAACACACCTAAAGATAATATATATTTTTTTCTATTTTAAAAATAAATAAAACAGTCTTTTAAAAAAGGTACTGGGCCAGAGTTTCACTAAATCATTATTGACAATTTCTGAAATATTTTGTGCTCTCTCCTGACACCCAAAAGGTCAAGAAATCAGTCCCCTGTCCCTAAAAACAGACATGAGTGCGAATGGAAGATTTTTCCACTAGGGCAAATGTAATTGTCAAAAATACATAGTAGTAAAAATGCATTAGAGGTTTATCACAGCTGTTCTAGTCATTAGGTTTTCCATGGTATTATCATAATTAGCATTATGGCAACAGCATGTTCAGGAAGCACAAAGTTGTTGACCTTTCTATTAGCGCTCTGCTTGACCAGTTACCATGTTCTGTTTATCAGGCCAGAGAGCTAATGGGTGGAAAAAGCTAACTATAGTTGGCTAAATAACCAAAAGACAGGATTATTAGGCCAAGCTAGATTGCTTAGAAATCACTGAAGACAGTGTGTTCTGACAAATAGAGTCTGCTCAAATTGGATGAAAAAAAAGCACTTTTTAAGGTCACGTAATAAGTAGCACAGAAATCTATGTATTTTATGATAGTATATATATATATATATATATATATATAGCATACGTTTCTATTTTTTGAATATGTCTGCTACCCGAGTACCCGGTTTTAGCAGATCCTTTTGAAGATAAACATCTGTGAAAGGTAGAGCATTGTGGTAGATTCTAGCCTTCGGCATGAACATAATTCTGAGTTTGGTGTTTATATTTAGGCGATAATCAGAATGAAAGGCATGTTAAACAGGATGACTGCCTGTTCTATGAATGCCAAATTCATTAAGTTTCCGCAATAAAGAAATGTAATGAACACAAACAGAAGGCGGCATCTTCTCCCTTAACTGGGAATAGTAGCGTGTTGGCAGGTTATTGATAGTAACACTATATTGAAGGTAAGTTACAGAAATTGACTTTGCTGACTAACCTAAATTTACCAGGGTGTATATATATTCAGTACCATGCATATAGCATAAGGAGATCGTATTCTCAGAGTAATACCATTTATTCTTAAAAAATCTTTCTAGAATCGATAAGAAAGGTCTTAACACATATAATGAAACTACAGCTTCTTTGGGTGTAAACGCATTTAGATGCAATGACTGAAGTAAAGATCAATACAAGTTAACCCAGAATTTTAGTGAAATGGTAAAATATGTTCTGAATAGAGGAACTGAGATTCTAACAGAGAGCTAATGAGTGTTTTATTATACAATGGGAGATTTATGGTCACCACTCCTTCAACTTTCAGAGTTTCAATAACCTAACAAAAATGCCTCAAAGTCTCCCCTAGAGGAATCCGGAAAAGTCCAGTGATCCTAGGTGACACTTAGAGGAGGGTCAGGGTGACATTCTGCTACCACTCCTCTCTAGCTAGGAAAGGATATTGGGATAGATAAAAGGTTATACAATTATGGGAAGTGAGATAGTGTCAGAAGATGCCATGGCGGGTTAATGAAGAGATCCACAAGATCAGTGTGGCATGAAGAGAAAAACAATTAATAGGGAAAGGCAGGGAGACAGACAGCCTGGAAAGGGGTGGGACAGTCACATGGGGAAATGAGAGCAGAGTGTAAGAACAATGGGGTAGGGAAGGACATGACAGACGTGTGAAAAGAAGGGAACATGAAGGTCATGGGAAGAGAGCCATAGTGGTTAGGTGTCATGGTAAAAACAGCTTATAGTAGGAAAGTCATGAGTCAGGGTAAAAATACCTGTGAAATTGGCTTGAGGCACATCAGTTGGGTAATATGGGACTGGGGACAGGACCATATTGGAGGATTTTCTGGGAGAATGGGAAATTCGAGAGAATGCATTGACGACACATGCAATGGGGGATACATTAGGTGAACTGTATTGGGGAACAGGGGGTTTGTACTAGGGATGGGCAGGAGTGATATCAATTGAGGAGGCATTGTAGTCCATTAGTAAATACAAAGAGTGTGGGGAGTGAAAGGAGAATATTCATTGCATGGGCAGCATACATAGTAAGTAAAATATAGATGGGATTACCACCTCCTTTTATGTTATTGTAATGGATGTGGATCGTGGTTTGCAAGAGCATGGCTTCAGGGAGTGGGGATTTTGGAGACTCAAGCACTGTCTGAAGTGGGCTTAACCATCATGTGGGCACACATGAAGATATTCTTCACTGGCATGATAACTGGGGGGTGGAATGGGGTCAGGCAGCCGAGGAGTGCATAGAACCCCCTCTTTTTACTAGATCAGGAAACTGCAGGCACCTACTCTGCCACTGTGGCAGCAGAGTGTTCCTGAGATTTCTCTGTGCAGTTTGACCAACTTACTTAGGCACCTTTTGCTGATGCTTTGAGCTTTGATGCTTTGTGATGACCCCAGTCCTGGCATCAGTACAGAGCTACTTTTTGCTGAGCAATCATTGTAGAGGAATCTCAACAATAAACCACTGGACCTCAGGGATGAAGCTCTACTACAGCTCCCTTTCAAGATGAGCAAAGAAAGGCTTGCTGGACTGTATAGAAAAATATAAATAAATAAAAATTAAATGCGTTTGTGAGAGAGTCTGATTGTATGTATATGAATGTGTGTCTGTATGGGACTGTGTATGTGAGTCTGTGTGCATGTGTGTGTGTATATGACAGGGCTGGCCCAAGACATTGTGCTGCCTGGGTCCAAGGATGAAATGCTGCCCCCAACCTCTCCCCCCCGCTTCAAAAGCACACAACATCTATTATGTTATGCAGTATGAGTAATTAATGCAATGTCTGTTTGTGTAGTGAATGCAGTGTGTGCAGGGCCGCCACCAGAAATTTTGGGGCCCCTAACTCAGCTCAGGGTCTGGGCCCCCTGGGGCCCACCTCCAAATACCGCCCAAAGGGTCTGCCTCCAAATACCGCCCACAGGAATACACACACAGACACAAACACACACACTGTACAAAAGGACACAGATACATACTTACAGACACATACTGAAACAGACATACACGCATACAGGCATACATACTGACACACACATACTGAGACATACACACATATACAGACACATAGGCATACATAGTGACAGACAGACACATACTAACATACATACAGACACACATGCATGAGGACATAAAGACACATACATACAGACACCGACATACATACACACATACATACATACATACACTGACATCCATACACACACATTCATAATGGCATACAGACATACATACATACATACATTCAGAATGACATACGTGCATATATACAGACATATTGACATACATGCATACAGACTTCCATACACACATACACACAGACATACGTTCATAATGATATGCAGACATACATTCATACTGACATATAGACATACATACATAATGACATGCAGACATACATATATACATACATTGATACTGGCATAAATACATTCATATATACATACATACAGACATACATGCATACATATATACATACAGACAGACATACATAATGACATACAGACATACATTGATACTGGCAGACATACATACAGACATACAGATATACAGACAGACATACAGACACAAAAAATAACTTCAAAAGTTTGGGGTGGAGGCGACAAAATACTTTTCTTCCCCAGGTCCCGTGCAACCCAGGTACAGTGCGTGCCTGGCAAGCCTCATTTTGTGAATTAGATCCAACCAAACAGGATTATTAATATAATTAGAAAATAATTAGTGTGTGTGTGAATGCGTGCGTGTACAAGCAGTAACCAACTTCTGACACAATATTTCAACAGAACAAATAAAATTCCATTGCGTCAGGAACTTCAATGTGAGGTATAACAAACGTCTGTATGCAAGTAGTAATAATGATGGGATTAGTCTACATCCGGAAATAATGTTTAGAACTTAGCAAGAGAGATACTGGAATGGAATCCTCTCTGCTCTCGGCCTACTTTCTTACACACCGGAGCCCTTACTTATAGACTTTTGTTATTATAATTGTCCTTTTTATTGTTGTTTTGTTATTTTTTTTTTCTGTTGTTTGCTAAAAATGTCAATAAAAAATTTACATGGAAAAAAAAATATATAATTGTCCTTTCCTTTATTGGCAGGTAGCCTAGTAGCTAGTGTAAAGGGTTAGTTGTAAATACTATTTACCCAGGGCATATTATACTTTCTCTAATACTATCTGAGCCCTAGCGGTCAATTAACATGTCAATAAGTTACTTAGCCATTCGTTTAACCCTTCAGTAGATACATTTACAGTGACTGTTTCAGCTATATACATATACACATATAAAACAGACTCGTGACCAAATTACAAAATCCTACATTATTACGAACACACGTAGACTGTATTGGCTCCGTCAGTCCATATCGCTCATGGGCGCTATGAAGAAATCCAATGCTTTATATGCTGCAGCGGTAGGACTCTCATCGCACCATTTGTCAAAGACTTACCATCAAAAACCTTCTGTGAAAGGTACACGTACTGTATACAAGATGCTCCATACTTTCTCTATGGAAATTTACATGTAATGGTATTCTGGAAATGTTCTTGAAAATGTGTACAAAACTCAGTACATGTACAAAGTAAATAATTATTTCATTAAATATTTCCAATAAAATACCTACAGTTTTATTCATGTAAATATAGTGTATTAGTAATTAAAATTGTGTTTGTTTCCCTTTTAAATAAAATCAATTTCTCCTGAGACCAGACACAACCTTGTTTCTTCTAGTGCCAGCTATCCCGCCTTAACATCTGTGTTTTTCTGGATCTTAGTTTGACTCAAACTATCGTGACGTCTTTTTCCATTACTATAGCGGAAAAAACAAGATAAACAAGTTTGTGCATTTCTACTTTGTCAAGATATTAGTTAAATGACCTACTTAAAAATAAATAAATAATAGAATGGCTCCTTTTCCAAATCCTTTATCACCATAACTACTTTTAAGATGCTTAAACATTTGTCTCTTGAGAGCATTTTACAATTATAGTGTTGAAGCAGAGTGTTTTGTATATTATTATAGGTCTTAATTAAAGGTATTCTCGTCACCTAGGCAACAATACTGATATAGTGCATCTTTGGCAAATGTTTTCGTTGAGTTTTCTTTTCAATGTGCATTCATAAGAAAATAATATTGCACGTTTATAGATATGGAAGGCTGTAGTTATGGGAGGGGCTTGATTTCCCTTCCTAGACTGCTCCCCATTATCGTTCAGTCTGGCGATTTGCATACTGTGACTTCCGGTCTGTGCAAATCATCATTTTACTTACCTTCAACTCATGGGAACGCTTACCTGGTCCTGCAGACCCTGGTCGTCCGTTTCGCTGTCTACCAACTCTCAAGAGCCTCTACAGGACTCCCATACCTGCACCAGTCACTTCGTTGACTGAATCGTAAAAAACATGAGTCGAGCCGCCTGTCGCGCCTCAGTCGCGGGCGCTCAGCGTCATCCTGGGTTGGCTCTACGCTTCACTCTCTTTTTGCATACATCTGTTCGTTTTTCAGTTTTCTCGCTATGTGAACGATTAAGCTATAGTACGGTCTTTCGGCTATTTCCAGCCTGTTAGTATCCCACTTAAGTTGTTTTTCTCAAACTATTATTTCGTGCAGTTTTCGTTAATTTTGGAACGTTCGGTTATTTATGAAAGTTAGCCCACCACAAGGGTCGTTCGTATATTTACAACCGAACACCCTATTGTACTTCACTGTTTCAGTTACTGTATGTTTTAAATGTTGGCCTCTAGTGCTCAGTTTTGATATTGCACAGGAGTTTAATTGAAGTCGGGTAATTACTGCATGTTTAATGACGACCTCTAGTGGTCAATTTTGATATTGCATGGGCTATATTTGAAGTTTGATATTTTAAAGTGATTAATTCAGGTCAAACAAGCGATTGCTTGTTAATTATTTTTTTCCCACCTTATCAGTATATTCTGACGTTACGCATGTTTCTCTTCGCAGGGGACCCAAGTGTTTTTCAGTTTAATTGCCAGTTCCTTTTGTTCAAACCATAGGGAGGTTATCTACCTACTAACTTAAGTTACATTAAGGCCATGGATCTTCCGGACACAACTCTAAAGTTTTGCTCTCCAGAAGCAAATAGGCGGCTTTATAAGTGTATATATTATATTCATATCATAGCGATCAGATGCGGTAAAACATGCATTATATTTGTTTCAGATCCACAGAGCGCTCTATTACTGCTACTATTCACAATTCACCGTGTGTTTGGTTAAGTGGTTACAGTTATTCCGGCCCACATTTGGCCCTGATTAGTTTGTCTAGTCCTTAATGTTTATTTTCTACACGTAATCTTATGGAATGTTTATAAATTCTTTGTTCTGTTAATCCTGAGTGTTAAATATCGGCCTATATTGGTCAGTGTCCATATTGCACATGTCGATATTTTAAGTTAGTCTTTATGTTTTGTTGAAGATATTATTTAATTTAGGCAAAGCAAATGCATTGCATGTTCATCGTTTTTCATGCTTTGTCAGTAGATGCTGACTATACACTGGTTCGCTTAAATAACCACTATTTGATTTTCCCCCAACTAAGCCTCTAAATGCTCACCCAGTGATTTGCTATACTCATGTCACTAAGGCTTGATTGATTAACCTATGTCCAACATCAACACTGTATAACCTGCACCAATGCTACTACTTTTCCAGACCATTTCTAACTTGTAACTACGATTTCTTGTGTTGGTTTCTATATTCAAGGGAGACTGGGTCTTTGACACTTAACTGGGGATTAGATGTTATCACTGGTTCTGTATGGCAAATTACCTTAATTAAAGCCTTGGTGTATAATTATTTAACTAAGTTTAGGATCTTTATCCTAATTCACCAGTTATGGTTGCTTCCTTCACTGCTTGCTTCAATTCTACTCAAGTGTATAGTGTACTCTCTTGACTATATTACCATGTTTTGTGTCCCTTAACAGCACTGCTGTTTTATCTTAAGTTTGTTGTTCTACTCTCGAGGATGTCCCGGGCAGGGCCATGCACATACTTCTCACATAATTCATTATATCTTTAGGTTCATTATTAGGACTGCTGCTTTCACTTGTATCCATTTCTTTTTCAATATGGGTCATGGGTTAGATGATATTCGTATCAAGGGCATTACTGATAACATGGTTATTACAGGTTACGGAGTACTCAGCATTTAAGGGCAATATTGCTCATCATACCCCTTATACTACATTTATTAGGTAGGTTTTATAGATTATTCGGTTGGATCCATGAGCTGGCCTTACATCTCACTCATGTACATCACATCATCATATCTTTAGGTGCTAGGTATCTACGATTTACTGCACAACCTCCTACTTATGGTTGTACGTTACTTCGCTGCGTATCCTGTTAAGCAGACCAGGATATCTACTTGTACATAACATACCACAATTCCTACAATATTTCGTTACCCCGGTGAGTCTGCGCCAATCCACCTTCTGTGTCATACCAGGTTTCTCACTGCTCATTCTCAGATGTGTTAAATTACACGTACTTATTCGATACCTTCCCATGCCTCCCTTAGTTAGTTTCATTACTGGCTGACAGGGCACCAGGAGTCCAATAGCTTATACTTTCTCAGGCCTCTATGCCTTATGTTAGTGGTCCCGTGAGGCCAACACCCATCCTCATACTCAGAGGTTGTACGTCCAAATCATAGTTAGTCACCTCGCATGGTGGCATAGAGAGGGCCTCACCTGTCACTCCCATTCTATCTTATGCTTTAAAAGTCACAGAGAGGCTGACATCCCGCCACAACATTCGGTGGTCACAAAATCCCCTCACGCCAACGCATAGATAGAGCCTCTCAAGCTGCACCCATCACCTACCTTGTGAAATGGTTTTGCCACTTGGCATAGCTAGTAAGCCAGTATATTGTAAGGGTATACACAACTACTTCATGCTGTTTAACATATCTCGACGACAGGAAGGTGGAGAGTCCTGTCCCTGCCCAGCACTCCTTCTAGGCCTGATACAACGTCACATAGGGGACATGGCTAGTCCTACTTCTATTAGATCTTGGACTATACCTCGCATCACAGCAGAACTTTTGAATGGCACATAAGGTACCAGCAACTGCTATATACACCAAATTATCAAATCACATATCTATCTATTTATCTATATATATATATATATATATATAGAGAGAGAGAGAGAGAGAGAGAGAGAGAGAGAGAGATACACCGCAAAACAGGCTTTTAGAAGGGAGGCAACTGCTTAGTATTAGAACTGTGTCTAGTATTGGAAACCACCCTGTTGTATAATTATATTGAGCAGATTTATTTAACTTGGACGTAAATCTGTGCAGCCGGTAAATTAAATCTGTTTAAAGTTATGTGGCTGGTACTATTAGGTATTGGTAAGTTCCTTCTGTTACAATAATACTTTATTAGAATATCACGTGATGAACTATATTAGGTACACAACGAAGTTTGGTTATCAGTAACATGTATAGACCTATCATTGCAAATACCAGTCAGGTAGAGACTAAGGTAGAGAGATTAAAAATAGGTTGCCTATGAATTTGGGTTTCAGGTATTCAACATACATTTCATTCACGTTCCTATCAATTCAAGACTAGAGTTGAGCAAACCCGAACTGAAAAGTTCGGGTTCGTACCGAACATTAGGTTTTTTGGATCCCGGACCCGAACACGGACATATCACAGTATGTTGGAGTTCGGCGATTTAATGACGCATTTTGAAAGTCCGCAGGGCAGCGTTTGACTCGTGTGCCCTTAGAAGCGATCACAGCCATGCCTACTAATGGCATGGCTGTGATTGGCCAGTGCAGCAAGTGACCCAGCCTCTATAGAAGTCATTAGTAAATTATGCCCCTACTCGCTATACCGCTAGTAGGGGTGTGTTTATTAAACAGTGAGCAGCCCATGAAATTAAATAAAAAAATTCCCCCCTCCTGAGCCCCCACCCACGACGCGCGACTGGGAGCTTTTAAACTAAAAAGGGGTGGGCCCTAAATAACAATAAGGGGAGGACCTATTGTCCTCCCCACCAGCCACCACCCCTGAGCGGTGGGTGGGGCCATAAATATAAATTGGGGGGGAACCTAATGTCCTCCCCTCCGGCCCCCACCCCTGCCATGCCATGTTACATGAGGCTGTTGCGCATGTGTGACATAATGCTATGCTGCACCACTCAGCATTTCCTGAGAGATGCATTGAATCAATGCATCTCTATGGGGAGCGTTCAGCATCTGCGTACGGAGCATGGAGATGCTGAACATAGACACATTGGAAGCACCTCTAGATGTATTACGAGGTACCAATGATTTCTCTGAAAAGCCTGCAGGAACATGTTATAGATCCTTTAAGGTATGCTTATTGGAAATACATGTCACTAGATTTTACATCTCATCTTATATAATCTTTTTTAGTCACTAGCAAGTAGAAATAAACTGGATAGCTAAGATAGAGTCCACAAAGAAGAGTCATTATGTCTTACCTGGTGATGGAGTGATGAGCATTTCCATCAGTTAGGGTCAGCAAGACCTTTATAAAAATGATCAGCAATACCTACCAATCAATTCTTTGTGTAGATTTTAGGTCCCCTGTGGACAATACTATTAAGAGATTTAAAGTTAATGGAGAAGAGATATTTTGGTTTTCTATGTCTGCAGGTTGAGAGATGTGATGTTGATGCACACGGGATTGTTATGATGTGTTTTTGCCTCTGTTACATATGATACCCATAGTTTGGGTTATGGATCTATATTATGATTGCAGATATTAAAGTGGCACTGTCAGCAACATGGCTAATATAACACTCTTGCTAATCAATGGCATTCAGGCTGGATGGAACGGACATTGATAATGTAAAGTCTAAGTTCTTCATTATGTATGCCGTGGTGGATGTGTTGGTCTCAGTGACCCATTTAAAGAATTTTTATATTCCAATAATATATTCAAGGGTTGGGGGAGGACATTAGGTTCCCCCTATTTTTTATTCATGGCCCCCACCCACCGCTCAGGGTGGGGCAGGACAGTAGGTTCCCCCCCTTATTGTTATTTAGAGCCCCCACCCGCCGCGCAGGTGTGGGGGACAGGTGGAGGACATTATTTCCCCCCCCTTATTGTTATTTAGGGCCCCCACCCGCTGCGCAGCGGTGGGGGCTGGGGTGGAGGACATTTAGTCCCCCCCAATTTTTATTTATGGCCCCCACCCACTGCTCAGGGTTGGGGACAGGGGGGAGGACAGTAGGTTCCCCCCCCCTTATTGTTATTTAGAGCCCCCACCCGCCACGCAGGGGTGGGGGCCAGGGGGAGGACATTATGTCCCCCCCCCCCCTTATTGTTCCGCTGTGCAGGGTGGGGGTGGAGGACATTAGGTCCCCCCAATTTTTATTTCAAATCATTAGACATATCCAAGAGCCAAAAGGCAGTTAACTGCTCTGGCAAAGAAATACCTATTACAATAAGCAAGTTAATCTGGAATGCTGGTAATTATAAATCTCTACTGGGAATATATGCAAGGAAGACTAGCTGCTAATCTTGAAATATACCCAAAGGAAAGGAATTCAAATAGACACAAGATCTTTAAGAAATTGGCAGCTAGTCAGTATGAAAGAATGTTTTATGCGCCCGCCGCACTACCTTGACAAAGCCAGAGAACAGCATTGATGCGAGAGCTGCTTTTATCTTTGGAGCAACGAGGATACAGGGACATCCAGCTCAAACGTCTCAAGACGGAGATCACTTATCCTTGGATCCGGATAACAGATCTGCTCCGAGCAAACTGAGCGGTAACACAGACTTACCGCTGTATACTCATGCTTTTTATATGGATCTTTGAGAAAAGTACCACTATAATTTGATGTAAGAGTTCCAATTGGGGAAGGGGGGGTACCTTTGTTTTAAATACAGTGTTGCACTATATTGCCCTTTTGTATCTTCTAAGGGAAAGTGGATCCATCCTTGACTTAATCCAGATACAAGCTACCCTGGACTTTGAGATTTGAAATACTGTTGGTTAAATGGACACTATAGGTCACCCAGACCACTTCAGCTCAATGAAGTGGTTTGGGTGCCAGGTCCTCCAGGTTTTAACCCCCTCAGATGTTAACATAGCAGTTTTCGAGAAACTGTTTACATTGCAGGGTTAATCCAGCCTCTAGTTGTGGTCTTCCTGACAGCCGCTAGAGGTGCTTCTGCAAATCGCATTCAGCGTGCAGAACGCCCATGGGAAAGAATTGAGAAATGCTTTCCTGTGGACTGTTTAAATGCATGCGCGGACGTCGGCGGGGGAGGAGAGGACACCAGTGTCATGGAAGCCCAGCGCTGGATTAAAGTAAGTAGCTGAATGGGGACCCTGAGGGTTGGGGGACCTAAAGGTTATATATAGTGTTAGAAAAAACTACAGTGATGCTTTAACCTGCCCTTATAACATCCCAGAATTCTATACCGGAATACTTGCTAAATGTACACATGACCATTTGCCTTTATATTTATTAATAGTGGCTACCCCTGAGCAAAATTTATTCTAGGATTGTATCTACTAAGCGCTTGCACTTATTTCTAGATTTTCAAATCCACATACCTTTGCCCTAAAATAAAAATAATAAAAAGTTTCTCAAACCCTAAAAAAATTTATGATCTACAAATCTACCTCACTGTGCATTCATGACTATCAGTTGCTGATCCTTTATCCATTCTGTCAGAGTTCGTTTTTAATAAAATGACAGTAATACTTTACTACATAATTAAATCCAACAGACCACATACTTTTAAAAAATTTTATGAAAACATTACAAAACAAAAATGTCTTCCAACACAACATGGTCTAAAATAAAATGATGTTTGTTAATGCAAGGTGGAGGCAGATGACAATAAAAAGATGGGATAAAACAAACATTTTAAATAAGTGACAATATTTTGTCTGAAAAGAACAAAAAAATAAAAAATAAATAAAAACTATTATTGCAACTTTAGGGGAGAAAGACTTAAAAGCCAAAAATATATTACATGTAAATGAAAAGGTCTTCCATTATTTAATCTACTGAATAAATTATATGGCACAGCCTTGATTCTGCCACATGGTGGAACAAGTTACTATATATGACTGGTGTTCTAGGGGACATTTACAATGTGCAGGAAGTTATGAACAACTATATCACAGCAGTGTGATATCAAAGCAATGCACATATGGCTTGGTCAAGTATAGTTCAGACTTTACATTTTTTTCAGAAAAGTTTATCCGGGCAAAATTACTATATTTAAGCAATGGCAGAGAAAAAATAAAAAAATAAAATAAAACCAAATATAATACCTTGCCCAAAAGAAAGTTAGAATATAGATGGACCCACAGTGTAGCTGTAACATGTTAACGTCGATATCACATCGGATCCACTTGCTAATAAGCAAAGTGTTGGGTGTTGAGAACTGGTTAGCAATATTGTAAGACGGACTAAATTGGACAACCCCATTATATTCTGCTCTTTTGGTCTATTCCCCCCCATCCCCCCCTTCATCTTTTAACAAAAAAAATAAATAAAAAAATATTCAGTACACTCTTGGTGAGTAGATCCCTTGGTACATGGTTTGTAACAAAGAATATCAGATACTGTATATACAGATATTATAAATGAAATGATGCTTAGATCATCAGCTTCACTTACATACAGTACAACTCTGTCATGCAAACCCAGACTGAATTCAATTCAGTCAGGGTTTCTTAATATCCTGAATTCCCACTTGTTCCGCCATGCAGGCATCCTTTCTATCTAGCATAAATAGCTCCGATCTTACAGAACTGAATAGTGCATTCCTATGCAGGAGGCCACAGTACACAGATAAAACATGACAGTTTGAGAATCTCCACTGAATTGACTTCACAGTATGTTCCAATTTTTTTTTCTCTCCTTTAAATACAATATTTATCCTCTACTAACCCTGTAGGCTTGGCAGTGTGATATAGCTTTGGATTAGCTAAGAATACAGAATCATAAACGCTGCTTCAGGAGTAAACATGTTTATCATCAAAATGCGTCATTTTCTCAGTGGTTTGACATGGGTGTTACCCTTGTGTTTATGGGTAAAGAAATCTATATAATAAAAATTAAAAAAAAATACTGAAATAAAAGTACACTGTATGTGGTCAATACATGTTAAGATCACATCAATGAATTCTAGATTTAGTGATCTTTTGTCCAAAGGAACTATATTGCCATTGTGATCATGAGAAAACACCAGCACACATCGTTTTGAATAATTCCTTCGATAATGAGGAATTCACAGTTAAAAATTGAAGATTAGCAAAATTATATTGCTACTAGCTAAATAGTTTGAATCTTCTGGTGGTGAAAATTGCTCTCCTTGTTGCATCTCTGGCCAGCCCTACCACAGTTCAGTTTGCTCATTTCTTCCCGAAAACACAACACGCTTAAGGAGTGGTCCTGGGCAATTCGTGCTTGATCCCCGTTCCAGTTTCCTGGCCACAGCTTCAGAGTCTACCTTGCAAGGTTCTTCGGTTCGCTGCTTGGAATGCACCAGTCGTCTGCCTCTGTGCAGAGCTTATAGTGTTTCCAAGCAGACTTGTTGAAAACTGGCAATCTTTCTATAGATTCTGAAGACATCGCCTGCAAGGTAAAAGGAGAGAAAATGTTAGAAACTGCCACTTTATACCGATTGCCAGAATGTGTAAAGAATAAAAAAAAAAAAAGGAGGTTTTTTTTATTTAAGTATAGAATAACAGAGTCATGAACATAGAAATGATGTTAATGCACTAAAAATATGGGATGGCGGAGTTTAGAGACCATCTTTTAAAATTATTCCAGCACTCAAATTACAGACGTATTTTTCATGACAACTTTTAATCAAAGCTTCAATGGCAGGTATGGGACTTGCCGGGAACTTGGGACAGTTGGGAGAGGGGGTTCATATTTAGACACCACCCCCAAAGTGTTAAAGCAAGTCATAGAAGAATTAAAAATATATATGTTTTTTTCCCAAGCTGGTGGATTGTGTTAATAGCCAACCTGTCAAATGAAAGACATGTTTATGTTCAAGGTCTGATAGATGAGCTCCTGTAAAGAAAATGTACAGTAATGCGATGCTCAGGAGAGCACGTATGAACTACCATTTGTGTAGCCTCTGGCATGTGTTTTCACATTCTACAAATTCCAAAACTATGTGAAACATTAAGTGACAAACCAAAAATCAGACTGCTGGCAAGCAATGTTTTAATAAATATTATTAAAAAAAATTAAATAAAATTAAGGTACCTTTAAGTAAATAACAGCATCTGTTCCATAGCCTTCCATAGAATGCAGCACTAAGTCTCCTTGGAAGTATTTAGCATATAGTCTGGAGATGGGCAAACCATACCCAAAGCCGGCCTAAAAATAAGATAATGATGTTAACATATACAAAGTTTGGTTTTATGTTAATGAAGAAAAATAATAAAAGTTAAAGGCACACTGTAGGCACCCTGACCACTTCAGCACATCTAAGTGGTCTGGGTGCTGTGTCTCTATTGCACTTAGTACTGCAATGTTTATATTGCAACTCTAAGTCTGCCCTTAGTGGCTGTCTACCAGATAGCCACTGGGGGCACTTCCAGAATTGAAAAAGACCTTTGGTCCGTTATCTGACACTGGACTTCCTCATGCTCTGCAGGAGGGCCTCCAGCAGCAGATTTTTTCCCCATGGGAAAGCATTGAATAATGCATGCATGCGCATTAGGCCTCCTCCGCTGACTGATGGCGGGGAAGGGGCCTGACCCAGCGCCAAGGGATATGGGCGCTGGATTCAAGGTGGTTTTAACCCCTTCTGCCCCATGACTGAAGGGGGTACCTTTTAATCCTATAGTGCCAGGAAAACAGCTTTGTTTCCCTGGCAACATAGGATCCCTTTAACAGACCAAATCTACCTTTACATTATCCTGATAATTCTTTTTCCCCTTTGTGACTAAAAATTTATTAAGTGCCCTGCCTCACAGGGGTTAAGAGTACCATATGATGGTGAGATGAAAGAGTCTAGTAACAGAGACCTTAAGAGGACAACAGTCACCAGAATTTTATTTATATTTAAATTCTAAGAATCATTGAAAACATGGAATTACTTTTTTTTTAATATATATATATATATTTTTTTAAATAAAGTAAATAAAATATCTGAAAGTCTGGCCCCTACTTTCACAGAATACTAAACCCCTCTGCCATATTCATACATTTCCGGTCAGACTGCAGTAGAATCCGACAGTTAGGCTCCTGCTACACTCCCTGAACAGAGCCAGTAACGTCAGTCATTCCCATGTGTCCGAATTCCAACCACATTGGCAATTCTATTTACTAAAGCCAAATGTCAGTCGGTTGACCTAATTCTGTAACATTAGTTTTGAAAAACAGGGATTTCCTCAAACCAATCTACAGTGCTGGTATCGCAAATGTTCACTTGCTATTTGCAAGTGAACGATGGTTTGAAGAACTATTTGCCCTCTGAGAGGCTAGAGGGGTAGGGGGAAGTGTTAAAAATGCTTGGAGGCGCAATGGTTTACTATGTACTGGCTTATGTATTCTATTTATTAGGCCCCCTAACCCATGTCATAGGTGTGGCAGGGAAGGGCACACTAGCCAAGGATTTTTAAACTATTTGTTTGCTGGCTGCTAGCGCTGTCCGTGGGCAAATGGTTCTTCAAATTTAGCATTCAATTGCAAATAGCAAGTGAATAATAATTTGTGATTCAGGTCCTGTAGATTGGTATGGAGGAGTTTGGAAAATCTGTGTTTTTTTTTGTTTGTTTTTTTTAAATACTAAACAGGCTCATAATATGGGGGAGAAGACAAAAACACACAACAGACATCACATTCTTACCAGTGGAGCATTACGAGAATTGTCCATCATTGGTCTGGGTGCAGTGGAATACATGTAGCTAAAGAGGCGTTCTATTTTCCGTAAAGGGACACCCCCTCCATTATCAGATAACTACAAAACAAAAAAAAGTAGGAGTTATAATGTTTTGTTACGGTATCTACATGCAGCATTGCCAAATAGCAAAAGTGCAAGTTGTCTTCAACTCTAGTCCAGAAAACAAGTTAAACAAAACAAAAAACACAATGATGAATAAATCTAGGAAATAAAGGAACAAATAAAGACTTTACATTTTAGGATTAACGATCTAACTCTGCACAGTTAACTACAGATCTTGATGCGGGGACAACCCTTCATTCATAGTCTGAATGGAGCCTGAACGTTCACCTATGTCATTTGCTAAATCTTAAATAAAAAAATAAAAAAAATAAAAAAAGTTCTAATGATTTGTATTGTATTGTATTGTTCTAGTCAGTAATGCAAATTCCAGAAGTGACAGCCTCGCTTTAATTCTATAGCCATCATACAAATCTATAATCATTTATAAAGTAGCCTCCTAAATGCATTGAATTTTACTTGTCATTCACACGCACCCCAATTGCTCCAGACTGTAATGGCTGTTTGTATAAAGTTAGTTATATGGAATGGTTTTGGTATCCAATGCATTATAATAACGGAAGAAAGATCACCAATATTTTCATTGTTTGAGAATTCCACTCCCAGAAAATCATATGGATTCATCTTCGCTATAATTCTGTGTTTAATGCCCCATTTTCATTGTTTTGCCTAATCATCTGTTCTTTAGTAATTGTAAACTTTTACTCCGCAAAAATGTCTCTATCAAATTCCTTGAAAAACATTTACTAGAACTGTGAGCAATGCACCCATAAAGTTAATGATGAGTGCCATCTTGTTAAGATGTATTTATATATAAAACCAATCTCACTAATGTGAAGCACTGCATGTGCATTGCAAGTCTCTTACTTAAAATGATTTGGCACACAAAGTAAGATGAAAGCAGATTGGCAGGCTGCTGAGAAGCCATGCTTTTATTTTTAAACTTGCACTTCGCCCTGCAAATTACAGTTGTCTGCCGATACTCTGATAGTTCTGTTTAACTGCCTTGATAAGCACAAGTTAAGTTTCCACAAACACAGAGACGGAGGCGAGCAGATGTGTTTGGAGAGCACAAGGGTTTAAATCTTCCAGACCGTTACCTTAATTGTTAGGTCTTCTTTTCCTAGAACAACATTCACTTTAACTGGTGGCAGGGAAGGGCTATCCTCGTGGTACTCAACTGTTGCCCGCATGGCATTCTACAAAGAACAAGCAGCAAATATTAGCACCAGTTTAAGAGTACAGAATTATGGGGTGGGGTTTATAAATTTTTTTTCCCCAACACAAGAATATTTATAAACATCACCAAAATAAATTATATATTACAAAATCCAATTACTACAATATTCAGTTGGCTTTCAACAAATATAAAGATTAAAAAAAGTAAAAGAAAGTTCAGTTTGTTCCAGCATGCCTTTTATCAGAAAGCCAAAATTAACAATTTAAACATTTAATTCTAAATTTTGCTTTTATGCTACCAATGGGATGATACTGGATATGTAACTGCTTTAGATGTTTTAGAGATCACTTCAGCTTGTGACATTGGTGCAGCCACAACAGACTTGATAACAAGACAACAAAACTCAGCGGTAGTTCTTATTTAAAGTGTACCAATCACGCTAATTAGCATGATGTTACATGAAAGCAGTTACGCAAGTCTCTTTTCAGCTATGTATGTAACTATGTAAATTTCCAATATAAAAACCACACAAAAAAATACAAATGTTAAAAAAAAAAAAAAAACACATTTTTTTTTTGGCGAAACATTGGTACACCAAAATGTTTGGTTGGATCATTATAGAAGAAAATAAGATTTATTAGTAGTGTTACAATAACTAATGTAAATTATATTTCATATAGGTAATCGACATACCTTAAAGAGTTCAAACAGCATATGGTACAAGTGGGAAGGAACGTAGACTATATTTATGGGCTGTCCAGGTGCCTTTACTGTAATTAAAGAGAAAAAAAAGTTATGTAAGTTTATGAACTGAATTCACAGCATACAAAGGAAGAGTGGGAGAAGGGTGGAGGAAGATTTTACTTTTATTAAATATTTGTATCTACAAATTAGGCAGGTAGATCATTTGACTTACCATTTGTCTGCTTTATTTCTAGTTCAGGACATGCTAAATAATACTGATCACAAAGCATCTTCGAGTTTTCAAACGCATCTGAAATGTGAACAGTTATAATGAAAAAAAACTAAATAAAAGTTACCAAGTTCTATTTCACCATTTAGGGAATAAACCAAGCTGAATTAACCAGGCAGTACTGTATGTGTATGCTGTTTTGGCACCCACTCACCCAGTGAAGGTTTTAAATGTATAACACTTCAGATATGCAGAACAGAAGACTCAATTACTGACAGACGTTAATGCAAAAGGTCAGACAAATGCCAATGTTCGCCTACTCAGTACAGTAACAAAATAAAAATAGCACCACCTTCTAAATTTAAGCAAAAGGCAGACAGCATCCCAAAGGGACAAAGACAAAGAGTGACTAGCACAGAAAAGACAAGTTGTGATCTCTCTGATTTCCATTATCTGTAGATCTTTATCTAGTGACATTTATACCAGAAACTCGCAACTAGAAGCTCCCAAGAGGGCGCGCACACACACACCCACCAAAATCAGACACTTACCATGTACAACTTCAACCACATCACAGTTTGGATCAATGCTTCCAATGTGTTTAGGATGAGCTGGATTTGTTCCACCATCAAATAGAAGTGCTAGAATGAAGGTGAACTATATCATTAAAAATTCAACATTTAATAACAAATACATTTTAATTAATAATAAAAAAAAATAAAAAAAAACAAGTTATGGTGGGGGGGGGGGGGAAATGGTGAAAACCCCTTACAGCTTTAGTCTGGGGATAGTTAATACAATGTTAAACAAAAATCTGCACACCAGTCAACCCATAAGGCTTGCGTTTTCCACAGATATCACAAATCTGCAGTGATGTTAGAAACATCACTGTAGATTTGTGATTTCTGTGGGAAAAGCAAGCCATATTGCTTGCCAATTCTAGGGCAAACACTTCCACAAAGTACAAGATGTAAATAGTAAGCTAAGAAAAATAAATAGGACAGTACCCCAAAGGTTTACAATAGATTACCACAGGGGCAGCAACCACTTTGCTATTTCACAATATTTAAGGTTTGTACAAACCCCCCCCTTTACAACTGTATATGCAATTCCACACTGAACTGTGAAAAGTTTAAATTAATGCTAAAATTCAGAATAGTTCAAGCTTGTTGTTAATACTTTTTTTAAACTAATGAGAGTCAATTTAAAGCGGTTATAAAATCTTCACAAGGAAGTTCACTTTCAACTGTTTCTAGGCCATTCGATGCATCAAAACCTTCTACAATTAAAGCAAACTATTGATCAGGCAAGATGAACATGCCAGTGGTTTGTCTACAAATAGTAGAACATTTTCCATTCCATGAAGGGTTTAATGATCTGCCAAATAAAATAATCCAATTCTTACTGTGCTGGTTAATAAGCATCCTGATGGAAATACGGCTCATGTAGAAGCGATCGAGGAAGTACTGGACATTTTGATTGGTGACAGGATCCACCCCAAACGCCTCCTTGTATTCTATCACACCCTGTGCCATTGTAGGGACCACATTATTATGTCTATTTCGAATGGTCACAAGTGTTTCTGTGAAACTGGGGAGGAAAACAATGAACAAATAGATTACAGAAAATTCTGTATTACACTCATAAATCCATGCAAAAATATGGTGATTGGCTATGTATCAGAGTTGTATGGCAACAGTTATAGAAATAGTTTAATCAAAATTAAAGGCCAAAATAGGAAACGTCAATCTATTTAGTTGGAGGTTTTCCCCAATTTAATATTTGTCTTGCAAGTCATTACTTGGTATACAAGTCCCTATATAGTTGCCAACAGCCATATTATTACACTTAAGCTTGGACATAATACGCTTGCCATCTCCATTACATAAGTTTCCTGGCAAAGAGGAAAGCACCGGGAAAATTATGTAAAATCTCCTGTTATGACTTCGATTACAAATGGCTCATTCTACCTTGTGTGACTGAGGAAATGCCTGCAAACCACTCCCCAAACAAACTGGCTCAATTAAGACAGGATTGCCAAACATGTTGGATAAGCAAGCATTGTGTGCAAGCGGAATTGGTGGAAGTCATGCGGGTGAATTAGACTCAATTGAAAATAAGAAAACAGTGAAATCACTCTGTGTGTTTACATTTCAGCATCAAGCTGCTGCAGTAAACCTTTACTTTTTTTAAATATTAAAAATTCAACATTTAATAACATACATTTTAAATTAATTTAAAAAATAAAATAAAAATATAGTTAACAAAACGAAGTAGTGCTTACTCAGACAAAACTCGTTGGTCCTCGGGATTTTTTTCAACAAATTCTATTAGTTCCATCAAACTCTGTATGTACCTAAAGAGGAGGGGGGGGGGGTAATAAACAAATACAAAGCTTGGTTAACAGATGGAAAAATCGAAAAAAACCAAAGAACATTCTGAAATGACAACTTCTAGAACGTCAAGCATTCAGCATACCTTCTACAGATATCAATGACAACTGCTTAGACTAAAGGTGCCCCAAAAGGTACATAACCAGAGGTTTTAGAACTAACCCCCAGGATGCTTTGCGTGCCTTTAGAATGACAAAGCATCATAGAAGCTGTAGTTTTAGAACATCTGGGGATCTACATTTTGGGCACACCTGGCT
This sequence comes from Pelobates cultripes, assembly GCA_933207985.1. Lineage (NCBI taxonomy): Eukaryota > Metazoa > Chordata > Amphibia > Anura > Pelobatidae > Pelobates > Pelobates cultripes. The sequence continues at coordinate 43,881,521 of OW240915.1, forward strand.
TACACATAGGAAGTACACTGATCAATGGCTTTAAAATGATTAACAGTGCTGTACGTTGGTGCATGAATGAGCATTCAGTTCCATGGACAAGCACTGCACGTTTGCTACAGAGTGCAACCCAGGTATCCAAATAAATGTTCTGTATATCGGGAGCTTAAATAGAAAACATGTAAGAGTAACGGGGAATATAAATATACTTTGTATCAGCATGCTTTACATTGTGAGAGCCGCTAAAAATCATGTATACTACTGCTAAATTCATTGTTCAGGATGAACACCCAATATCCCTTAATTTGGACATTTAACTATTTTCTTGTCACAAAGCCCTAGATTGATATTGTAGCTGCAGTGTAAAGATATGAATTATATGGATATACATGTATATGGTTGGAATATGGTTATATGGAACATTGAGGACAGATACTGGTTTGTTGCAATTTTCCCTGTTATTGCCCTTCTCTCCAACCCCAAAATTAGGATAAGAATTAACCAAGAGTCTGAATTCATTAGCAGTCATTATAACTTACTCTTGTACAAAAGAGGCATGATTTACCATTCAATATAGACTTCAAAAAAATTACAGTAGGTATTTATGCAGACAGTCACCCCCAATACGTTATTAGTTTTGTAACCAGTTTGCATTAGCAACATTTCATTAATGCAGTTACTGTAAATCCTTTCATGTCAAGCACAACTTTTGCCTGAGTTTAGCACTTTAAGTTATTTGGTTAAACGGACACCATAATCACCAAAACAACTTTAGCTTAATGAAGCAGTTTTGGTGTATAGATTATGCCCTTGCAGTCTCACTGCTCAACTCTCTGCTATTCAGGAGTTAAATTACTTACCATAATTACTAACCATAGTTACACCTCCCTGCATGATACTTGCACAGCCTTCCTAAACACCTTCTTAAAGAAAGAGTCATCTAATGTTTGCACAGTCTGTGAAATGTAGGATTTATAACCTGCACAGTTAATAGCTTGCAAGACCTTGCAGGAGCCTCCTGTCTGTGATTAAAAGGTCAATTTAAAGAGCATGAGATAAAAATTTCTAAAGAAAGTTAGCACCAGATTGAAAAACATGTTTTAATGCAGACTGTCAGTCACAGCCACGGGAGGTGTGGCTAGGGTTGCATAAACAGCAACAAAATTGAAACTCCTAAAAGGCAGAGAATTGAGCAGTAAAACCTTAGAGACATGATCTTGACACAAAATCTGCTTCATTAAACTAAAGTTTTGTGAGGACTATAGTGTCCCTTTAAGGTGGATTACTTCTGATAGTTACCAGCTTTGCACAAGTTGTACTGAGGGGGTGTGCAGCAATGGGTCTGGAAGGATGTAGATTTCTCTCATTATATTTGCCAGTCTCACAGGTAGTTCTTGGCGCAGAAACGCAAATGATGTTTTTTCACATCCATTAGCAGAGCCTATATAAAAGTAAAAAAAAAAAAAAATAAAGAAGTTAAAACACTTTTTTTTTAAATAGATTTAACTAAATAAAAGTAGAGTGCTGGGGGTTTTGCCAAGACTGCTGAGCACTCCTGGGTCATCTTTGGCTGCCAGAACATAACCCCAGTCACAATCAGGTAGACCCGAATTTGCTGAATGTTGTTATGAGAGCTACAGGAAGTCCGCCAAAACTTCTGCACCTGATTAATTGTGTTTTAAAAGTTCATTACCCTGAGACACAAAGAAAATCCCCCAAAAAATGTTTGCAGTCATGTTGAATCAAGGTATACTCTTTGACCAAAGAGAATAATTGATTATGCGGGGTGTGTTACATTAGCAAAGCATTCTTGTAGAAAGGCAAAAAAGTAGAATGGTTTGCAGAAAATAAAATAGGAATTGACAGTTATAGGTAGAATGTGTTATGGAGCAACAAGTCCAAATATATTTTAGATGCCTGCTTGGAAGAAAAGCAGACACATCACTGGATTTTCTCCAACACTAAAAGTATACTTTTATTGTTGCCTGTTAGAGTGGCCTTATCTTCAAACTTGTACCTTTAGTAAGGTTTGCTGCAAATTAAGGGAAGTCATATAACAACTAAAAGTTGTTGTTTTTTTTAGCTCTTTAGTGACCAATCACAAGCTTTGCAATTGGTCTTTAAGGACTGTATTCCAAAATGGAATGTTCCATAAAAATATTAAAGCTAGCCAGACATAACATGCTGGCATTAGAACTTTAGGAACCAGCTTGTAATATCAGGAAGAAAAAAATGCAACTGGTCCATTCAAGGTTATTAATACTAAAGGGTTACAAAAGAATTTTATTCACTAAAAACCAAATTGGCAAAAAAAAAAAAAAAAAAGTGCAAACTTTAGTAAATGAGCCCGATAAGAGTTATACTCCCAAACTTACTCAGTCTAATACAGATGCAACTGCACCCTCAAGCAACATAGAACATGTCATTAGAATGGGCTTAATCTGTGGATGTTGGCACTAGTATAAACGGAAGATTTTTGATTTCTTCATAAGGTGATCCTCCCAATCAGTGATCGATGAGTAATGTATAATAATGCTTGCAATGCGTTTAAACTATATAGTTACAAGCTGGTCCAAAATCTTTGTTATTGTTGCATAGTAAACAGTACCAACAACTTTTTTTTTTTCCCTGACTGATATTATCATGCTGCAGTTATCGAATTTGTGTATGGGGCGTATCCACTGAAAACCAATAGGGAAAGACTGTATTGGTGGGTGGGGGACCTTTGACTTACAGGTTCATGTATTCACGAAAAACATATCTCACTCACTGGGTCCCTGAACTGTGAAATAAGTTAACATTACAGGTCAGTCTCTGCACTATTGAACCATGAATAGTTGCGTAAACTCAGATTCCTGGACATGTTTACTGGTAGGAAACATCATTTAAAGTTCATTACATAATGCACTTTGTATCAGATGGCACCTTTCTTCTAATGTTCTGATCATTTGAGCAAGTTCACCAACATTAAAATTCAAAGAGTTAATAAAAATGAACACTACAGCCACCATAACCACAACAGCTTGATTGCTCTCCGCCAATAAGTCAAGTGTTTTGAGCTATCAGAGGTTTCTGCTAAGGAACCTTTGGGTCTGACGTTTGCAGTGGCGGCAGCGTAATGCGCATAGTAGAGCCAGGTAAGAAATCAATGTGTTCAAAAATGGTAGTATGCATTTCATGTCTATATGCTCTATATCAGGAGCCCTCTGTGAGGCTTTACTCAGATATTTTAAAAAGTCAGTCGGAGCCCTAATGGTCAGGGAAGGCAAATATGCATCCGGGGCAAGAAATTGCTCATAATTAGTTAACTGAAGCATCACCTGATGAATTTAAAAATATTTCTACAGAGTTGAGGGGTTAATGCCCATCATTACTGCAATATAAATAAAGTTCTGGCTTGCCTGGTGCCAATCCAAACGCATTTTTTGGCAGCTGCCCTTTCACATACCAGAGGTCAAACCAGGAGAACACTGGTGACGTTATGAAAATGACTGCAACGTAAACGAACGAATACTATTAAAGGGAGTTGAAACCTCACCTTAAAGGGACTTTTAACAAGGTTACTCACTAAAGTGTCAATGGTTAGGAAAAAAAAAAAAATCTGAGTAAATTTCAAGTATTAGTCTAAAAGAGCTGTACTGAAAATATAGCAGCCCAGGAGAATACTCCTCATTCCACTATTTAGGACTAGAGTTTTAAACCCCGTAAGGACATGATGGAAATATTCAGTCAGGATTCCCTTTTATTTCTGTAATTGTGTCCTTAAGGGGTTAATTCACTTTGTATTCTTGTATTAAAAAAAAAAATAAAATAAAAAAAAATTTTTATACAATAATACCCAAAAAATAAAAATAAACGAATGAAAAAAAACCACACAAAAGTCTTCCGTAGCTAAAAATACTGGTCTTTTCCTGTAAGGCTTGGCAGAGGACAAAGTTAGGAATTGCAACAGCTGCTAGAGCCACATCTGTTTTGCAGAAAAATTTGTTCCCTAGAAAACTTGCAAAAATATTACAGAGGTTTAGAAATATTCAAACATTAGAGCACAATATACAAATGTAAAAACAATTTCTAAGAATGAGTCTGGGGTCAAAGTGCACAAGGTTGAATGTCATAAATTTACCATTGCAGATACACTCCCTATAAACCCAATATTTACCTAACTGGCCTCATACAGAAGCACTTTAACCTATAAAATACATAGGAGAATATAAAGTAAATTGAGACTTGTCAAGATTTCAACAAGAATTTCACATTTTAGTCCAAGTCACACTGCCAGTTCAGCTACTTTGTTCTGAAAGCAAGTTATTTAACATATACCCTTTTGGCCTTTTAAGTTAACTACTTGGTAAACAATCCCCTGAGGATTTGCAGAGTACACATTCTTACAGCAATATACCAGTGGCAATAGGGTGCACTTTGGCCATCTTATGGCAATCATGTGGCTTCATATCTGAGAACTCATTCATTATGTTGCAAGCATTTAAAGTGGCTGACTTTCCAAACCATTTGCCAGTATTTTTAACCCATGTATAATTTCCTGTTCCACATAGGAACTAAGTGGTAACATTTCCATTTGGCCTCATTCGATATTATTCGACAGTAATAAAGTTGGAAATAGTGGAATATTGACAGAATTACTGGCACAGCAAAAAAAAAAAAAAAACACTTTTAAAGAGACAGTAAGAAAAATCTGACATGGCAAGAAATCAATTGAACATGAAACATACTAAAATACAGTATAAAATAATTATTTTTCTAGCTCAAAGAGTTTTTCTTTTGTTTTAATATAATGTTGATGTGCCAAGGGTCGGCTTAGGTAGCTACTTATGGGTAACAAAATGTAAACATACAAAACACTTACTAAATAAATGAGTCTAGATGGGTGTTCAGTTAGGCATTGTGAACCAACTAAAATAGAGCCCGTAACAAATGTTGGATATGAATGGAAAATGTCTTAAATTTAAAGAATTTTGTCAATATTCACTTGGATGCTAGATCTCATTTAATAAACATCAAGGTAAAACTACAGATTTGGATTGGCTGCCATTTTTACATGAGCTCTGCATATGACTGCAAATGCCAATAAAGGATTGTAAAATGTCATGCAATGCCAACATGACCAACTCCACACTGAAAAACAACTCTGATGTTAGGTGATCCTGATACAGGTTTACAGAAATAAAAACATCAGTATTAACTGTACCTGAAGACAAACATCTTACCAAAGTCAATAAACTGCTTCATAGATAGAGGTGAAGGAGAAAACCTGCTGAATCTCTCGATCTGCTTGGGTGCATTGGCCAAGGCAGCATTTTTAAGCAGAAACCGGGCGAACTTCATCTTAGCACGGAGAAAGGAAGTCTTTCCTGTTCAAAATAAGCAATAACATGTTTGTTAAAGGATAAGAAATATACACCCCGCCCTCTGTGTAACATTCTGGGAAAACACAATGTGAAGTCCCCATAACTAATATTGTAAAGAATATATGCAACTGCAGAGTGGATCACAGGGTTCACAACAGGTATTAACCAGTCACCAACTACAGTGCTGCTGTGGACAACCATTAAATCAGAATACAAAACAAATAAGAAATATCACACACACACAAAATGGATTTTTGCTTTAGCAGACTGCATGGAAACAGTATTTTCTTGCCTACTGGAGCAGTTTAAGTGCCAAGTCAAACAATCAAGAGAGCAGGGAGATGACTAACACATGCTGAATGAAATCAGCATAAAAAAAAAAACCCACATGTATTTATTTTTTAAATAAAGTATTTTGTACCATCCCATTAATATATTAATATTGGGTTATGTACATATCCTGCACCATATGACAATGCCCTCTGTAGGACTGCAGAGCAATGTTCCAATGTCATTTACATGATGAGCATCTTGACCCAGCACAGCAGACACAACGTATTCACAGAAGAATCAACATTCTAAATACAATAGGCAGTATATCAGCATAATAATGATGGCTCCCAGTAAGACACATTCTGTATTTTAGGAGGTCAGTGGAATTGCATGGTCACAGCTGGATACTAGGACTCTCTCTGCAAAACCTAGTGCAAGCTGGGTGCTCTATATATAAGGGCTCTCTCAATATAAACAATCCAAACCTGAGAGTCTCTCTATAAACAGCTGGATGGTCTCTCTCTAACCATTAAACAGCGCTACGGAATTTACTGGCACTATATAAATAATAATAAAAAAAATATATAATAAAAAAGACTTGATGGTCTTTATGTATAAATAACTGCCCAGCAGGATGGCCTATACATATTTATTTTTTACACACACACACACACACTCTCTCTCTCTCTCGCTCTCTTATAAACAGCAGGATGGTCTCTCTCTCTCTCTCTATAGAGCAGGATGGTCTCTTTCTCTATACTATAAACAGCAGGATGGTCTCAATATTCACATGATTCCAGATGGATTCTCTGTAAATGCAGGGTCTGAGCAGGACTCACCTCTTGCCCAGTGATGCAGTCAATGTCAGGCTGTGGATGGAGCTCTGTTCTCCCAGCCTGTGGATGGAGCTCTGTTCTCCCAGGCTGTGGATGGAGCTCTGTTCTCCCAGGCTGTGGATGGAGCTCTGTTCTCCCAGGCTGTGTATGGAGCTCTGTCAGGCTGTGGATGGAGCTCTGTTTGAATGGACCAGCTGATGTGAGATTCCAGCTCCCAGTGCTGCTGGCTGTGGCTATGATGCTACCCCCCTGCTTCCTACAGTGAGCGGCTTGCCCTGTGTGTCTCTATATGTAGCCCGCGGCACCGGCCTCTCTCTGCTCCTTCTCTCATCTGTTTACCCCAATCCTTGCACTCTCTCTCTTATTCCAGCCATCCGGGGGGCGGGCCAGGAAACCGAGGCCCCGCCCATCACTGCAGGAAGGCGGAGACACAAAACTTCTCCGAGAGAAGGAATAAACAGCGCGAGGAGGTGGGCGGGGCCTGCGGGATGTTGCCAGGCATGTTATTGGCGGCTCCCCCGCCGATTGGGTCATTCGTTAACCCATTGGTGGCTGCATGCGGCGGCAGCCAAACCTGTCCCAGCCAGTTCTGAGTAGCGTGTTTACCTCAGCATTGTCACATACACAGGGATCCTATAGCCCCATCCCCCAGCCCAGCCATGGGGAGGGAATGCATGGGGGCATTGCAGTAGTTATGGTTGTTAGTCTGTATTCTGACACTAATAAAGGATTCACCCCCTCCCCCCCAATAGGAGTTAATGTCTCTACTGCTTTACTTGGTACTTGGCAAGACTGTATTAAAGTTTGCAGGTGGTTAATACAGCCCTTATAAAATAAATAAAAAGGGTTATTCATTTCCATAAAATGTTTAGGGGCTGTAGACACTTATTATTATTATTACGGTATTATTATTATGGTATTACTGTATTATTATTATTATTATTACGGTATTATTATTATGGTATTACTGTATTATTATTATTATTACGGTATTATTATTATTATTACTGTATTATTATTATTACGGTATTATTATTACTGTATTATTATTACTGTATAATTATTATTATTACGGTATTATTATTATTATTATTATGGTATTATTATTATTACGGTATTACTGTATTATTATTATTACGGTATTGTTATTATTATTATTATTACTGTATTATTATTACTGTATAATTATTATTATTACGGTATTATTATTATTATTATGGTATTATTATTATTACGGTATTACTGTATTATTATTATTACGGTATTGTTATTATTATTACTGTATTACATTATTATTACGGTATTATTATTACGGCATTATTATTACTGTATTATTATTATTACGGTATTATTATTATTATTACGGTATTATTATTATTATGGTATTATTACTGTATTATCATTATTATGGTATTATTATTATTACGGTATTATTATTATTAATATTGGTATTTATATGCAGCCCTGTAAAAAAATATTATAAAAAGGAGGAGATCTAACAGTAAATGAGACGATTATAAAATGTTACAGGAACAATAGGTTGATGAGGACCATGCTTGAACGAGCTTACATCTATTATAACTTCACTAGATATCGCTCACACCTCTATAAAAAAAAAAAAAACACACAAAAAAATACTGTTTCAGGACCAAAATAAGGGACCCAAAGGGAGAAGTACAAATTTATAGAAAAAAAAAAGTAAAAACTGATTTGAAAAAATATGGGCGTGGGGTTGTATGTTTGTGGGGATGCTGCTTGAGGGGTTGTGAGTAGTGATGTACAGAACGGTTCGCCGAACGGTTCGCCACAAACAGTTCGCCACGGACTCATCATTGAGTAAACTTTGACCCTGTACCTAACAGTCAGCAGACACATTCCAGCCAATCAGCAGCAGACCCTCCCTCCCAGACCCTCCCACCTCCTGGAGAGCTCACTAAGAATGAAGCTTCACAATGAATGTAAAATGGATGCTGTCCAGGAGGTGGGAGGGTCTGGGAGGGAGGGTCTGCTGCTGATTGGCTGGAATGTGTCTGCTGACTGTGAGGTACAGGGTCAAAGTTTACTCAATGATAAGTCCGTGGCGAACCGTTCGCGAACCGTTCGGGACATCACTAGTTGTGAGTTTAACTACTAAAGCGGACTGTCGCATGGCGGCGGAGCTCCTGACCTTTACCTCAATAAACTGCCACTCTCAACTCTTGGACACAAGCTACTTCCACCCCAGGGTGACCGCGAGACTCACCAGGGCCCCATGGGTCAGAAAAAGAAAAAAACAGAAGGCGGATAAGCACAGGCTTGGCGTGAATATAGGGGAGCTCTGGCGGCAGGCCCACGACGACGCCAGCGCCAAGATGGCGTCCCTCCACGGAGGCTGTTCGGATATCTCTGATGGGTCATCCAACAAAGCAGAAGGGAACATGACACCGGCCCCGACGTTGCCACTGCCAACCCGGACACAGCCCCGGCCTCCAGTGACAACTCCCACACCGGTGACCATGGAGGCCATTGGAGAGCTCGTGGCGGATCACCATGGAAGAATCTCAGCTAGGAGGGAGGATCTGAAAAGCATATCAGCTCGGCTTGGGGCAGTGGAGGACACCTCCAGCAACCACACAAACCAGATAACAGAGCTACAGTCAGCAGTCCAAAAACTGCAACAACAAAATCTGCTCCGTGAACAGCAACTGTCCACACTGGAGGACAAATGCCGCAAAAATCACCTGAAAGTCAGAGAAAGAAGTCACACTTTACCAGGCTGTTCCTTACCACATTACTGAACCCAAAGGCAGCCAGAGCGATTACATTAGACGGAATCTGCTGGAAACCACGACCAGCCAAAGCACCACCCAACGCTCCCGGGGACGTAGTGATCCGGTTTCAAAACCTGAAAGACAAAGCTGCAGTCTTGGAAGCCACCAGAGGTCAGCCAACATACTCCTTTGAAGAGATGGCCCTGTCATTCTACTCTGACCTCTTGAGCGGGACACTAGCATGGAGAAGGTCCCTGCGACAATTCACAACACTTCTGCGACTACACCAACTCAAATACCGCAGGGGACCAGGCTGCACCTTACACATCACCAAAGGAGACACCTCACAGGTCATACACGATTTGCAAGAGGCCATGAGGGCTCTAGGCAAGCTAGACCTCCCCCTGAACTCTCGTAATCCATCGCAGAAATCAACGGGGCCCAAATGCTCCTTCGGAAGAGACACAGCCAGCACCCCAGAGTTCGTGCCACGATGTCCTCCCGCGGGACCCTATGCAGCAGCCACGACTTGAACCAGGACTATACTCCACAGAATATCCACCGGGATGTTCCCCCTGGCATATATAATCACTAGTGATGTCCCGAACGGTTCGCCGAATGGTTCCCCGCGGATGGCGAACATATGCGCTGTTCGGTCTGCCCCCTATGTCATCATTGAGTAAACTTTGACCCTGTACCTCACAGTCAGCAGACACATTCCAGCCAATCAGCAGCAGACCCTCCCTCCCAGACCCTCCCACCTCCTGGACAGCATCCATTTACATTCATTGTGAAGCTGCATTCTTAGTGAGCTGTCCAGGAGGTGGGAGGGTCTGGGAGGGAGGGTCTGCTGCTGATTGGCTGGAATGTGTCTGCTGACTGTGAGGTACAGGGTCAAAGTTTACTCAATGATGATGAATAGGGGGCGAACCGTTCGGGACATCACTAATAATCACCCTTCAGATTACTGATTGAACGTTGTGACTTTATTTTTTTTTTTTGAATTTGACAATTTTTATTGTACAATGCATCGAGATACAGTCATGACATTTAATGTACATCATATGCAGATTACACGATTCCACACGTCATTGGTAGGTGTTACAGACATTATGAATTCGTTTTTATTCTCCCCTATCCCTCTGAGGGTTCAGGACTGTAGGTGGTCGTGCAAGGGTGTGTCGTGCATATCTGTGCAAGGTTATCTTCGGCCACCAGTGGCCGGATGCTCTGTACGCCTCATTGTCAAGCATCGTACTTTTCGGGGAGACGAGTAGGTAGGATAGAGGGTGGATGTGGAGTGGGGATGGGGGGGGGAGAACTTGAGGGGGGGGGGGGTAAGAGACTAGTTGCGTGGTTTATGTCGGTTCTGTTTGTAATCCTTCTGATCGTAGAAAGTCATTCCACCTGTTATGTGCTAAAGTCATTTGTTTCTTTTCTCCAAATTGTCGTGCATATACCATCTCGTAGGCCCAGTTCAGTTTTATTTGGTTTATGAGAGCCTCTCGTGATGGGATTGTCGTTTGTTTCCATAGCCTAGCAATGCATGTGACTGCGGAGATAAGGATGTGGTATATGGCTGCCCACTTATCTTTAGTAAGTGAGTCTGGTGGTATGAATAGTATGCACAGTTCCAGTGTTAGTGAGATTTGTGTTTGTATGGTGGCATTTATGATTATTTGTACCTCCTGCCAACAGTGGCGTACACATGACCCATGGGGCCCCGGTGCGAAAATTGATCGCGAGCCGGGCCACAACACATGGTGGTGGGCACCTGGTCGCAGGGGTTACAGGGTTGCGACCCCTGCGACCGCGGTATGTACGCCAGTGCATGCAGATGCACACACACTTAAAGGACCACTACAGACACCCAGATCACATCAGCTCAATGAAGTTGTCTGGGTGTCAGGTCCTTCTAGTTTTAACCCTGCAGCTGAAAACATAGCAGTTTCAGAGAAACTGCTATGTTTCACTGAGGGTTAATCCAGCCTCTAGTGGCTGTCTCACTGACAGCCGCTAGAGCAGCACACTGAACGTCCATAGGAAAGCATTGAGTAATGCTTTCCTATGGGCGGGTTTGAATGCGTGCGCGGTCGCATTCGGAGCTGAGAGGCTGAGGGATCCCCAGCGCCAAGGGAGTCCGGCGCTGGAGAAAGGTAAGTGCTGAAGACACACACACACACACACTTACAAACGCATACACACTAGCTAACAGAGACACACTCAGCGACAGACATACATACACACTCACTTACAAAACATACACTCTCATTGACAAACACGCACACACTAACAGACATCAAAGACTCACTGACACTCACTAGCAGACACACATACTAACACTCACACACACTAACACTCACTAGCAGACACACATACTAACACTCACACACTAACACTCACTAGCAGACACACACACTAACACTCACTCTAACACTCACTCTAACACACACACTAACACTCACTAGCAGACACACACACTAACACTCACTAGCAGACACTCACTCTAACACTCACTCTAACACTCACACACACACACATGTATTTTTTTTTTTTTTTATTTAATCCCCCCAGCCTCCTTACCTTTTGGAGTGCTGGGGGGATTCCCTGGGGTCCAGTGGTGCTGCTGACCCCAGCTGGCGGGTGGCCGGTCGGCAGGCGGGCGCGCGAGGGAGCACTCAGTGCTTCCTCTTCAGCTCCCTCGCGCGCCGCGTAGGGATTCCGGCGCCGGAAGATGACGTCATCTTCCGGCTCCGGTATCAGTGCGGTGCGCGAGGGAGCTGAAGAGGAAGCACTGAGTGCTCCCTCGCGCGCCTGCCTGCCAGACCGGCCACCCGGGGTCAGCAGGGCCAGCCTCGGGGGGCCCTGGGGTGGTCAGCTCCTGGGCCCCCCAGGGGAAGAGGCTGGCCCTGGGCGTACATACCGGGTCGCAGGGGCGGCCAGGCCCCCTGGTGGGCCGGGCCCGGTCGCAGCCGCGACCCCTGCGACCCAGGTATGTACGCCACTGCCTGCCAATAGGATTTGATGGTGGGGCATGTCCACCAGACGTGAGACATGGTGCCTTTACTCTGACCACATCTCCAGCAGGTGTCGGAGGACCGCGGCCACATCTGGTGGAGTCTGGATGGTACCAAATACCATCGGTATAACAGTTTGCGCTGCATCTCAATGTGAGTAGCACAAGATGTTACACCTTTGAACGAGGAGTAAGCCTTAGTCCAGTCTGTCAGTGGGATTGTGCTGCCTAATTCTCTATGCCAGGATTGAATGTGTGTTTCTTTGCCCTGATCTAATGCTTGGGTCAGTGCTTTATAACTGATGGAGATTAGTTTTTTCAGTGGTTTTCTACGTGTGCATATCTGTTCGAATTCGGTCATCGGTCTTGTGGCTGCAGCAGCCGGTCCGTTAGGTTTGTTTTTAGCTAAGTAGGATTTAATTTGAAGGTATGCGAAGCCTAGTCTGTGGGGTAATTGAAATTCTTGTTGTAGGTCCGGAAATAGTTTTAACCCTTTGTCATTGTATAGCTGCCCTATTTCTTGGATGCCCATCTGTAGCCATGGTTGTGTGTTCAGGTTCGGTATTACATGTTCTAGGGTGCTGGTTGGGGCTGCCAAAGGCAGTGGGTGGTATCGCGTCATTAGGTGCTTCGTAGAGTCCCAGACATGTAGGGTGTATTGAGTCGTGGGTAAAAGGTGGCTAGTGTCCGTCCTATGTGATTTAGGTGTCCACAGGATGGAATGTAGTGTCATTGGGTGGGCCCAGCTGTTTTCTATTTCCAGCCACTGTGGGGCTGTCGGGTGTTGTCGAAATTGTGGCACCAGCATCAATGTTGCCGCTTTGCAGTATGCTTTTAGGTCTGGGAAGCCTAGTCCGCCCTGGTTTATTGACCTTTGTAGTAGGTTGGTCGCTACTCTGGGTTTTTTATTCTGCCATGTGAAGTGTGTTAGCATTTTCGTGAGTGCTTTGATGTACTTGTCTGGTACTGGAATTTGTAGTGTTCTGTATAGGTATTGGAGTTTGGGTAGTAGTGACATTTTTATGGCCGCGATCCGCCCCACCCAGGACAAGTATTTCCCCTCCCAGGAGCTCAGCAGGGACTTAAAAGTTTCTAACAATGGTTGGTAGTTCGTCTTAAAGAGAGACATGGGGTTTTTGGTCATTTTAGTTCCCAAGAAGGTAAGGTGATCATCTCTCCAGTCTAGAGGGAACGAGCTCTTGAGGTTCGCCAGTTGTGTTGCGGGGAGATTGATACTTAGTGCCTGTGTCTTAGTGACGTTCAGCTTATAATATGACACTCGTCCGTATTCCGTGATGTGGTGCATAAGATTAGGTAGGGATATGTGTGGTTGCGTGAGAGTGAGGAATATGTCGTCAGCGAATAGGCTTAATTTGTATTCTTTCTGACGTAGAGTTACCCCGTGGATTGCCGATTCCATCCTGATCTTGGCAGCCAGTGGTTCCAATGCCAGGACATAGAGCAGCGGGGAAAGCGGACAACCCTGGCGGGAGCCATTTGAGATTTTGAATTTGTCCGAGCAGAATCCTGCGTTTAGGACTTTAGCCGTGGGGCAGCTGTATAGAGCCTCTACTGTGTCTGTGAATTGGGAGGGAAAGCCATATTTCATCAGTACCGCCTTCAGGAAGCGCCAATTTAATCTATCGAAGGCTTTCTCCGCATCTAAGGACATTAGTAGGCTACCTGTCCCCTTCCGTCTTATGCTGTGTATTAGGTCTAAAACCTTCCGAGTGTTGTCTGTTCCCTGCCTCCCTGCTACAAATCCCACTTGGTCGTTGTGAATGAGGGTTGGGAGAAGTGGGTTCAATCGCCGGGCATATATTTTGGCGTATAATTTGGCGTCTGTATTGAGGAGGGATATTGGTCTGAAGTTTGGGCAGTGTGTTGGGGGCTTCCCTGGTTTTGGTAGGGTGACGATGTGGGCAAGCAGTAGATCTTCTGGTAGTGATTTGGTTTGGGTGGCGGAGTTAAAGAGAGATGCCAAGTGTGGGGCTAGAGCGGTCGCGAATCTTTTATAGTACCTGTTTGTGAAGCCATCCGGGCCTGGCGCTTTATTTTTAGGTAAGGTTTGTATGGCATCCTTCACTTCGTCTGGAGTGATTACTTTTTGCAGAGAAGTAATTTGCTCTCTCGTTAGCGTGGGTAGGGGGATATCCTGTAGGTAGGACTGTATGTTATGTTCTGTCGGGTCTGGTGCTCGCTCGGACTGAGCCAAGTTGTAGAGTTTATTATAGTAGTTTGCAAAAGCATTGCTAATATCTATGGGGGAGATCACTTTTGTGTTGTCATGTGTGTATAGGTGTGATATTTTCGCGTACGTTTCTGCTCGCTTTAAGCGGGCTGCCAGCACTTTGCTTGCTCTATTTCCCTGGGCATAGTATGTTGCTTTGAGTCTGCGTAAGTTAAAGCCTACTCGCTGCAGCGTGTGTAGTCTAATTTTGTCTGCTACTTCTGCGATGCTTTTCCGTATTGCCTCTGTGGGATGCGTTTTGTTTTTGTTTGTGAGGTCTATTAACTGTTTGTTCCAATTTATCCATTGGGTCTGGTTAACTTGTTTCAAAGATGCTGCTCGCTTTAGCAAGATTCCTCTAACCACTGCCTTGTGTGCCTGCCATAAGGTGCATGCAGATGTGTCTCCTGTGCCGTTGAGCGTAAAGTATTCTGTTATGGCTTCTTCTAATTGGTTGGAAAAGGGTATGTCTGTCAATAGTGATTCGTTGAGTCTCCAGGGGCTCTTATGTTTGTAGTCGTAGTTGTCTTTGAGGGTCAGTGTTAGTGGGGCATGGTCCGACCATGTGATTTGGCCAATAGAGCATTCTAGAACCTGGTCCAGGTGTGTGCTTTCCATATGGACTCTATCTATTCTGGTGTACGTATTGTGTGTGTTTGAGTGATACGTGTAATCCTTTTCTTGAGGGTGTAGGACTCGCCATACGTCATATAAGTTATTGGCATCTAATAATTTAAGGTATGATGCACAAGTCCTGCGATGTTTTGTGTGTACCTCTCTGCCTCCATGGGACGTTGTGTCGTTGGTGGGATCTATGATGTGGTTAAAGTCCCCACATAAAACCAGTATACCCTCCTGTACTGGTCGCAATATGGATAAGATTCTGTGTAGGAAATCTCTTTGATTCGTGTTCGGGGCATATACATTTGCTAAGGTGTATTTAGTGTTGTTGATTGTGCATTCTATTATCGTGTATCTTCCTTCCTTGTCTGTCTGTGAGTAGTGGTGCTGGAAGGATACTGTGTTGCTAATCAGTATTGATGTCCCTTCCGTTTTTGTCCCTGCCGTAGCGTGGTATTGGTGTGGGTACAAGGATGGTTTTAGGGTCGGTGGCGTTTTGAAGTGTGTTTCCTGGAGGCAGATTATGTCAGGCTGATCTCTCTTAAGGTCTCGGAGGAGGCAATGTCGTTTATATGGGGTATTCAACCCTCTAACATTGTAGCTTTGTATTTTCATACTTTAGGTCAGTGTCGTGAAGCGCTAGGATTCGTTTATGTGATCTATGTATGGGGTAGGCTGAGCTAGTGGCTGATAGTGCTTTGGGTTTGTTCCACAATGCTGGGCAGTGGTGTGGGCCTGAGTTGTGTGTTTAGTGGTGGTGAGGGCGATTTGCGCCTGGCTTTTGGTGGGCCCAGGGGTTGTCAGTTTGTGCAGGTGGACGTCACCTTCTTGTTCGATGGGTGCATCTATCTCTTGGAGTAGTGTCGAGGGGGGAGAGGGGGGAAAGGGTGTAGGGGGGTCATACTGTGAGGGTATGAACTTTGGGGGGGTAAAAACTATAGCCCTTTGGCGGGCTTTGGTTCCGGCTAGCGGTACCATGAGAGCGTGGTTGGTGTAAAGAAAAAAACAATAGGAAGATTGGCCTGTGTCAGTCCGTTGTGACCGGCGGTTGGTCAGTGGGGTGCCTCTTTGCGGTTGTCGGCTTTGCGGTAAGGTACAGTAACTTGGGGCTGCGGTTGTCACCTGAGTTCAAGCTGCGTGCGTCAACATTGGGTTTTTGGTTTTTTTTGTATTGTGTTAAACTTCAGCTTGGGGCTTGTGCCGACGGGGGAGTCCAGGACAGTAGGGGGCATAGGTTGGCGGTACATGACTGTGGTTGCTACCTGACGTGACGCATTGGCTTGGTCGCCTAAGGTGTGTGGGAGGTCGGGAGGGTCACGCTATGGTCTAGTTGTGGTGGGACGGTTCAGTGTGCACCTCTCCTATCCCCCGGTGGAGTTACATCTCCTTGGAGGCCTCGCGGAGGGGAGGGCATTGTATGCATCGGGGCTATCCCATTGGCCTATATGCTTGATTTGCAACTGTCCCCCACATATTATGCAAACATCCAAACCAAACATATTGCAATACATAATAGGCACCATTATCGTCTCCCGTGGTACAATCCCGCTCCCCCCAGGCTCTGAACGGGCTGACCCATTCACATATACGCTGAATTGGCAACTATGCCTCATACACTATTCAATGCCCGAAACAGTCACATTGTGATACTTTGAACATAATTACCATTCTCCGTGATGCCTCCCCGCTCCCCCCGTTCCCCCCTGCTCCCCCCCGCTATGAACGGGGCTGTCTTATTCACATGTGAGCTAGACTTACAACTGTTCCCCACAAATTGTTCAGATATTCAAGACGTGTACGCTGCATTAAATCGTAGTCACAATTACCCTACCCCATGATACCTTCCCGCTGCCCCAGCTCCCCCGAGCGTGGCGACTTTCCTTGAGCTGTGTTGTGTCATCCTCTGGGGGGTTCCCTGCAGCCTTCTGGTGTCTGCTTCCAAAGATGCTGAGGCTGTTTGCCTCCCGGTAGGCTGCAGCTGTGAGTGTGCTTCTGCCTGAGCCTACGGCACTAAAAGTTCACGTGGCAGCGTAGTGTGTCATTTTGTGCCGCGTTGTTGTCCCTGAGATTGGCACGTGTTGTGTGTTGTTAGCCCCCAGTGTGCATGCAGTGTGTGTGTTGCGAATGAATGTGTTTTGTTGACGTGTGAGCCGCTGCCAGTGCTGCAAGGGCAGCATGGGGAGTTATAGTGCCATAGTCACCTGCTTGAAATCAATAGTCCTTCCTCGTGGCCTTTGAACAGTCCCGCATTCTGTTGGTCGTGGTTATTGGGAGTAGCTTATGGCATCTCACGCCATTTTCGCTGCTTAACGTGTTTCAAGTGTGTGCTCCTCCGTCAGGACCGCAGGGCTTTAGTTACGTACTCTTTTCCAGTCGGCTGTAAGCTTACTCGGTTGTGGGTCGTTGCCGCTTCTTGCTTGATTCTGGGGTTGTATACCCCATTTCTGCAGTGTTTTCCGTCCATCCGCCAGAGAGGTGATAACGTGCATAGCTCCATTTTTATGTATGAGGAGATGCACTGGGTGGCCCCAGCGGTAGGGCACCTCATGGGAGAGGAGGGCATCAGTTATTTCTTTATACTCCTTCCTTCTTTTCAAGGTCTGGGCAGAGAGATCTGCATATAGTTGAATGGTGTTGTATTGGGCTGGAAGGTCTTTGCGGAGCCTGGATGCTCTCATCAGTGCTTCTTTCGCATGATAATAGTGGAGGTGCGTCAGTACATCCCTTGACGCTTCAGCTGGGAGGAAGCTTGGTTTAGCAACTCTGTGCGCCCTGTCCAAGAGCAAGACATCTGCTGGGAGGTCTGGGGCTAATGTTTTGAAGTAAGCCGTGAGGTATGCCGCTATGTCGGGCTGCCTCACCGTCTCAGGGATCCCCCTGATCCGTATATTCTGCCTCGTTGACCTATCTTCTAGGTCCATGATTTTGTATTGGCAGGACTCCAGCGCCTGTTCCAGGTTGTGGACATGGTCTGCCATGTCATTGTGTGCGTCTGCATACTCGCCCATGCGGTTCTCCATGCGGGCTGTTCTGTCACCCAGCTCCTGCACGTCCTTTCTTAAGTCTGAGATGGACTTGTTGAGGCTGTGTAGCAGTTTGTCAGACATTTCTCCTAGGCAAGCCTGGAGTATGTTCTGTGTGACCGGCAGATCTCTGCCCCCAGGGGATTCCTGCAGTGGCAGCGTGTCGTCGCCATCTTGGCTGTGCCCTGGGCCTTAGTTGGCGGATTGCGAGCGGAAAAAAAAATGTTTTTATCAGCTTTGTCGGGGATCTTCTTCCCTTTGGGTTGAGCCATGCTTGAGGCTTGGTTTGGAGGTTAGTGCTGGTCACTGTCGCTGGTAATGTCGCTGTTTAGGCCAAAACAGAACGGAGCTCGCCTCACATGCGTCCGTTCACGCCGAGCGTTAAGCCACGCCCCCCGTGACTTTATTTTTAAATTTATTTATTTTTATCTTTTAATATTTATTTTTTAATTCTACTTATCTTGTTTTTATTTTTATTTATACTTTTAGTTACACTTTCATATATATTATGTTAAGCTATGTAGCATCAGACCAAGCCACGGCCCTACAGGCATAGGCCTAGGCCCAGACCTACCCCACAGCCTGCCGATTATCCCCCTCCCCACCTCCTCCCCCCTCTCCATCACCATCTCCTCAACACATGAGGGCTATTTAGGAACACACAACTGCAGCACAACGGCTTGCAATAACAAGGGGTTCATAAGACCTCCTTTTGACGTCCTTCCCAGACGAAGTACCCGTAGAGTCCCGATGCACCCTCTCTCCCCTAACGACCTGGGCATTAATACCCTAAGGTCGCTGGCTTACCAGCAGTACTAGCTGGGACCTTTGACGGCGATAGCCGAGTACCACTAGACCAAACGAATGTGCAACATCAGGCCCAACACTAAGCACAACTTTCCTGTTCCCTCCATACTCCTAAGTAAATGCAAACCGGACTTACACGAGGGGCCTTGCAAGCACAAGGCTACCTACTGACAGACAAAAACCCTATATAAGATTTATAGTGCAATGGAGTCTTTGTAGTCTTCCATGCAAACTCCGGTAAGGCTTACCAACTTATCACGTTAGAGCATAGTACATCTAATTGTTTATGGGAAAAATCATATACAATACAAGCACCGAGCTGCGGATACACGCATATCCTCACATAACATTTGTTATATCTCTAGCTGTAGACATGTTAGTCAGCCCACTCAGATTTAATTTTTACTTACATTACATGTTTAAGCACAAGTTCCTTTATGTCATAAATTGAAAATGTGCATTACCGACTAGTGCCATATGGCTGACTCAAGCTTTACAACGATGTGTTGACTGTTCATGTTGATGTGTCAGTCAATTTCACATGTCCTCTATGCACACAAAAATAAAGACTTAAAAAAAAACTAAAAAAAACTTCCACTTTTGACATTTGTGCACAATCAGATAGCTAAACAAACATTAGCTATTGGTTGTGCTATAAATGTAAAAAAAATGTGAATCTGGCTAGTTAACTACACTAAGAAAAGTGAGCATGTCACCCTGGGGGGAGTTTTTGCTAAACCAAGGAAATAAGTATAAAATCAACTAAATAAATCTGTCAGAAACTCCCAACATTCTAATAAACTAGAGTTGAAAAACAAAAACCAACAGCTATTATCTCATTAAAAATAAAGCAATAATTATTTTCAATGATAACGATGTTTGCTGTGTATAAACAAGTATCTAGTCAATTACTCCCTAATTGATGAATCACATTGCAACATTACAACAGTTGTCATCACTGGGATTTTCACATTGTCTGTCTGTTACTATATAGGCCATTCATTTGTGTTCAGTTTTGGCCAGCGTAAGTGTAATAACTATCTGTATGAAAATAGTACTCTAGGACAGTAGTTGGGGGTCTTTTTTATTTTATTTTATTAAATTCTTTATTTTATTTGTGCTCGGAGTAACAGCAAACGTGCATAGCCACAATAGCCGTTGCCAGCATAGTCATGGGATGGGTCTTTTTTAATATTAAAAGTAACCACTGTGCCCCCCTGCTTGATTAGCCATGCCCCCTACCTGGATCTTTACTATATGCTGATGTTAGTTAACTGGTTGCCTAGGCACAAATTGCGTACGCAGTTACCAGAACTTGGCTGTAGCCATATTAAGGAGTTACAAAAAAAAAATATTCTGTTAACTAATGGAGAATCAAGATATCTGTTATTTTTAGTTATATTTGGGATTTCTTTCTACGGCAGTGGTGTATTTACCACGAGGCTAACAAGGCACTTGCCTTGGGCGGCACTTTCAGGTGCCCTGGCAGATGCCCTGTTAGCCTCTTTTATGGGGGACCCAAGAGCTGAGGCGGGCAGCTGCTCACATTGCGGGTTGGCAGGGCGCGATATGAAGTCACTCTCGGCATCACTACGCAGCGCGCGAGGGAGTTGAGCTGAATTACAGCTCCCTCACCGCCTCCACTGTGCCCCTGCCTGCCGTCCAGCCAATCCAGCCAGGCCAACAGCAGCTAGCCCCACTGAACCCCAGGGAAGAATCCACCCCAGCTATCCCAAAGGTAGTGAGGCTGGGTGGATTTAAATTAAAATGTAAAACATCTAGACAATGTGTGTGAGTGTGCCAGTATCAGGGTGTCTGTCAGTGTGTGTCAGTGTGTGTCTTTTAATGAATGTGTGTGTGTCTGTCAGTGTGTGTCTCTCAGTGAATGTATGTGTGTCTGTCAGTGTGTCTGTGAGGGATTGTGTGTGTCTGTGAGTAAATGTATGTGTGTCTGTCAGTGTGTCTTTGAGTGAATGTGTGTGTCTGTCAGTGTGTCTGTGAGTGAATGTGTGCGTGTGTCACTGTGTGCCTGTGTGCCTGTGAATGAGTGGGTGTGTCAGTGTGTGTCTATTAGTCAAACTGCATGTTGTTTTAAACAGGTAGGGGCGGGACAAATTTAGATTGGGGGGGTGCCCGAGTTTCTTCATGCCTAGGGCAGCACAAATCCAAAATACACCTCTGTGTGTATTCCAGAACGGCTTTGTCCTGAGTACGTGAGTGACAGCAGTGTGAGTTGATGGTTCATAATCAACTTTTTCTTGCTATCCTGTACTTGTTTTGACTTATATGCACATTAATTTAAATTTCTTAAAACACTGGGGCAGGTATAATTTTCTCGCTTTAGGGGCACTTGGGATACTCCAACCAAAATGTCCACTTCTGCTTTTTGAAGTGGTCATGGTGGTAGGAAGTTGGACGTGCACTGTTTCAGCTTGAAGCCCTGCACATACAGAGATATTTTTAATTAAGTTGTACCCCCAGCACACGTCACATTGGCAGCAATGCCAGGACTAGCATAGAGAGTGTTCAAGTGCAAGAAATTTATTTTCGCAAGAGTACAGGATTGACATGGGCATCTTGCGCTGAAAAGGAGCAGCTGTTGCAAGATGGCTGGCTCACAAGGGACAGGTTCAGGTAAATAAAATTCACCTAATTTCACCTGAGTGGCGATGTCACCGTCGGGGGTCTTTGCGAATTCTTCAAAGTCCCCAGACGGTGAGAGTGCCGTTTTAAGTGGTTAACTCAGCTCTAGTCATAGCTTGCCTATTTTAGCATTTGTTTGCGTTTTCTATTCATAACAATTTGCTGTTCAGTGCATAACCCTTGTTTTTCCCCCATAGGAACAAATTAAAAATACAGTATTATTCTTCACACAATTCATCAAGAGCACATTTTGCAAGTTGTTTTTTTTTTTCCTATGCAATTTTTTTTACAATGTTTGTGTATTTTCATGGTTAAATAGTTACATTTAATTAAAGGCAGCTGAATCCCCCTGAGCCATCAAAGGGTTAGTGCATACATGTAATTGTATCCATTAATAAACATTTAAAGCATGAACATTCTAAGAATTTCTAGAAGTGTTTAGAACAGAGGGGTTTGATGTCATGGCTACTTCTAGACGTGTTTAGAACGCAGGGTCTGAAGTCATGAATGGTTGTGGCTTGAGAATACTAGTACAGTGGGTAACGCTGCTTCCTCGTCAACACTTGTCTTTTAACTCTGAAGCATTTCCAGGAATGGTACATAGCGATCCAATTTCCAGCTGTCCTGACACAGATGGTAAACAAGTAGTGGAGAAGAGGCCCATCACACCTTCCTGTGAGCCAATCAGAGCAACAACTATCTTTAGTTAAAATCTGATTGGATGGTACAAACTTGTAGACAACTCTACAAACCCAACCCCACTTTCATCCACTATAGAAAAATATTAAATACATGTCATGCCGTTAACTGCCTTTTACTCTATTAAATTTAAAACTAGGGCCCTGCTGTTCAAAAGAAAAAAAATTGTCCCAGGCTTCCCTCAAGGTCTCAAGGCAGGAATGCCAGAAGCAGCAGGGTGTGACATACTTAGTTTATCACAGTTTGGTATAAAGAGTCTGCCAGTTAAAATATTTGATAAGGGTAAAGTAGAGTAAATGTCAGCTATGATTTTTTCCATAATACAGAAGTGTCTGTCACTGCTGGAAATATACAGAGCTAGGTAGCCAGCAACCCCTTAATATCAGAGCAGCCCTAAGGTAATACTGAGTAGTAGGGAATAGTGGGAGTTATGGTTGAATAGCCGCTGCAATTTGAACCTGCCACCATTTTAATAATTCCGTTCAGGAAATTTATGTTGGTAGTGGAGCTGAGGAGATAGAAACAAATAATTTCTCAGCATAGTATTATCAGGAAGGGGAAGGAATTAATGGCTGCCTGGGAGTGTAACTCCCACTAATCAAATGCAGACCTGGACATTTCTGTGCTGGTGTTTCTTTAAATAAAAATAGTTCTAATCCTAGAAAAGTCTCATGTAATATAACAGATACATAGTGTAAATTAAATAATCTCATGGCTCTGGAGCCACTCATATAAGGTTATTCACTAAAGTCCAAATAGTCCGGTACCAAATGGGACAAAACCATCTAGCTGCATACAGGGCCATTCGGACTGCAAAATCCAGACAATGTTGATGGAATTCTACAATGTCCGAATTGTGTAAATCAGGTACTGAACAGCCTAAATTTGTCCAAATTTCAGCCATACCGAACGCTGCCAGATGGCTGAAAACCGGACTAAATTAATTAAATCCAGGCCCAGATGCTTCCATTCGGATTCCGGATTTGAAAAATATCTGAGCTATTTGTCCATTAAAGGACCACTATAGGCACCCAGACCACTTCAGCTTAATGAAGTGGTCTGGGTGCCAGGTTCAGCTGAAACTGTTATGTTTATAATAGGGTTAATCCAGCCTCCAGTGGCTGTCTCTTGACAGCCGCTAGAGGCTCTTGCGTGCTTCTCACTGTGATTTTCACAGTGAGAGCACGCCAGCGTCCATAGGAAAGCATTGTGAATGCTTTCCTATGGACTGGCTGAATGCGCGCGCAGCTCCTGCCACGCATGCGCATTCAGCCGCAGAGGAGGAGAAGAGGGAGAAGAGGAGGCGGAGAGCTCCCCGCCCGGCACTGGAAAAAAGGTAAGATTTAACCCTTTCCTCTCCATCCAGCCCGGCGGGACTGGGACCCTGAGGGTGGGGGCACCGTCAGGGCACTATATTGCCAGGAAAACGAGTATGTTTTCCTGGCACTATAGTGGTCCTTTAACAGCAAGTAGACAAATAGTAGAAAAAATGTTGCAAGGATTAATTATGCGGTGGCTGGAAAGCGCTTGCTAGCCAGCCGCCACATGAAAAAAGTACCAAAAATAAATTAATTCAATAATTATAAAATATATATAGCATAACAAAGCCCCTCCCTCTTACCTGCACCCATGGGATGGGGCCATTTCTAGCAATTGGGCAGCAATGGTTGTCCAGTTGCTATTTTTAAACATTTAGGATACATGCCCCCATCTGCTGCACAATACCTCTATAATTGTCCATTTTTATTTACTTAGTTTGATTATTTTTTCTTATGTGGCAGCTTGCTACCAGGCACTGGTCAGCCGCTACTTAATAAACCAAAGCGCCATTAAAGTTTTTTTTTTATTTTTTATTTTTTACTATTTGTCTGCTAACTAGTGCTTCAAATTATCATTCACTTGCAAGAAAAGCAAAATCTTGCTGGATGCATTCAATTTATCTTTGGTCGCCATGCTCCATGGTGGTGAGACCAAAGGAATCCTGACCACATTTAGATTAAGTAAATCTGCCAATGCAGTCCGAATTCTTTCATTTTTACCTAATTTTGTTGATTAAACTTTAACCTTGATAAACTTTAAACATAAAATAATTATGATAATTTTCATAAAATGATAAAGTCACCAGAATCTCATGTTAACATTATTGTCCCATAATACACTAGGCCGAGGCATAAGAGGGATGAATAAAACTCCAGAGGTAAATTCCAGATGATAAATCGATTTGTTCTGGTGTGAATTAAAAGGAATTTGATTCAGACAAACCGGCTCAAACATCTGTTTTCACATAGAAAGAATTGTATCGCAGGTATGCATACTGAAATATAATAGACAGGTATAAACATCTTATGTGTAATGGTACTATAGCATGAGTGGGAATGGTCGATTTTACGACCTGAACATTTACTGAGGCTTACACTGACAATGACCTCAGAGATACCTGAAAGCGGTATCCAAGTTTGACCAATCCAAGATCCACAATAATTTCATATGAATAACCCAAGCATGCATCCTGCGATGGGGAACGAGGAAAAAAAAACAAAAAGGGAGGAAAGGGGGTACAGAAAAGAAATTGGGAGGGGCATGGGAAGAACTAACTTTACCCCAATCTTCTGTGTGTCCATCTATGGTCAGTTATTTGAGAGGTGTGTCTGTCACTAGGGTCTGCAGTTATATCCCTTGTTTATGCTCCTATGTGTTTGAGTCACCTAGTCCATCTTCGCCGGTTCCCTGTCTCTCTACACGGGAAGCTCCCTCCTCACGGCATGTTCTCCGCTAGTTAGGCTTCATAGTATTCCACACAGCGACCCCACGCGTTTACAAAAGGTTTGGATTGCGCTGGTTATCTCATCGTTAATCGTTCATACACATAATAAAGCTGTATTGTTTGTAGTAGTTGAGGGATTGAGGGGCATGTTGGTGTTTTCCAGTTGACTGCTATCAAATTCCTGGCAGCAAGCCTAATGAGTGCAGTCAGCTGTTTGAAGTTTTTGTGTTAGCGGTGTGGGAAGAGAAGGAGCAAGCAGGTTGTCATGGTCACCTACTCATCCATGATTTTCATGTTCTTGATCAGCATTTGCATATAATCAATGTTTCAGTCCAACTACCTTGACATATTAAGGAAATTTTCATAATTGGACTGAAACTGTGAATGTATGTTATTGACAGCAGTAAAAAAAAAAAGACAATATCTTGCTTATTTTGAAGTAACAAGAGTGTGCTCTTCACTTTGTCTGACAACTGGATGATCTCTGTCAACGCCAATTTAATTCCCATAGGAAAGCATTGGGAGACTATTGCGCATGTGTGGCAAAAATGCTGCGCTTCATCGCACCAATCAGCATCTCCTCGTAGAGATGCAATGCATCAATGCATCTCTATGGGGAGCGTTCAGCGTCTCCATGCAGAGCGTGGAGATGCTCAACATAGGTGCTGCACACTGTGTAGCACTGGACTAGGAAGCAGCTCTAGTTGCTGTCTGAGGGACTGTCACTAGAGATTTTCATAGGCAGCAATGTGAACACTACCTTATCTCTGAAAAGGTAGCATTTACAGTGCTCAGCATACAGGGACAGACTATAGACACCAGAACCACTGTATTAAACTGTAGAAGTTCTGGTGGCTATAGTATCCCTTTAATATGAAGTCTTTCTTTCACCGGTCAACTCTAAATTACAGGGAGAGCAGGAAACACAAGTGAAGATGCATTTTGTTTGTGTCTTTCCCCCCCAAGCCCTTTTCATGTGTCTCTTAGCACCAGCCCCTTTGTCTCTTTCTCCCCTTCCCCAGCCCTTCTGTGAGTCTCTTTCCCAAGTCCCAGCACCTCTTTCCCCACAGCTCCTCTGTGTGTCTCATTCTCCTCTTCCCTAGCCCCTCTGTGTGTCTCATTTTCCCTTTCCCAGCCCCTCTGTCTCTTTCTCCACAGACCCCTCTGTATCTTTTTTCTCCCCAGCCTCTCTGTGTCTTTTTTCTCCCCTGCCCCTCCATGTGTCTCATTCCACCCCTCCAGCCTTACATGTGTATCATTACCCCTGCCACCCCTCCCTTCTAAATCCATCCCCCCAGACATCCATGAGTCTGTATTTGAAAAACTACCACAACAAAAGGACATAGTCTTAAATTAGAGAGGCAAAGGTTTAAAAATAATATCAGGAAGTATTACTTAACTGAGAGGGTAGTGGATGATTGGAATAGCCTTCCAGCTGAAGTGGTAGAGGTTAACACAATAAAGGAGTTTAAGCATGCGTGGGATATGCTTAAGGCTATCCTAGCTATAAGATAAGGCCAGGGATTAATGAAAGTATTTCTTTTTTTAGTATTTAGTATTTTTCTGCCCATACCCTAGTCCAATAAAGGGGGTCCAGGCACAGGTCCCTGTTGTCCCCATAGTTGGGCACCAATTAAAATTAATTAACTAGGGGAGGCATAGCCTCGTGAGTTGGGAGCATTAAAATAAACGGGGGGCCTGCTGCTCCCACACATAGCCATGGATGGGGTCTATGAAATAAAATGAACAGGGGTCCATAGTGATATAGTATCCCCCCATACCCACTCCCCCGGGCGGCCTTTTGAGAGCCTGAAATAATAAGGGTGGTGGACCTGTTGACCCCCCAGCCCTCCCAACTGGTGTCGGTTGGGGGCTCTAAATAATAATGGGTGTGGACCTATTGATCTTGCCCATGCCCCCACCAGTGACCAGCAGGTTGAGGCCCTAAATAACAAAGGGTGGATGGAACTGATTGCATTAGCTTTTAAAGCAGCTGCCAACCTCCTCGGCCTGGTCACTACAGCTGCCAGTATGTGAACTGCTTTAAGGCGCATAGTAAATGCTTCTGTTGCATTCTGTAATTTTAATGGTGGCCATTTAAATTAAATAATGCACCCATGCCAGCATACCATTGAGAAGTGCCCACACATCCCAATGGACACCGGTGCAGCGGCAGTAGTTCTGCCCATGACGCTGTTACATACATACACTGGTAATGAAGTCTTTCTAGCATGGGTGGGTGTAGTTAAAGGGACACTATAGTCACCAAAAAAACTACAGCTTATTGAATTTGTTCTGGTGAGTAGAATCATTACCTTCAGGCTTTTTGCTGTAAACACTGTCTTTTCAGAGACAAATGCTGTGTTTACATTACAGCCTAGTGATAACTTCACTGGCCACTCCTCAGATGGCTGTTATTTTCACTTTATTTGCTATTTCTTGATGGAATTCTCTAATATTAAAATATGACCCTTTTTTCCAGCAATTGACATTATGACTAATATAAACATTATAGCTGTTTTCCAATTCAAATCTATGAACTGTACCATTTTCGAAAATTCTAAAGTATGGTTATTTTGTATGCTTCTAATTTTATATGTTGTGTCTTTATTCATATTTAATATAGAGTTTATTCTGTGCTTGGTATACCTCACGTACTGTAACTTTGTTTTTGCTGAAATGATCTGCACAGCTGCCTGTTCTGTTTTTCTCTCGTTCAGATAGTAGTTGATCTTACAAGGCGTTGATTCCTGCTTCTAAGTACAGACAGTTAGGCAGTGCTGCCAGCTGCCAAGTAGGGGAAAGGTTACTGAGCGTTGCTGTTTATGAAAAGACACAATGAGAAAAGTACAGCGTGTAAAGATATTCCCTCCACCAAGCCAACGTGACTCTGACAAAACACAGAATGCTATTATAATCCCAGCTGAGCTATGTTGCTCTGTGCCTGGCTTCTTCGATCGGAAAGATGCCAGCCATGGTTTGCTATGAAGAGTCTGGCTGTCCTACAAATGCCACTTATTTACGTAATAATCATTGTGCCATTTGCCACTTTCCTATTCATGATTACATCGAAGTAGTTCGTAGAAAAGCACATTTTACCAAAGAACAAACTGTGCAGCTGTTTAATATTAAGCAGTGTTAAGCTGTTTACGTATTACGGCAGATCCACTCTGATTGTATCGACAGGGACATTTATAAGAATTAAAAGTTGAGAGAATTCTACACTAAATTAAAAATCCACTATTAAAGGGACGCTCGTTAAGTGCCATAAGCGATAACGCTTATTGAACGGTGACTATGGGTGCTGTTGTTCCTCATTTTGTCAATCAATTTTTTTTATTGATTTGACAAAAATAGGGGCTTAGCACCAAACTTATACCACTGCAGTCAAAGGTAGAACAGATTCGGACAGATAATGTACAAGTGAAAATGCAGAGGGGATCAGCTTTTTTTTTGCCAATTGTACATATGATATATTGCTATTATATATTTGTCACATTTGCCTAAAAGACATGGTCATTGTCATATTTGCTAATAGAGGATGCTTTAATCAAAGGAACATTCTAGGTCAAATAGCCACTTCATCTCATTAAAGTTGTTATGGTGCCTAGAGTGCACAGGTGCTGCCCCATGGTCCAGTCTTTAACTGTTTTTGAGAAGTTTATGACAGAATGAGGGCCCCCAGATTCCCGCAACCCATCCATCACTGGAGCTATGGCTAAAGTGGAGTTACATTCTGTCTTAGCCATATCAATTTGGTAGCAGAGAGGGACGGGGGTCCTTCATTCCATAATTCAGTGTTAAACAGTTTGAAAACAGTTTAAAGGGACACTATAGGCACCCAGACCACTTCAGTTCATTGAAGTGGTCTGGGTGCAATGTCCCATGTACCTTAACCTTATGTAATTATTGCAGTTTCTGAGAAACTGCAATAATTACCTCTCTGGGTTAGACAGCCACTAAAGGAACTTCCGAGTGGTTAAGCGCCCAAAAGTCGCCTAAATGACGGTTGACGTTGTCACGCTGTGCTTTAAACAAAGCATGTGCATTAGGTCTCTCCCCACTGGTTGACATCGGTGGTAGAGGAGCGCGGGTGTAGCCTGACTGGATTGGATTGAGGTATGTGACTAAGGGGGTTTTAGCCCCATCAGCGATGGGGGGGTAGGGGTGACTGTAGGAACCTATAGTGTCAAGAAAACAGGAAAACGGCTTTGTTTTCCTGACACTATAGAATCCCTTTAACACTGAACTATGGAGTGGTGAATGAGATGTTGTGAGTATGGTGCATAGAGTGCACCATAAGTGTGCATATTAGATGGAGGTGTGATGTGAATCTTTGTTATGCACAGTTTGTCTCACACTGTGCAGTTAAAGGGAAACTCCAGTGACAGGAAAACAAGCACTCAATGTTGACAACATGAATAATAATTAAAAAAAATCAAACAAAAACACTGAAACCATCAAAAAATGTGTCACAATAATGAAAGTACCTTTTTGTACCGAGACCAAAAATAAACAAGAAGTGGACTTATTCTAGATAGCACATTTCAAGTTTGCATATTGATAATTCTATATTAATTGGCTCTTCTAAATGTGAGCATTTAATTCAGTAATCGTTATCTGCTGTGTTGGTTAGTCACACAACATTAATGTATCTGTGACTATTACCTTCTGGGAAAGAAAGGCAACTCTAAGACCTCATGCGTAGGAGAGAACTCAGCAAACTTGTTGTTTGTCAAGCGGCCCGATAAAAAATCAAAATGCCCATGGTCATTTTATGAAGCTAAATATAAAGTAACATTCAGATAGTAAAATGTGATCCTCAATAGCGCAGTATGCATGGTGTCAAAATAACTGGGAAAATAATCTTAGAGGGAGAGAGTCTGACTATACTTGCTTAAAGGAACACCATAACATTAAATATAAATATATTTAATGTTCCATAACTCTTAGACTATGGGCCCCCTCTTTAAAATAAAACAGCAAACACTTTTTAAAAATTTGCTTTTATCCATGCTGGCAATCTCTGTTGGGCAGCTGCTACTCCTCTCCTGATCTAATCCAATGCAATGGTGACTTACAAAGCATCCATGACAATTGCCACACTCTATGAGCAATCATTTAAAGTGTTTGGTGATGCTTAATCGGAAGACTTTTAAGAGTTTAAGAGTTTGACTGAGAAATATAAACCTTGCCGCTTCTCTCACAAACGGAAATATTTATATTTGTCTAACTGCAGGAACTAGATATTTGCACCAAAACCACTACATAAAAATTAAGTGGTTTTGGTGCTTAGAGTGTCCCTTTAAGAAAATTGTTATGCTTATACAGGAAACACAGATTCATGTTCTATAATTTAAAGAAAAAAACCCTCAAAAGTTCATCTACTCAGTTTGCTGAATGGCATAAACAAAGTAAAGTACATGAATCGTAACAGTTCAGACAGCTACATAGATAAATAGTAAATATATATATATACATATACATATAAAGGCAAAAAAAAGTATATAATGAAAGCAATCATGAAAACCAATCATGTGCATAACACTCTCTAAGCAGATGCCCAAATGCCCATAAGCCTGGGCTTAGCCTCATGAAAAACGTAATAGTCTGTGAACGTGAGCCTTTTTCATACTTACCTCACTTCATTACTTCTAATTACATTATTAGGATTATCACACACAGTATTAATACAAGCTTTTGACGTGGGGATAAATCTACGCCAAGAAGGATTCTTTCTTTCTGGTGCCCTGCTGAAAGTCCAAAACATCAACTTAAACCATAATTATTATCTGATATTATGTTATCAATAATACAATTTTATTGTATGGTTTTGTTATGCTCCTTGATTATTTCCAACTGTGATTAGTACTACATACAATCAGTGCTATCACTAGTGTTCAAAGAGTAATGACGAGGTTGGTACTTAAAATTTTATTTACAATTCCAGGAAAATACGACTGGTTTTTCCTTCCAGATTTACAGCCACATTTCATTTCAAAGTACAGAGATTATAGTCTATAAAGCCATCTAAGATTCACACAAGAGCTCAAAGCTCAGACAAATAAGGGCGATATTTTACAAAAGACCATTGCAAAGATGTTATGTAAGTTTACTGAATCAATATAGCTGCTTTTGCTATCCCTTTGTCGTTTAGAGGTGCAGGACAAGAAGTAGGGCAGTGCAGTCGTGAAACTGTTTTCAGGGTCAAATGCAGATAAAATATCACTAGCATCAGCTTCTACGCAGAGCACTTGGATGTGTATTTTTCTAGTGAATGCTACATTTCAACATGATATTTTGTTTAATAAGTGTCACATGTTTAAAGAGAATTTCCTGCTAACCTTACAGTACTGCCAAATGCTTCTCAATTAAAGGGGGACAGCCAATTCACAGGATTTTTTAAATTATATTCACATATCTCAATGTCTAAAAAGCATTTATTAGTTATAACGAATGGCAGAGTTCGAACCAATGCTATCCACAAAGGCAAGCTAAAGAATAGTGGCCTATTACTGATCCAGGAACAAGCTGGAGATTAAACGAGACGTAGAGGTCCACAAGCGTGATATGCCACGCTGTGTCAAGCTGACTCAAAAGACAAGATAATCAGACAGGATATACATTTGCTATGGGGATCAATAAGAAACCACAAAAGGGCAATATGTCTGAGTGCAAACAGGGGATTTTATAAACTCTGTCGATTAATCTGTATCATTCCTGTGCTATTCTCTAATAACCATTGCTTACTGAAGTCTGCTTTGAGCCAGCTAAGTAAATAGTCTCTTGGTTCTTGTTACTTAATGTTAAGATGTTAACACTAAAGCATACTAAAATTGAAATGGTGGATATTATCGACAGCTCACTTTTTCCATGCCCAAAGGTACTCATTCTCTTCAAGAGTCAATTCTGAAAGGCTTAGGGGATGAGAATGGATCGTTCTCTGTTTAAAGCTACTTTCAAGGGTCAACAGATGAATGTCTGAGCTGTTGCACATTGAGTAACATCCTTGATAGAATGTAGTCTTTAACTGTGTGACGGAAAAACTAATATTCAGAAGAATGCAGATTCGTCTTCCATTTGCGGATTAGACCTGCACGTGTTCTGGAGGAATTTTGGACCACGGTTCCTTACATAATTGCACCAGTTCAGCCATATTCTTATAATGTCTGGTGTGAACAGGTTTCCTGAGGCCATTCCACAGCATCTCTATCGAGTTAAGGTCTGGGCTCTGACTGGGCCACTCCAAAAGGTGGATTTTCTTTTACAAGCACTAGTAGATTTACTTTGATGTTTAGGATCATTGTCCCAATTTCTTCTGAGCAGATAGTGCACAGCTACCCTGATATTATCCTGTAGGATAACTTGGTAAATGTGGGATTTCATTATTCACTCTAACATGGCAAGTGGTCCAGGCCCCAAGCCAGAAAAGCAGCCCCAAATCAGGGCGCTCCCTACATCATAATTAACCGGTGGGATGATGTTTTCATGATGGTCTACAGTGCCCTTTTTACACTTTACATAGTGCTGCGTGTTCTTCCCAAACAATTCAACCTTAATTTAATCAGTACACAACACATTTTCCCAGTAGAAGTGTGGAGTGTCAAGGTGGCAAACTTCAGGCACTCTAAAACCTTTTTTTTTGCAAAGCAATGTCTTTCTTCCGCTTTCATCTATGCCTGTTCAACGCTTTCCTCTATAGTACATTCATGAACAGCTATTAACCAATTATGATTATTTCTTTAAGTCCTTAGCTGTTACGCTAGGATTCTCCACCTCACTGACAATTGTTCAGTGTGCTCTTTGAGTCTTCTAGGCTAGATGGCCAATTGCTGCTGCTTCCCTGCAGATTTCCAGGTGCTGCCCACTTTAAAGGCACATTTTTTATTAGTTTAAATGTTGTGACGTCACGCCCGCCCTCAAATTGACCACATCATCCAGTTTGGAGTCACAATTAGTTTGGAGTCACAGAGATGACGTGGACCAATCAGAACATATGTAAGCCTATATAATGTTAATTTGAGCCCTTATTCAGTGCCCTATCATGGTTTCTACCTTGATACACGTTTGGTGCTAATAATAAGTTTGACTTTGTGTATTTCTGGTAACCTGACCCAGCTCTGTTTGTTTCCATGAATTCTGACCCAGCTTGTTATTTTGTTTATCCGTAGATATATTATCCTGACCTTGGCTATTACTGACTTTGTCTTTGTCTTTCTTACCTTAAGGCCACTCTATGGCCTGATAATAAGTAAATTTAGAACCTCTGTTCGTGGGATTTACCATTTCCAGCCAGTTGGGGTATGACCCCGTGAAACAATCTTATTTCATTAATTGGACACCACGTTTGCCAATTTCCAAGTCTAATTAGCTTTTTTGAAGTCATTAGCCTAGGGTTTCACATACCTTTTTCAACCTATGCTGTAACTACATGAATTATATATTCTGACTGTCTGACTGAGGAAGCCCCAAGGGTGAAGACAATATTTGAAATTTATACTTTTTATCATATAGTTTTTAATTTTGTTTTAGTTATTGTTTGCCAAACCAAACTTGTGTATTTATTGACTTTTAATACATATAACCTGAATAAAACGGGAAACATCCTCCATACTAAGGATCTCTCTGGTGATGCCAAGAGGTAGTATGAGACACTTGAGTGCGATATATTGTTTAAAATACTTTTCATCTGTGTTCTTGCATATTGCACTATCTGTGGATTTCTTACATAAAACCATCCTAATACTAGCAAGTAAACACTCAAGGAAGGGATAGGAGTCCCCCTACAAAAGGACTCCAAGGTGACAACACTGAGCCATACTCTTGGCTCATTTGTGAGTTATAATTTTTTAACATTTTGCTTTTTGTCAAACATTTTATTTGCGGTTGTCAGGTACATATCACATAACCAGGTAAATGAGACATTGGGTGAAGCAGTCATACAGAGACGTGATTTAGTAATACAATACTTATGCATAAGCTGACCTTGGTCAAACAATAATAATCCATTAAACTTTATCATCCTATTTAAAAGGATCTGTCCTCTAAAAGGCTCTGTACCTCTGTACCGTGTACCGCTTTTTTGTTGTGAGAAGAGAGAAATGACATGGGTAACAATAAACTTGCGAACTGAGGGGGAACAGAAGGGGGATAGGGTGGGAAAGTGTAGGGGTAGATCCATGAGAATAACAATATGCAATAAGCAGTTAGAGTATTCTCTACAGATACTAGGTTTAGGTGCGGGCCTGATTTGTATGAAAGTCGCATTGGATTTTACTCCGTCTTGGATGAGTCGTGTGGAGAGCCCTGTGGGCCTATGTCTGGGAGGATCACTTATATTCAGTGCATTGGAATCTAGCTGTCATTACCAGTTATTACAGGTTCGCAATTTATAGCATTGGTTCATAGCATGGGCTCATAACCAAGAGTCCCGTGTGTTGCATGTTAGGTAGGCATGTAGCATAGGGTGTATAACACATGGCATATGAAGAAATCATCAGACTCTATGCTTCACTCTATAATGGGCAAGCTTTACAATTCAGTCTCAGGCAGTGTTATCTTAGACATCTTTATCTAGGCAAGTTGTAACATTGACATTGGTTCTTTTAACAGTTGCCCACTCAATGGATATGATAATATGGACACAGTTGTCAGAGTTGTGCAATTATAACTATAAAGAGTTTAATCATACAGCAGGAATGCTTAAATTCCATTTTATTATAGCTTAATTCGTATGTTAGTTTTATTATATTCTTTTTAAGTTTGTCAGGGTATTGCATTACCAGAACCATACTGCAAAGCAGTTCTCATGTTTGGATTGCCCTGGAAGCATTGATTCCATTTCTCCCAGGCATCACTCCAAACATTTTTTGGAGGTAATACCCGCCTTGCCATTTTTTTCGTATCTCTTCGAGGTTTCTATAGTGCAATATAAGTACTTTACATTGCACAAAATACAAATAATTGTAATGTTGGTTTATTTTTTGAATGCACTTGATTTTATAGTAATTAAAATAATTTGTGAAGTGATATATACTTTTTTTTATTTTTCGTGTTTAAAAAAAAAGGAAAATGTTTTTTTTTTGAGTACTGTAATTGCACCTTATAAGATTGGCACTTTTTAGAAATAGTAACACAAAGAACTTTTGAAGGTTGAGCTTGCACTTTATTACTTGATTATTGATGACTCTAACTTAAAATCATTTATACAGTCATTTCTGAATGGTCCATATACTTTTTGTGTCACTGTGTTTTGATCAGAATTTCAAGAGACTAATTGTAAATAATCCTCATCCATATGCAGGGGCCTTTGATCCTGTTCCTGAGATTTTACCGTGAAAGTCTCACAGGATCAAGTACTGATCCATATTTCATGTAACAGTTAGTGTTAACTTGTTTCTATTATCAATCTGTAAAAGCAGGTTGAACTGGAGCTGGATCAGTTTCTCAAACATGGTTTGTTTATATGTAAAACAAGCTTTAATGAACATTTATGGATGAACAATGTCTTGACTTATGGTTAAACAATACAATACATGTTCAGACACGTTCCTTCAAATTGAGACAAGACTGTTTCAAATATATTGTTGGCTTTCATGTGTATAGAGAGTATTTCTGCTGAGCTATAGATAAGTATGGCACAGTGGCATACATACCGCGGTCGCAGGGGTCGCAGCTGCGACCGGGCCCGTCACTCCATGTGTTGCGACCCCGGCCCGAGCGGCAAGCCACATGGAGGCACACAACGCCACGTCACATTCCGACATGACATCGACGTGCTTCACCTTCACAGGGTTTCAAGAAGTAGTGGGAGGATCAGATTTGGCACAGGGTGCGGACGGCGCCATTTGGGGTTTACCAGAGGCCGGACTCCGGAGTTGCATACTGGCAGCGGCAATGTGAGTGGAGTCTGCTTGTTGGCTTGAGGGGGGTACTGGGATTTAGTATATCGGGGGGTGGGGGGGAGCTGGGATTTAGTATAGGGGGGGTGCTGTTTTTTTTTTTATATACTGTACTTTTCAAAATAAACGTACGTTTCTATGAAAATTTAACGTTGTTTTTTTTTTGCGGCCCACATAAACTTAAATCTTGTTTATGTGGCCCATGCTAGACTTTGAGTTTGACATGATCTAATGTGTTCTTTGTAAGGATAAGCTCCTGTGATTTCCACCATTGAAAACCAGAAGAGTGACCACCCAAGAGGACGATGGATGTGAATAAGACATCATATGTGAATGGACACTATGTAAACTCTGGTCATGACAACTGAGTAACTTCTCAGTCCTGGCGCTACCATAAGTTGTCAAAGGTAACCGATTTAGCATGCACCGGATGGAGTGAGTATGGGTGAAAGACAGGAGAGGGGGACACACTCAATTTGGTAGCTGACCACCAGCAAGACTTGGAGAACCTCTCTGGGTGTCTTAGGTTACTTGAACAAATTACACAAATCCCAACCCAATTTTGTCAGATAAAATACTGTAAGAACTTTCATCCACAACCATCTGTACTGCTATAGTGTATCGCACATACATATGATAGTTACTGCATCAGCACAGCACATCAGATTCTCACTAAACACGTGAGCTTACCATCAACCAGCCACTAAGAGTTATTAAAAGGACACTAGAATCACCAAACAACTGTGCCTTAATAGAGGATATTTGGTGTATAAATCATGCCCCTTTAGTCTCTGCTCAATTATCTGCAATTTAGGAGTAAAATCACCAGCCCTAGTCACACCTCCCTGCATGTGACTTACACAGTCTTCCTAAACACTTCCTGTAAAGTGAGATCTAATGTTTATACTTCCTTTATTGCAAATTCTAGATTTTCTTATTTCCTGCTCTGTTAATAGCTTTCTAGACCCTGCAGGATCCTCCTATATGTAATTAAAGCTCAATTTACAGAGGAGGAGATAAAAACTCTTAATGTAAGTTACATCTGATTGAAGGTGAAACCATTTTTCATGCAGGGTATGTCAGTCACAGCCAGGGGAAGTGTGGTTAGGGCTGCATAAACAGAAACAAAGTGATTTAACTCTTAAATGGCAGTGAATTGAGCAGTGAAACTTCAGAGGCATGATCTATATACTGAAACTGGTTCATTAAACTAAAGTTGTTGTGGTGACTGTAATGTTAAACTAACGTTTAATAGAAAAAGGTAACAATACAGGAAACACAAATCAAAGTGTTAGAAATAAAAATAAAACATAACTCTAATATTTACAGTCCTTCGTGTTATTAAATTAATTGGAATCACAACTTAGCTGCTGATGTACCACGAATAGCTACATCCAGGGTGCTTTTGGGAGACTTTCTATGAAGTCTCCCCTCCATGAGCCACACAATGTCTCTTCACACACATAAAGCAGTTCAGTTTACTGAACTGGTTTGTGTATTAAGAGCATCTCCTCTTAAATGCAGCTCATAAAAGTTTCTATATTTCAATGTCATAACAAATCGCAGAAACGGTTCCCTGGCTGCCAATCAGACAGCTGGGGAGGTGTTCTTCCCAATTCAGTTTGTTTCACAGAGTTAATGGAAGTGGTACACTTGCCTTCTCCCCAGAGCAAAGTCTGCCTATCAGCTTGCGTTTGTACATGTCCACAGAGCCCACTTTGGCCCTGCGTGGACACCCTGGCTACACCCTCCCTGGTTGGCAGCCTCGGGGCCTTGAGCTGATAGCTGTGAGCGACTGCTCGTGCATGCACGCTGCTCAAAATCAGAGACTTCACAACTAAAAGTCTGTGCTGGGGGAAAATGATTTGCAGGTCTGAGCTTTTGCAATTTTTAGTTTTTTTTTTTTTTCAAAATTCTTTATTTTTAATTTTGTTATGAATTAAAGGTCAGTACATACATTTATAAGAAACCTAGAGAGAAGCAAAAAGGGCAATTTTTAGTTTTAATATACCTCCAACTAGAAAAATGCAACAATAAATGCAAGAATGCTTTCATTGGGTGATTCTTGGGTTTCTGCTAAATTGGAAAAAAAAATCCTTTACAGTGTTCCAAAAACTAACCTTTTCTCCACCCTGAATCACTTGCTTCAATTAGATTGCCCCATGCTAGGTTGCTAATCAACGGCACCACAGGAGGCCATTGATGGCCCAATCTAACATTTACATTTTGCCAGCCCATTTCCCTAGTGATAAGCCTCCTCAAAACAGGACATGCCTGTAGATTGAATTGCCTCTTCCAATTCAAAGTGCATTGTGAACAAAAATACAAAGGCCTTCACATATCAATAGTGACTTAAAGGACCACTATAGTGCCAGGAAAACATACTCGTTTTCCTGGCACTGTAGTGCCCTGAGGGTGCCCCCACCCTCAGGGTCCCACTCCCGTGGCGCTGAATGAATTTAGGCAGGTATATAGTTACCTTATGGTTCAGTATAACAACTTATAGTTCAGTATAATAACATGTAAGTCAAACAGAGAGAAAAAAACTACAGATATAGTGTAGTATTTAATATTAATACAAAATTTATAACATAAAAACAATGGAAATGCAATCACAGTACTACTTTACTATTGTGAGACTTTACTGTACCCACACATATTATATGCAGTTTTTCTCGCTATTAAATGGTCTTACTAAAGATATCAAATATTTTCATCATATCATATAATTTACTATAAAAACAAATATAAAGTATGGTGAAAAAATTTAAGAAAACACACTTTTTCTAACTTTGACCCCAAAAAACTGTTACACATCTACAACCGACAAAAAACAACTGTGCTAAATAGTTTCTAAATTTTGTCCTGAGTTAACATGTTCTTAGCTTTTTTTTGCAAGTTATAGGGCTATAAGTACAAGTAGGACATTACTGTTTCAAAATATATATTTTGAAAATGTATCAATAGTGACACTGTTATCTGTCATAAATCTCTGAATCACACCTCACATGCACATATTTTTTTGAAGTAGACAACCCACGGTATTCAATATGGGGTTTGTCCAGTCTTTTTTAGTAGCCACTTAGTCACAAACACTGCCCAAAGTTAGCATTTATATTTGTTTGTGTGTTAAAAATGCAAAAAACAATTATGAAGTACTGAATGTTTGGATGCATTTTAGGCAGCCATGACCCAGGAAGGATCTCCTAACAGCCATCTGAGCAGTGGCCAGTGAAGTTATCACTAGGCTGTAATGCAGGGGCGTACCTAGAGCATTTGGAACCCGTGGCAGGTCCTATTTTTGGCACCCCCGCTCAACTTTAAATGTAAAAAACAACCCAAATTTTTTTTAATGTATTTAGCACTGAGCAGTGTTTGTGTGTGAATGTATACATGTTTTTGTATGGAGTATGTGTGAGTGAATGTAGGGGTGTGTTTGTATGTAGTGTTGGTGTTTGAATGCAAGCATGCATTTATGTGTTTTGTGGTATTTGAATGCAGTGATGTGGTGATATATAATGGTGGGGTTTATATGTAGTGTTGACGTTGAAATGCATGAGTGTATTTGTGTGTAGTGTTGGCGAGATTTTGAGATGTCTGCACATATACACATACACGGACATACACACATGCAGATACATATACACACACGCAGAAACACTGTGCTCTGCATGCTGGCATCTGACAACACATTTGCATATAATTCACATTAGTCACCCAGATTTCTTGTTTTGGGCTGGCTGACACCTCTTAACTTCGATCTTTGTTTAGCAGATAACTCCCCTATTTGCTATCCTTATGTGGGCTTGTAATATTTAAGGACACCAAATAAGGAGCTATCTGCTAAACAGCACCCTCATTTGGTATCTTTAAATATGGAAATCTCGCATACGGGCACCAATTCAGGGAATTATCTACTAAACAGCTAAAGGATCAAAATTTAAAAAGCCCTTTTCTTATTTTCAGTTGTTTAGTAGATAAATCCCTTATTTGTTATCCTTATATTAGATTGCAATATTTAAGGACACCAAATAAGGGAACTATCTACTAAACACATACGCAGAGATACACACAATCACAAACATAATCACAGATATACACAAACACAATCACAGACCCACACACATACAACCACAGACACACAATCACATACACACACAGACATTACATACATACACACATTTAATAAATAAGAGGTCCACCCAGCCTCCCTACCTTGCTCTAGAAGGGCTGGAGTGGATCCTCAGTCCCAGGTGGTCAGTGGTTGCCGCTGGGATCTCTGTGCTCTTCCTGCACAGGTCCCTCGCACGCCCTGTAATGATGCTGAGGCCGCGATGACACCATATCCCGGCTGCCGTCTCGCTGCAGGGCGAAGACCGTCAGACACAGTCAGATACACACAGTCCCACATACAGTCACAGGCAGACAGTCACACATACACACACACAGTCACACACACACGCACGCACGCACGCAATCACAGGCAGATAGTCACACAGGCAAACAGTCACACATACACACACACAGTCACAGACAGTCAAACACACACACACACAATCCCAGGCAGACAGTCACACATACACACACAGTCACAGACAGTCACACACAATCACAGGCAGACAGTCACACACATCATCACAGGCAGACGGTCTCTCACACACACATACACACACACACACAGGCAGACAGTCGCACACACAGTCACAGACAGTCACCAAATAAGGGAGCTATCTACTAAAAACATACACAGAGATACACACAATCACTCACATAATCACAGATATACATACACACAATCATAGGCAGGCAGTCACACAGTCTCACATACACACAATCACATGCAGACAGTTACACACACACAATTACAGGCAGACAGTCACACACACACACACACACACACACAGTCACACACACACACAGTCAGAGACAGTCACACACACACACGCACAGTCACAGACAGACAGTCACACACACACACAGTCACAGACAGTCTCACACACACACACACACACACAGAGTCACACAGACAATCACAGGCAGACAGTCACTCACACAGTCACAGATAGTCACACACACACACAGTCAAAGACAGTCACAATCACAGTTACACACAGCACACACTCTCTCTCTCTCACAGTAAGCCTGGGCTGGAGGAGGAGTGGATTCAGTCCCTCTGGCTCCTGTGCTGTAGTTGGGGAAGCAGGGACTCCTTCTTGCTTCCCCTCTGTGTGATCAGAGAGAGGCTGCATTTAGCTCCGCCCCCACATCCAACTTGACTTCGCCCCCACGGCCATTCTAGCTCCGCCCCCAACTCTCCGTGCAGCCAGCTGAGCCAGATCTCCTGCTTCCAGCCCCTGCGTGTGAGCGGTGTCAGCTGCCTGGTGCCCCTGCTCCTATGGCACCGGTGCAGTCACACAGCTCACAGACTCCCAAGCCTGGCCAGCCCTGGTGGCACCCCCCCTGCCTGATGGCACCCAATGCGGACCGCCCCCCCCACATCCTCCTCAGTACGCCACTGCTGTAATGTAAACACTGCATTTTCTCTGAAAAGACTGTTGACAGCAAAAAGCCTGAAGGTAATGATTCTACTCACAGAACAAATTCAATCAACTATAGTTGTTCTGGTGACTATAGTGTCCCTTTAATTCCAGAGAAAATCTGTGGAGGGAATTGAAGGTTCGAGTTTCCAAACGTCAGCCTCAAAACCCTAATGACTTGTAGAGTGATTCCATCTTCCAAGTTATGCCCCCCCACCCGTATAATATCTTTTGATTGCATTGAATTTTTTGTGAAATTCCAACACAGTCAATGTGAGTATTTCATAAAGATTTTATCATTATGAAGTACATTTAGAGGAAGGCAGTGACAATATAGGTTACAGTAGTAAATGATGCTGTGCAAGGTCAGAAGGCATACATTCTGAATATGTTTCAGGAGAGCACCACTTTTGGATTAAAGGTAGCAGTTTTTGTTTACATTTCAGTACAGTGTTTATTTTGTTCCAATACCTGCATAGAATATCCACTTGTTCTTCATTTGTAAGTATTGTTTAAAATATTCCATTCACGCCACAAATGATCTTAGTCAGATCACATGGATCAACAGCAAAATCAGATGTGAGAAAGGCTAAACTATGTACCATATCTGGATATTGCCCAAAAAATTTACAATGTAATGTGCAAGAATAAACATCATATGAGTTACCTAAATTTATCTTCCCATGATAAGCAATCTCAAGCAACAAGTGTAGAGCGAAGCTAACATAAAATGCATACAGTACAATGTTATTAAACAGGTTCCCTTAATAGAATACTGAAAAACAGGAAGACAGTGAGTAAATATAGCTCAGTAAGCCACATTTAAACACGTGCTTCATAAAATTACCGAAAAAAGATTAATATGGGGATCAAGCAGTGCCTACACACATTGGCTATTTTCTCAGATCTATGGATGCAAGGGAAAGGGGCATGGGTTATTAGAAACCCCATCATTTTTGTGAGATGAATAAGACGGGAAAGATTCCAAGTAATAATTTCTTATAGTGCATTAGTAAAGTAGACACACAAAGT
Source organism: Pelobates cultripes (assembly GCA_933207985.1). Taxonomy (NCBI): domain Eukaryota; kingdom Metazoa; phylum Chordata; class Amphibia; order Anura; family Pelobatidae; genus Pelobates; species Pelobates cultripes. The sequence goes on from OW240915.1 coordinate 43,924,007, forward strand.
ACTATAACCACTACAATATTGTTCTGTTCCAAACCATATTGAAGCATTTGACACAAACAAAGGATACCCAGGTGCATACGGCTCGCAACCTCTCTCACATATAAATAGAATGAGAACGTCCACTTTAGCAACAGAAGACCAGAAGGATAGTGATGCAAGTGTTTCTGGTACTGAATATTTTCATTATATATTTTCGTTCACTATTTTTCAAGGTAGCCCAATAATATTTGCTATTTTGATTTTTGAAGGTTAATACGCAAATATGAAAAATAAGAAGAAACAGTAAATATCGCTTTTATTTTTTCACACGTTTTCATCACTGCTATAGTTTAGTACAGTTTTGCTATAATTTAATACACTTGCCACTTTTATTCAGTTTGCCTTTGATAGTTCTAAGCAGCATCAATCAGCCAGACCTTTTAAGACACTAACAGCTCATGTACAGCACTGTAGGTGCTCCTGAGAGGTCATGCAAGTTCAAGGCCATGTAGAATGACGATTCAACCCCAGCTGCTCAGTACACCGCAACGCAGTGCGCTTTTAAGTGGTAGATTTTGATCTCACTGAAATACTTCAAATGTTTTCAAAATCGCTGGTGATATATGTGTGTTTATTATCTGTAAATAAAATACACATTTTGTTTCAACAGTGGTAAACATTTTACTGAGTTGCCCAAGGCTATATATATGCCTTATATAGGCTTACATATAATTTAACTAAATGTACCCTTTGCCCCAATTCGTAGTGTTCCGCTTCAGTTAAGAACTAACTACAGTTGCTCTAGCATTCTAAAAGGAAGTTCTGACACACACTTGATCTTGATGATCACCTCCCTGCACAGCATGGTTAGCAAGGGGAAGCCAAGTAGGTGAGAGTTCATGAAGCCACAATGTGCTGTTTATTAATAGATGATGCATGAATTCAGAATATGAAGCCACCTCCTGGGCGAGCATAGAATTACATGTGAATGTCAATATGTTTTTGGAAAACACACGTTTAATATCTGCGTAATCATTGCTAATTGATATAGCAAATTCCACAGTGCTGTGCACAGCAAGTAAAAACAAATAGGTTTCATCGGCTTGACCAAAAGAATAATTTAATATCAACATTATGCTAGCAGTTTTGCCAGCAAATGTATAGATTGGGAGAAATAGCTATTTAAAAATAGATTCTCATCCCACCTGTCAATCATTTTTGCAGCATATGTTCTATGACGAAGAATTGAGGTGGTCCTTCAGCTCTGAATGCAGAACAATCACAGTGCTATGGTAACTACATAGGCGACGCTGCTAGTGCTGGCCAGGGATGATAGGAATGGAGTGACGCATGTAAGGTAAGTCTGTGATAAGTTCCCAGTGTCAAACTATTAGATTTCAAGGTTCTGGCTCAAAACATTAATATTCATGCATCAAAATCAATTTAGATTTCTATGTTATGTTGTAGTATGACTATTCCTCATAGCAAGGTAACATTGAGCCAAAAGAAATGGCTGCATTACAGTTAGAGTGATAGTTGTGTTGCGGCATGGATTTTATCTCACCATATATACTTATATCATAGAAGAACTTGATAAGAAGTGAAATACATGCTATGAAAAGTATAAAACCTCCAATAAATAGTACACAGATTTACCTACGTCATTATTAGTCTACTGTACAATATATCCTGATGGAGGGGCATGGAGATGCCCAGTCTTTTGGGGCCATATATAGTGGAGATGCCCGGGCCCCTATATCCATATACAAGCACCTGTGAAGTGGCCCAGTCCCTAGTGTCCTTGTTCCTCCATTACTAAGGAGTCCTGGAGACGCCAAGTCTTCTAGGCTTATAAAGCTAAAGGGATGTTTCCTGGACCCCTAGCCCACCTTTGTTTGTCTAGGAGTACCCTAAGCCCCTAACCTCTCCCCCATATTTTTTTAAAAACTGAAAAAATAATATTCTATTTCAAATCTTGGTTTTTTTTTTGTCTTCCTTCTTTGTCACCAAGAAAGGCCAAACAAAAGTCCATCAAGCATTTATTTCTGCAGAGATCGATTTCAGTTTCTATAGTTACCTTCAATATGGAAATATATCAAATACTATCAAATCCACAACAGTTGGAGAGCGGTGTAAAGAGAGATGCTCTAGTTATCTGGAGAGCGAGGTGCATAATTTTGGAATGTAGAATTGTGCATTCAGGTTCAAATTAATTGCGATTCATCCAAATAATGCCTTCAATGGGAATGTGAGCATCAGAACTGAACCATGGAGCAATGAAAGGTTGTCTGGTCTGGTGGATCAGGTTTTCTTTTAGATCAAGTGGATGGCCGAGTGCGTCATTTACTTGAGGAAGAGATGGCAGCAGGATGCACTATGGTAAGAAGACAGGCCGGAGGAAGCAGTGTTATGCTCTGGGCAATGTTCTGCTGTAAAACTTTGTGTTCTGGCATTCATGTGGATGCTACTTTAACATGTACTTCCTACCAAGAGATTGTTGCAGACCACGTACACTACTTCATGGCAACGGTGTTTCCTGATGGCAGTGCTCTGTTTCAGCAGGACAATGCACCCTATAAGACTGCAAAAACTGTTCAGGAATGGTTTGAGGAGCATGTCAAAGAGTTGAATGAGTTGCCTTGGCCTCCAAATTCCCCAGATCTCAATTAAATTGAGCATCTGTGTGATGTGCTGGGACAACAAATCCGATCCAAATTCAATCAGGATGGTCCTACCATAACTGGCACAGTTAGGAGGTATGTGGCTGTGTTTGTCTGAATATGTGAGTGTTTCTGGGTGTGTCTATATGTGTGCTTTTGTGTTTCTTGGTAAATGTGTGTCTTCTATTTGTGAGTCTGTGCATCTTTTTCATATGACTGAGTCTATATGTATATATTTGTGAGCCTTTATACATTTGTGTGATTGTTAGTGTGATGTCTACTTGTGCACTTGTGTGTGATTGTTTTTGTCCTTCATATTGTTGATTCTTCAGCTGTCTAGAATTTACACCGCCGTTAATTATTATTTTCCTTTGAGGCTGTTTTAAGTTGTACGCAAAATGAGCATCTCAAAGATTTGCAAGTTGACTACTGTGCTTGAAAAGATTTTTCCACCTGTCCTGTGTTCTACATATAAAATAATATTGACCAAACCCCTTTCCTTGCACCCACAGGTGTCTCAGTAATGAGCTTTCCTCAGTAGTTCCTCAGTCTCAAATTTCTATGTGAAGCCCTGGATTTTAAGGGTTTTTTTGGGCATGCATCTTCAAGGGTGGGGAAGCGGCACTCATGCACAACCGGAATGTGTTGCACGCCCTGGGCTGATTGCTGCAGCATTGTGAGCCATGGAGTATGTCCACAGCCTTGAGCCATCCTGTGAGGCCTGTGAGTTCCATCTGTAGAGCTGCAACATCAGCTGGTATTGTTTTCTGTAGATTAGCTAGCAGGGTCTTAAATACACAAAGCTTGAGAAAGCCCCAAGAGGCAGGGCGAAACACGCAGCTACACGCCGAAGTCCCTCCACATGTGGAGAGACGGAAACCAACTTAAGGATACAGAGAGAACGCTCATATTGTAACCAGGACGTTGGTTTGCTCTAAGTGCTCCAAGTGCAGTGAGATTTTAATATTATTTTTTAACACTACTGAATTTGTGAATAATAAAGCCTGTAACTTGAAGCTTTCGACTGGCGGTGAGTTCATCTGAAAACCCGTGTTAGGATCCAACGGTCTCTAGGGTCTGAACCTGAGCCTGAGAGTCCAGAGTGCTACTATAACCATTCCACAATTGTGAGTGTAATTCTTGTGAGCACCACATTTCTATACTGTGTTCTGGCTATATTGCACTAGGTCTGTGTTAATGTTTATGTATTATAGATTTTTGATACAATTTTGTTTCATTACATAAGACTATGTACTCTTTCACAGTGTGACATTGGCAGAACTTTTTTGTGTCACCAATAGATTTTAAGTGTCTATCTCTGGGAATTCCAGATACATTGTCACGTTTCCTGCACTGACACTTTTTAAAGGGATTATTTGCACACCTACATCTTTTATTTTAAATACAGCCATGGTTACCATCGAGCAATCCGCTGACAGTGGGGCTAAGCAGATTGCAACTCATCCTTAGCTTGTGCTGATAACTCATCTGACAAGTCTGAGCAACCCCCATGTAGGAGGCCACAGTAGGCCTGACAGCGCCATGTGACTGGTGGAATAGATGTCTGATGTCACGTTCGAGTTGGGGCTTTTCTGGTCAGGATTTCTTTGTATTGCAGCAATAAAGGCAACACAGGTAAGAAAAAAAGGCTGAAATTCCTCGATCTGGCTTGGAGCTCATAGAACACACATCCATCCCCCTGTAGCTAGATTTTTAATGGCAGCACTGCTTAGTTACACCAGCTAGTAAATCTCATTTAGGTGTAAATATTGGCTCCATCAGTGGGTTTTTGCCAGTGCCAACTACTAAATAAGTCCATGTTAGGTTTTTTTATGCATTTTCTGTCTGTCTTCCCTCCTGTTCTAGATTGCCTGTGCTTCGTTTTAAAACTTGGAAAAAAAGCTTTACCTCAGATGTGGACTTGCCGATTGTGTGATTAAATGTTTTATTTTTAGAGTAGTCTGTCCTTCAAACCAAAAAATGAATATTGGGCCTCATATTGGAGCTCTGCCTAATGTCTCACTATCTCAATTATCTAGGGCCTTTACATGTCCACATTATTAATCTTCATTTTGCCCAAAAGAGAGCACTGGTAACCCAATCATGTTGATTGCAGGTGCTGTGGAAAACCCATTTTTTTTGTAAAAAAGGTTCTAATTACTTAAAAAGTCACAAAATGCACCACTAGACAGCCAACACATGTAAACAAATTTAGGAGAAGATTTTTTTTGTTTATTCAAAAACATAACAGTTTGACTGTGTATCAGATTTCAAGTACCTATCCATCAAATAACACTGGGAATGTATTTATTTCTCAGTTATTTATTCAACTTTTCAGAGTCAGCAGTAACCATTTTCCCACACGCCCCTTCAGGGTCGACATCAGACATGACATCACTTGAAGTAGGAGAGAAAAACATCCTTATCTTAAAAACAACCATGAGAACAATAAAAACATAGACACCAGAAAATGTCAGAATTTTCCGAGTGATTGAGCTAGAATGCACAGTTATAATGTAACAAGGTACAGATTGTTGAGCCTGTTGCGAGATAGACAAACGGGTTCTGGATTACTCCTGCTATTTTAGTGCTTGAAACCCAGCTTAAATATTTATTAACATGAGGCATCTTGTGGCGTAAATCAGCAGATTATATTTTGAACCTACTGCCAGATTTCTTTGTTGAGGAAGAAGTTTATCTGAAAGTACAACCTGTGCCATAAAAATAGGAACATTGTGTTCTGAGAATGACGATTTCCTCATGTTAAACACATTATTCATTACTGTCCCAATTTCATGTTGTTTATGCTATTTTTGTATTCTAGGAATCGCAGTAGTACAGTGTCACTCCACATTTAAGTGTACTCTGTAATCCAAGTTTCCTTTTCCAAAACACGCCTCATCAAGCAGAACAACTCGCCTATATTAACTGCACAAGCAACTAGTCCTCTTTAAATGCAATACACTGTTTGCAACTGTCAAAACTACCTACTAAGCCCTTAGTGAATACTTTTCTAACAACCTACTTCGTACCCCTACTTTTACCCTTTGTGTCACTATACCCTACTCCCTCTAGAATGTAAGCTCATTGAGCAGGGCCCTCCACCTCTCTGTTCCTGTACGTCCAGTTGTCTGGTTACAATTACATGCCTGTTAGTCCACCCATTGTACAGGGCTACGGAATCTGATGGCGCTATATAAATAATAAAATAATAATAGTAGTGTAATGTTTAATATCATATCAAATAAACTTTTTGTGAAGTTTGTTAATATGACATTGGATTTGAGTGATTCTGTGCTTGTTTTTATGCAGGTCACCCTACGCATTTGTTCCAGCAATATCCTGGTACATGATTTAACCCTTTAAATGCATTTTGAAAGGGTTAATTGGGAGTCTTGTTTTCCTGAGGGTAAAACATGATCAAAACCATTTCTTGTCTGAAACACTAATATAAAATGCTGTTTACTAGTGTAGCCCCTGGAAAATGCTGATATTGGATTGGATTGAGACAAAAGATATATATGAGATATGTGGACAGAAATAATTTTTGGTTCTATTCTTTATTTATTTTTTATTAGGGAAAAACATTTTTTGGGTTTGACCAAAATTCTGACATTTACAGGATTATTCACTAAAGAGAGAATTCAAAGTGAATTTTAAATTTAAGGTCAAAATAGCCGAACTGGAAAAATTCTCTAAGTCAGCTATGCTTTCAGGTCGGCTACTCTGGCTTTAAATTTGAAATTCACATCGCATTCACTTTGAATTCTCATTTTAGTGAATTACCTTGAAAGACTCATTTACACTCCCCCCACCCGGCCAGCAAATGGGAGCTACTAATTATTCAACAAGGGGTGACACCTAGTGTTCCCCCCAAACTGCACACATGGGCAGTGGGTGCGGCTGTAATTATAAAACAAGGAAAGAGGGGCTTAGTAAATAGTTGTATGCCTTCTGTATGTGCTGGCTGAGTGTTCTGTGCCATAAATGTGTGTGTGTGTGGAGAATGCCGAGTGTGACAGTGTGTGTTGGCTGAGTGTTGTGTGTGGAGGAGACTGAGTGTGCCTGTGTGCAGTGGTTAAATAGTGTATGTGGAGAGTAGACAGAGTGTGGTGGCTGAGAGTGTTGTGTGTGCTGGGGAGGAGATTAAGTGACTAAAGGAGGCCTCCCCACACATATATCCACATTTTGTTTCTAATTTTCCCCCCCTTCTGCTTACCTTTTAGCAGGAGGAGGTGTAATCACTGGTTGGCCACTGGAGGGCACTATGGGTGGATTTTTTTGTTTTTTTACTACAGTAGCATACTTGACTTTCACGATACACTGCAAAAATGAAAGTTTTGCACAATGTGTGTGAGATAACAGCAACATTTGTAAATAATATAAGACAATTTGACATTAAATGGTTGCATTAAAATGTAATGTGGTAAATCTCCTGGAGCAAGCATGTCCACCTCAAAGGCTAACATAGGCCAAATAAACAAGGTTTACTTTATATGGGCAGCAAAAAAACAAAAACTTCAGTTTTCATAGAAAAGTAGGTTTATTTAGAAAAGTACAGTATAAAAAGTCGCTTAATGGACACTCAACGTCCTCATGCTCGTAGGGCTTCAAAGTAAACAAAAGAGAGAATTTATTTTAACCCCTTAACCCCTTAAGGACGGAGCCAAATGTACACATTGTGAACAAAACAAAATGTAAACAAAACCTGCCATTTGCGCTACATGTCTGTCCAACCGTAATACACCTCTTTCATAGTAAATGCACCCACCCTTATTATATATCATTTTATTCAGGGGAAACAGGGCTTTCATTTAATATCAAATATTTAGCTATGAAACATAATTTAATATGAAAAAAATGGGAGAAAATACGTTTTTTTTTGGATTTTTTTAGTTCTACATGACATTTTAACGGTCAATGTCATAATACTGTTTGCTTTTACTGCAATAAAATACACATATTTATATTCAGTAAAGTCTCACGTGTAAGACAGTACCCCCTATGTACAGGTTTTATGGCGTTTTGGGAAGTTACAGGGTCAAATATAGCACGTTACATTTGAAATTGAAATTTGCCAGATTGGTTACGTTGCCTTTGAGACTGTATAGTAGCCCGGGAATGTTATTTACACCCATAATGGCATACCATTTGCAATAGTAGACAACCCAAGGTATTGCAAATGGGGTATGTCCAGTCTTTTTTAGTAGCCATTTGGTCACAAACACTGGCCAAAGTTAGCGTTAGTATTTGTTTGTGTGAAAAATGCAAAAAACGCCAATTTTGGCCAGTGTTTGTGACTAAGTGGCTACTAAAAAAGACTGGACATACCCTGTTTGCAATACCTTGGGTTGTCTACTATTGCAAATGGTATGCCATCATAGGGGTAATTTTCATTCTTGGGCTACCATAGGGTCTCAAAGGCAACGTAACCAATCTGGCGAATTTTAATGTGAAAAAAATGAAACACAAGCCTTATATTTGACGCTGTAACTTTTGAAAACACCATAAAACCTGTACATGAGGGGTACTGTTGTACTCGGGAGACTTCGCTGAACACAAATATTTGTGTTTCAAAACAGTAAAAAGTATCACAGCAATAATATTGTCCGTGTAATGCTGTTTGTGCGTGAAAAATGCAAAAAACTTCACTTTTACTGGCGATATCATCGTTGTAATACATTTTACTGTTTTGAAACACTAATATTTGTGTTCAGCGAAGTCTCCCGAGTAGAACAGTACCCCCCATGTACAGGTTTTATGGTGTCTTGGAAAGTTATAGGGTTAAATATAGTGCTAGCAAATTAAATTCCCTTTACTTTTGGCATGGGTTGTCAGGCAGGTCCTGCTAATTGTAATTAATTAAGATACCTAATTATGTAAAAATATTACATAAATATATATGTAGAATTAATATATGTATATATATACGTATGTGTATATATATGTATATATCTATATAATTTTTTAAAAATATTTTTATTTATATATAGATATATATATAGTGATATATACGTATATATTTATGTATATAGATATATATATTATTTCGTTCTACGTGTATTTTGATATATATATATATATATATATATATATATATATTAATTTCACAAAACAGTTAGAGCGAAATAACACACATCTATATATTTTTTAATTATTTATTTTTAATTATTTTTTTAATTTTATTTTTTAACGTATTTACATTTTTATTTTTTTTATATTATATATAAATATATATAACAATAATTATATATATATTTAATCAGTATCAGTCTACGTGTAATTTGATATTAATATATATATATAATTATATATATATTAATAGTAAAATACACTTAGACGGTGTATGTGTGTGTATGTATATGTGTATATATATACTTAGATCATATATATATAATATATATATATGATCTAAGTATATATAATTATTTTTTTTTACACCATTAACTTTTTTTATTTTTATTTTCAGCCAGCAGGGGGACCACCTGTCATTACAGGCAGCCCCCCTGCCGGCAATACAGAAGCCAGCTATCCCTGGCCATGTGATTGTGGGGTCCTCGCTAGGACCCCACTCTCACATGGCCGGGGGGCTTCGACGAGGACGGACGTGCCGCGGGGGGCTCCCTGGGAGTCCCCCCAACCGTGATCGCCGGCGTGGGACCGCCGGCGACCGGGTAAGTTAACAAAAACCGGAGGGCGTACAATTACGCCCGGCGGCGTTTAGAGCCGCCTATTAGAGGGCGTAATTGTACGTCCTCCGGTTTTAAGGGGTTAAGGACACAGCTTCAAAAGCTTGTCATGCACTTAAGTAAACAAGCAATTTTTGCATTTTTTGCTGTTTGCGTTCAACTGCAATTTCCATTTTACTCATGTATTGCACCAACATATATAATGTGTCTAGGATTTTAAGATTTTTTGGGTAGTTACAGGTCACAAAACACAAGGAGTAAAATAAACTTTTAATGTGGAGCGATTTTAGAATTTGGTATGTTTGTCTTTTAAGCTTATTAGCCATAAAAGAAAACAAAATTGCCACACAAAAGTATATATTTATATAAAGTATACATCACAGGTTATTTACATAAGGTTACACAAACTTATAACAAAGATCTTCACATGTGTATTTCGTAAAGTTGGTGTGTGCTATTCCTGTACAAAACTTTATTTTGTGTTCAGCTTCATCTGCTGAGTACAACAATACACCGAATGAATGTCTATGGCCCTATTTCGTGAAGCTACAGTGCCATGTAGCAGACCTGTCCATTTCAGTATTTACAGTAGAATTTTGAGCAATGGATTTGATGGGCTTATGTTTTATTTTGGGGTATTATAGAAGTTTGACTGTTTGAGAAAAAAACCAAAGGCCTACTATTTGTAAAAGTAGACACTCCAGGGTATCTCATATGGTGCATATTGTGCCTTAACATGCCCCCATATTTTCACCAATATATGTCAAAGTTTGTGGTAAATTATTTTTGGCACTTTTTACATACGTATTACATAATTGCTGGGCATTAAAACGATACCCCCAATGAATGTCTTTGGCACTATTTCGTGAAACTACAGTGCCATTTGGAGACCTGTCCATTTCAGTATTTACAGTATAATTTTGAGAGACGGATTTGATGGGCCCATGCAGGGCTGCCATCAGGGCATGACAACCGCAACGGTTGTCATGGGCCCGGCGGTCCTGGGAGGCCCGGACTGCTCAGGTCGTCCGGGCCCCACATTAAGTGGGTACATACCGGGTCGCAGGGGGCCCTGTGACCCCGGTATGTACCCACTGGGCCAGCCTCTTCTCCTGGGGGGCCCAGCAGCCGGTCACCTCAGGGCCCCCCAGAGGCTGGCCCTGACAGTCGGCCAGCGCGCGAGGGAGCACTCTCTGTGTGCTTCCTCTTCAGCTCCCTCGCGCACCGTACTGATGCCGGAGCCGGAAGATGACGTCATCTTCCGGCTCCGGCATCAGTACGCGGCGCGCGAGGTAGTTGAAGAGGAAGAACACAGAGAGTGCTCCCTCGCGCGCCCGCCCAGTGTGGGTGGGGGGGGGTGGAGAGGAGGAATGAAATGGGAGGGAGGGGAAGGAATGAAATGGGAAAGGGGGGAGAGAATAAATGGGAGGGGGAGGAGGAGGAATAAAATGGGAGGGGGGGAGGAGGAATGAAATGGGAAGGGGTGGAGGAATGAAATTGAGGACGAGGAGAGGAAATGAATGGGAGATGGGAGGAATGAAAGAGGGGAGGAATGAAATTTGATGGGGGAGAGGAATGGAATTTGAGGGAGGGAGGGGGGAGAGGAAGGAAATTTGAGGCAGGGAGAGAGGAAGGAAATTTGAGGGAGGGAGAGAGGAAGGAAATTTGAGGACGGGGGAGAGGAAGGAAATTTGAGGGACGGGGGGAGAGGAAGGAAATTTGAGAGACGGGGAGAGGAAGGAAATGAGAGGGAGGAGGAGAAGAA
>OW240915.1:43935415-44062539 GCA_933207985.1 Pelobates cultripes
CACACACTAGGTCTCCCCCTCTCACACGGTCACACCCCTCTCACACGGTCACACCCCTCTCACACTATGCCACCCCTTCACACTGTCACCCCCCTACATTATGTCACCCTCCCTCACACAATAGGTCTCCCCCCCTCACACACTAGGTCACACCCTGTCACCCTCCTCTCACCCTGTCACCCCTTCTTACTCTGTCACCCACCCTGTGACCCCCCAAACTGTCACCCACCAGAACTCTGCCACCTCACTCTATCGCTCCTTACACACTAGGTCACCCCATCTCACACTTTCACCCCCTCACACTATGTCACCCCTCTTATTCTGCCACACTCTGTCACCCTCCCTCTCACTATGTCATCCCCCTCTTACTTTGACACCCCCCCTCTTACTCTGACACCTCCCTCTTACTCTGTTACCCATCTTCACTATGTCACGCTTCCTCTCACTCTGTCACCCCCCTTACACTAATGTAACCCTCTCTCACTGTCACCCCCTCTCACACTAGGTCTCACCCTCTCACACGGTCACAGCCCTTCTCACCCTGTCAGCCCCTCTTACTCTGTCACTCACCCTGTGACCCCCCGACACTGTCACCCACCCGTACTCTGTCACCTCACTCTGTCGCTCCCCACACACTAGGTCACCCCACCTCACACTTTCACCCCCTCTCACTCTGTTACCCCCATCAAACTATGTCACCCACCCTCTTACTCTGACACTCCCCTCTTACTCTGTTACCCACCTTCACAATGTCACCCTTCCTCTCACTCTATCACACCCCTTACACTAATGTAACCCTCACACTCTGTCACCACCCCTCACACTCTGTCACCACCCCTCACACTTTGTCACCCCCTCACACTTTGTCACCCCCTCACACTATGTCATTTTCCCCACACACTCTGTCACCCCTCTTGGTGCACACTGACACCCCTCCATACACATTGTCACCCCCCTCCATACACACTGCCTCTCCCTCCAAACACACAGGCACCACTCTCCGCACACACAGGCACCTCCCTTCATTCTCATTGTCAACCCTCAACACTCTGGCACCCACCTGCTCTTTTACACTCACCCTGCCACAGTTACCCCTTTACTCACCCTGTCACCCCCTGAAGGCAATAATTATACACACTGTCATAAAACATAGCTTCGCCATAAACTCAGTGCCAAAGGCCACAGGCAGTACACAAACATACACATGCACAGAGAAACATACATATACAAGGATCCTCACTGCCAGACACACACAGGTAGACAATGCAACGATGTATACAAAGACTAGCTCACTATAACCAGTGCTGCAAGCTCCCCCTTCAGTATATCTACAGCTTCTTATACACACACAAATCAACTGCTATTTTTTTTCAATAATGGTGTTAGTGGGGGCCTCATGTATGAGTTTCGCCTAAGGCCTCGCCAAGTCTAGAGCCGCCACTGTGTGTGTGCATCTGTCTGTAAGTATGTGTGTCTGCCTGTATGTATGTGTCTGTGTGCCTGTGTCTCTCTGTATGTGTCTGTCTGTATGTATGTGTGCCTGTCTGTTTGTATGTGTCTTTGTATCTGTATGTATGTGTCTGTGTGTCTATCTGTCAGTATGTGTGTGTCAGCATGGATGTATATTTGACTGTTTGTATGTATATGTCTCTGTATGTATGTGTGTGTGTGTGTGTATGTGTGTGTCTGTCTGTATGTATGTGTGCCTGTCTGTTTGTATGTGTGTGTGTCTGTATGTGTGTGTCTCAGTGTATGTGTGCATGTATGTGTCTCTGTACTTGTCTGTCTGTCTGTATGTGTGCCTGTCTGTTTGTATGTGTCTTTGTATCTGTATGTATGTGTCTGTGTGTCTGTCTGTCAGTATGTGTCTGTAAGCATGGATGTATATTTGCCTGCCTGTTTGTATGTATGTATCTTTGTATGTATGTGTGTCTTGTGTGTGTGTGTCTGTATGTGTGTCTTGTGTGTGTGTGTCTGTATGTGTATGTCTGTCTGTCTGTATGTGTGTCTTGTGTGTGTCTGTCTGTATGTGTCTCAGTGTATGTGTGTATGTATGTGTCTCTGTATGTTTCTAGTAATTCAAACATATTCATATGTAAGGTAGGAATAAACGATTGCGTCAATTTAGCTTAGTGTCGCTTGCCCTTACAGTGTTTCCTACTGCGCTTGACGAAAACAGGTTTAAACACGTTGGTATAACGTCTGAGCATAGCCTAGGCATAGTGGACTAATTAGTAAGCGGCGGCTTCGCTTTATACTGCACTCAGCTTTAAAGATCAGGCTAGGGCGTTTAGTTAAGCATGCGTAGCAGGCAACTCTGATACATCCAATTATTAGTTATATGGCCAGACTCCCCCCTGAGTAAGCTAGGCAAATAATGCATTAGTACGTCAGCTCAGCAGTTATGCAAGATTAGTTAAACATGTAGGCACGTTATATCCTATGCGATCAACCGAGATGGCCCCTGCCACACCAAGCCCTAATGTGCATGATAGGAGAGGTAAGTGTAAAGGGAAAAGAGATTTTGGTTGTACTTTTTAAACAAAGGCAGCAGGTAAGGAGAAAGTCCTAGTTAGTCCTGGCATGAGTTAGAGGGAAGAGAGTCAACTTTTAACAAATTAAACTTGGTGGTTTTTATTTTAAACAGATGAGGCACTTTACTGGAGCGTCCTGTGAAAAGTCCACGTGCCGAAGTTTGCAGTTGTGCTCCTCAGCCTATGCCCTTTAAGGTTAGGTCACAGTCCCGATTTGATGTAATGGGCATTGGGTGAAGTGTCTTGTGTTGGGGCCGGTGTAACAGGCTGCAGGGGAGTGAGAGCCGGACATATAGTTGCATACCTCGCCCCTTCAATCCCATTGAGTCGAGTCCATCGGTGCAAGGGTTTGGAGACTTTTTCAGGCCCTCTATGCACCGTCTACGTCTTGTACTTTCCTGTTCTGGATGCCTCCGTTGGGTTGCGGCATGTCAGTGAGGTAGGCTCGGGTGTACCCGTAAGGCTGCTGCATGGGTCCGGTGTGTTGGTGTCGGGCGGCCTTTGCCCCTGAATGATCTCTGCAGTGCCGCAAAGGGACCCCCTCGGTGTTGCCTGCTTGTGTTGTCTTGTACGGGCAGTGCTTGTGGGTGTACCGGTGGCGAGTTAGATCTCCGCTGTTCCGCAGTCCCGGGGTTTGCCTGCTTCTGCGGTGTTGAGGGTGCATCTGAGTGACACGGCTTGGTACGAGAGGGTGCCTGGTGCCGAGATGCCGTTTTGACTATTGTCGGAGCAGGAGGTTGGCTCTTCTTCTCTAGTCGCTCCCAGAATCGCCAGCATACGGTGTTGAATTTCGTCTGGAAGGCTGCTGCCCAGTCACCATCAGTCTGTTGCCCCAATAGCCGCAGTGCCCAGCCGCAGTGCCGTTGGCCATCTTGGCTGGGCCTTGTGGTTTCCATTGGTCGGAGTTGCGCCCTGGAGCCTCTCGGAGGTGAGTGCTCTCTGTGTAAAGGCAGACCGTTATAACCCCCGCAGGTCCAGAGGTGGGGGAACGGAGTCAGCTTGTTGTGGTGGTGGGAACGCAGCCGTCCCTCCCGTGCTTGCCATGTGGGTAGGTGTGGCAAACCTAGCCACTTACAGAGTATTATATATATATATATATATATATATGCCTGATGGTTGTTTCCATTGTGTCTCTATTCGTGAGAAACTTAACCCCTGTTAAATTTATCTGTATGTAAAGATTTCACCTAATGTTCCTATGCATTCATGTGTTACAGCACACGAATACCGCTAACACGCTGTTTCAAGTTTCACAAACAGTGGATTCCAACCCTGTTCGTGAAACGAACAAAAGACCGAATGGGAGACCACCCCAGAAGGTCGTGTGCCGCTCGTTAGTAAAACCGAAACATTGTATCCATCCGTTAATGAGCATTCTGTGTGTGGCCGCCGTTCGTGTACCGAACACGTGGTGGCGGCCATCTTTGCTTTGTTAGAGTTCAGCTGTGTTTGGTCGTCGAGTGCCTGCAACCGAAATCGGCTACTTGATTTCCAAACACCGCTGTGATAGTGATTGAGAAACTCTCTCCTTCGGGAAAATAAAACCATTTGTGAGTTTTCTCTGCTAAAACCCAGTTCGTGTAAATGTCTATTGTGAGCTGCGTTCGGTTGTTTCTGCAGGGATCAAAGTGGTACGTCGGTATATTGTACCGATCGATCCCTGCAATCTAATGAGGGGTCATTCGGTAAAATATGTGGTGAATTGCCAAATATGTGGTGAATTTAATGTAAAATTTTACTTTTTCCTGTGCCTGTTAGTAATGTAATTATCTGTGCCTGCTGACGTCATCTAGGTCCCTGTACAGTAGGGAATGCTGGGAAATGACCTTGCATGGTCAGTTTCCCACACAGTCCCCATGATTAAAACCCCCTGCTGTAACAGTTCAGAAACCCCTTGCATGGGGAACCGTATAAATTGGGTCACTTCACAATAAAGCCCTCAGTTGACCTCCAAGCTATGTGTCGTCTAGTTCTTGGGAGAAAGGGATTATAACTACGCTACCTGCATTTTGCCTACTTTTTACCTGCTTCACTCTGTCTACCAGCGGAGATACCGTGGGTAATACTACTACTCCGCTACAGTAGGCCTCTGACACTTGTCGAGTGAATGGCATTCGTAATGTTGCTTGGGTGGTGTCATTTTGTTCCTTTCAGTGTCACCTCTCATTTGCTAGCCTTTGTGTCACGATTAATCTCCGTTTTGTTAATAAATATCCGTTTTATTTGGTGATTAATAAAGGAGCTGCTGAGGCTAGTGTCCTTTCAGCTCTGCGGTCAGGCCCCGCCCCCGGCATATTTTTAAACCTTAGTATAGGATAATTATTTTGCTAGTTTGTACCAAGTCTAGTAGCAATTAGCATTTTTTCTGCCTTTTTGACACACATTTGGAGATGTTACTGTATATTTTGCCATCCTTATGTGTTCTACTGCAGTATAACACCTAATATGTTGCTCAGCTAAATATGAAATTTAGTCTATCGAAAATGATAAGAGGTATATCAGTGGAAATAGGCACAAGTTTAGATACATTTTACAGTAGGAATAGGTACAAATTTTAAATACATGTTAACAATAAGATAAATTCCACTTCCCAAATAGAATTACATCTTTCATAAGCACATCACCTAAGAGATTTATAAATTGCCATAAAATAGAGAACAGTTTTTTAGCCAAGTAGAATACCAGTCACTTTTTTTTGAGAACACTGACCAATTTTTAACCATATCGTTTTCCATTGTCAATTGGAATTTAATTTGATTAATTAGGGAAATTTTCTGAAAAGGAACAGAAGATTTCCACTGTCTAGCTATAATGATTTTAGCTGCAATGAAGCAGTGAATAGCTAAACAAGTATGTTTACTTGATTTAAAAGGCCAGTTCAGATGAAGGAGGGCCGATACTGGATTTTTGTTTATGTCTTTAAATGATACCTCATTCAAAGATATTTCAGAAAAGATATTATAGGTCCTGGCCCATAGTGGTTTTACTACTGGGCAGAACCACCATATGTGGATATATGTACCCGAATAGGTACCACATCTCCAACAGGTAGAATCTTGAGAAGGATACATTTTGGCCAATCTTGCCGGAGTGTAGTACCATCTATGGAGTAACTTAAAGTGGCACTCAGTCAAGTTTAGACCATGAACAAATTTATTTACTAAAATTATAGAAGAAAACCATTCCTTTGGGGAAATCACTAAATTGAGATCCTTTTCCCATGATTTAACCAGTTTATAGGGAAAGGTATCTAAGCCTTTAAAAAGCACATTAGCTACCGAAACAACCTTGGGTACAGTTTTGAATGAAAAAAGAATTTGCAACTCTTTAACCCGAGGAAAAAAAGACTGAATAACATGTTTCTGGATATAGTGTTTAATACGAAAATATGTAAATAATTCTTTAGATGGTATATGGAAATTATCCACAATCTGTTGAAATGGTAGGATATCGTCGCCCTGCATAATATCCGATAAGGTTAATATATCTTTGTTAGGCCAGTGTCTCAATGATAGATCCTCTACATTATTTTATAATATATTTAATTTACATGTTCTAGGAATTAAGTGACTTACGCCCAAAATTTTTCTAATTTCAACCCATGTTTCCAAAGAATGAGCCAATGATATTAAGCAATTCGGCAAATCCCTTAGGAACTTCCCAGGATCTGACCATATGTAAGAATAAAGAGTAGATACATGTAGCGCTTCAGACTCCAAATTATACCAAGGTTCAGAAAAAAAAAGTGGTTCTTGTAGAATATATATATGTCGTATAATATTAGCATAGTAAAGATTAATAATACTTGGATAGTTTAGCCCTCCCTGGGACAATTTGTTAGAAATATATTTTTGACTTATTCTAGGCTTTTTATTTTTCCAAATAAATTTATTTATGGCAGATTGTATCATAAGTAGCCACACCTTAGGGATTTTAAGGGGAACCATTGAGAACAAATACGACCATTTTGGTAAAATATAAGAATTAATAATGTTAATTCTGCCTATCCATAATGTTTCTAGATTTTTCAATTTTTTTAAATTTTGATTCATATCCTTCATTAGCTCTCCATTATATGGGAGGCGTTAGCAGAGAAACTAAGACCCAAATAATTGATTTCTAAGTCTGTCCAAATAAACTGATATTTTTGAGATAGCCTTTCAACCTGAGTCAAAGGTAAATTAATAGTTAAAGCAGTAGATTTTGAAACATTTAACTTGAAATTAGAGATATTAGAGAAATTAACAATTTCTTCCATTAATGTTACCAGAGCATCATCAGCATATAATGCAATCTTAATATCTTGAAATTTCATAGAAACCCCCTTTATTAACTGATTATTCCTAATATTAACAGCAAGAGGTTCAAGAGATAAAATGTAAAGAAGCGGTGACAAAGGACATCCCTGTCTTGTTCCATTTTTATTTATTTATTTATTTATTTTTATTTTTTTTAATTTTTTTATTTTGAAAATTTTATTAGAGATTCGCATAGATACATCAATTGTCAGTGGTATGTAAGGTACAATATATGAAACATCAGGATACAGTGGTGTTAAGGCATGACATTGGCAGTATGGAATGTACAACGGTTGTTATCGGGTCGTCTGACCTTGCATCATGTTGATACGTCATAGTTGGCATGAGTGTGCATTGTACCCAGTTGAACTTAATGCGGAGAGTGGCGATATCCTTATAGTGTCATGGGTGCACCTGACGGTTTGACCTATGGTGGCGGGTATGCAGCATAGATATATAGGCTCGGGCTGTTGTTGTTTTTGACGTTGTTCCCCGGACTCTAATTGGCAGCTCTAATTAGGGCTGAATCGCTTTTTCAGCGTGGGCATCAGACGAGCAGAGTTGTATCTGGTGATCCAGTAAAGGAAAACCGGGTTTCCCGATTGGGATGCTTGTCTGCCTCTAGGGTGCCAGGTGACCATGAGTGGTGCTGAGATAGTCGCACCATGGTTGCCATGTGGTTGTGTATGTGGAGTATTTGTCTGTGAGGGAGAGGCATGTCTCCTCTAGACCCCTAATAGTGTCGACTTTTTGTATCCATTCTCGGATGGATGGTGGATGTGGGTGCTTCCATAGTGCTGGAATAAGTTGGTTCGCTGCAGAGATCAGGTGTGTCAGTAGGCCTGCTGTCGATTTTGGTATGTTTCGGGGGGTGATCAGGAATAGAAAGAGTTCCGGAGTAAAGGGGACATGGGTGGATAGGACCGACTGTATCGTCCCATGTATGCGCTTCCAGTAGTGTTGGATCACCGGACAAGACCACCAGATGTGGGCGGTGTTGCCTTCGGGTGCATGACACCTCCAACATTGGTGTGGGTGTGTTGGAAATAGGGATCGTAATTTTGTCGGGGTGTAGTGCCATCTCACTACCCTTTTGTAGTTACTCTCTTGGATTGTGGTGTTTCTAGAGGACCTATGGATATGTGTGAATATGGCGCGCCACGTTTCTGGTGTGAAGGATGTGTTTAGTTCCTTTTCCCAGGACGAGGTAAAGGCCGGTGGATGGTGAGGCATTGTTTTAGCGATCTTTGTGTACATCTCTGAGATGACTTTCTTCTTTAAGGTATGTTCTTTACAAAGTGTTTCTAATTGTGTGTAGGGACGGACAGGATTATGTGCCAGTGGCCCTGTGAGTAGGAAATGTGAGAGTTGTTTGTATTGAAATGTTTGCAGTACAGTGTGACCCTCTGTTGTAGTTTGCAATGGTTTCACCTGAGTTCTCGTGTCGTCTATCACCTCGGCGAGGCATAGGTAGTGTGAGTCATGGTATTGCTTGAATGCCCTCCCATCCTCTCCCGGTTGAAAGAGAGGGTTGTGTGTTATTGGATATAACGGGGAAGGGTAAGGTGACATTGTCTGGTGAGTCCTTATCTTGGCCCACATTCGTAAAGTTGGTGAGATTGTGGGATGTGGGGAGTGCAGTAAAAATGGCAGTCCTGATTTGTGCCATGGAATTGTGAAGATGGGAGTCCTGAAGAAGGTATTTTCTATGTGTATCCATTGTGCTGCAGGGTGTGGTTGTGTCCAGTCATACAGTCTGGTCAGAAGGACTGCTTGGTGGTATCTCTCTAGGTCTGGGAGGCCTAGGCCCCCTTCGTCCTTAGGTCGTGTAAGGAGTGAGTAGGCAAGCCTTGGGTTCTTGTGTGCCCAGATGTAGGTCGTAAGGGTTTTCCGGACCGTTGTGAACCATGACTTAGGTAGAGTAATTGGTAATACCTGCATAACATATAGGAGTCGTGGCAGAACATTCATTTTGAGAATGTTCAGCCTGCAGAACCATCCAAATTGAGGTTTGTTCCAGGTGTTGAGATCTGATTGTATGTTTTTCATCAAACTAGGGAAATTACTCTCAAATAGGTGGGATGCCTCTTTGGTTAGGTGAATACCTAGGTATTTTATCGTGCGGGTCGCCCAAACAAATGGATGTGTTCGTTGTATAATGTCTGCGTCAAGAGGGGAAATGTTTAGCGGCAGTATCTCGCATTTGCTGAGGTTGGCTTTGAAATTGGATATCTTGCTAAATGATTCCATTTCTGCCATTAGGTGAGGTATTGACGACACTGGATCTGAGATTGTGAATAGCATGTCGTCTGCAAAAGCTGCTATCTTATATTCCGTTGTGCCCGTTGTGATGCCTTTAATCGAGGTCTCGTCTCTAATACCCTGAAGGAAGGGCTCCAGCACCAGGACAAACAGGAGAGGCGACAGGGGACATCCCTGTCTGGTGCCATTCCTTATTGTCACTGGCTCTGACAATTGGCCATTGACCCTAATGTGCGCCGTGGGGTGTGAGTATATTGCATTGAACCATTTGAGCCAATTTGGACCAAACCCCATGTATTGTAAAGTGTGTGATAACATGGTCCAATCTACCCTGTCAAACGCCTTTTCGGCATCTATGCACAGGAGCAGACTGGTGCATCCATCTCTCGTTGCTTTGTGTATGAGGTTTAGTAGTTTTGTGGTGTTGTGTTTGGCTTCCCTGCCGGGGATGAAACCTGACTGGTCTCCATGTATCAGTCCTGGTAACAGCGGTCTGAGTCTGTTGGCCAGAATTTTTGTGAATAATTTTAAGTCAATATTTATCATGGAGATCGGCCTGTAACTGCCGCATTGAGTTAAATCTTTCCCTGGTTTAGGAATTAGCGTAATCGTTGCGTTCAAGGCCTGTGGGGGGAGAGTGTCTGTTTTGAGGAGAGCATTGAACGTGTTTTGGAAATGGGGTATGAGCAGAGGAGCAAAAGTCTTGTAGTATTTGGCAGTGAGTCCGTCAGGGCCTGGACTTTTCCCTAGTGGAAGCTGTTTGATTACTTGGAGGCATTCGTCTATGGAAATAGGTTTTTCTAGGGATTCTCGTAGATTGTGTGGTAAGGCTTTGTGGATCCTACGAGATAGGAAATCTCCGATGTCTGCTGTCGCTGGGGGGCTTTGTCTTAAGTTGTATAGCGAGGAGTAAAAATCTTTGAATTCTGCGAGTATGTCAGTCATTGAGTGTGAGAGTTTACCTTCCTTCGTGCGTATGGCCGCTATGAATGTATGTTCCCGTTGTTTCTTTAGTGCATGGGCCAGCAGGCGCCCGCATTTACCCCCGTGTGTGTAGTATGTGCATCTTGTCTTGGCTAGGGAGCGTTTGGTATTGATGTCGAGAATTGTGTTTAACTCGGTCCTTTTTTCGACCAGCGTCTTAAATGTGGTGAGATTGAGATCGTTTTTGTGTATTCCCTCTAGGCGCCTAATCTCTCTAGTGAGACTAAGTGTGCGAGATTCCCTCGATTTTTTGAGTCTAGAGGCTGCCTGGATGAACGTACCTCTTATTGTGCTCTTATGTGCTTCCCAAATGATGGGGTAGGTGGATGCTGGGTGTGTGTTGAGCTCGAAATACTGTTCCAGGGAGGATTCGGCTTGGTTCCGGATAGTGGTATGGTTAAGTAGGGTATCATTCAGTTTCCACTGTGTCCGAGTGGGATGTAGGGAGGGAATCTGAAGTGAGAGGGAAATTGGTGCGTGATCGGACCACGTGATTGTGTCGTATGTGCAGGAGTGGATTAAGTACAATAGATGATGACGTTAAGTTACTGGTGTTGCTCGTTGGCAACTATAGGAATTGTAAATACCTAGGGTCTGCCCCTGAGAAGTCCCGTAGTCTACAGTAGGCAAGGTTGAGATGACCCTGGTATAGGTGGGGGGGGGGGTGAAGAGAGGGAGCGTGTACACTTTTATTTTATTTATTTATTTATTTATATATTTTTTTATTTTTTTTTTAAGTATGATACAGTGGGCTCCTGGGGCGCTTGGAGCTGAACCGCATCATGGTTTATTATTGCTTCGTGGAGGTAGGTATCTTTTAAGGCAATAGGGTAGCGTGGGAGAGAGGCCGGCTGACGCTTTTTATGGGGGAAGAAGGTATGGGTCATCCAAGTGGGTCCTAATACCTTTCCCTCCTTTGGGTATCCCTGTATGTCAGATGTCGGTCTAGTATCCCCTTCTCTGGACGGTAACGTGTGTCAAGTTTTAGTATGTCTGGGCTGTGCCATTTTCTCTGGCCAGTCTTGTCCATGTCTGTCAGTCCCTTTGTCTCCCTAGCGCAATGCGTTGCAGATGTGTACCCTTTGGGCGGGAGATACTTGTTAACCCCACAGTCACATCTAAGCAAGTCACCCCTATAGTATTAGCATATGTCAATTTTACAATTACAGAATGCAAACATAGGTCAAAACATAAGCACGTATACGACCTGAGGTTTCAGCGTCGGCCGTAGTGGCCTCTCTTGTGGCATTTGTGATTAATCCCTTTCGGGATCATGTTGTTGGGGTATGTCCAAGTCTTGTGAGTGGGCTCTATCTGGGAGTAGAGGCCAGCGTCTTTATTTTGAAAATTGGACGTGCAGAGAAGGGTATCGTGGGGTTGTTACTAGAAAGTGTCAGTAGAGGCAATTTAGCGTCCAGTAGTTGAGGTCTGTCCTCTTTCTTCTGAGTGTTGGGAGAGTCCAGCCTGGGTCAGCCGTTGTCTCTTAGCCGGGGATCTCCATCGTGGTCTCTTCTGTTGAGGTGGTGCTGTTAACGCCGGATCAGGAGCATATCAATCCAGGATGGAAGTTTCTGCGAGATTTGGCACGATGTCCTGGTGTGTAGAGATCGTATATGTGGTTCCGCGGGTGTTTACGATGAGGGCAAAGGGGAAACCCCATCTGTATCGTATGTTGCGCGAGCGTAGCTGATCGGTGATGGGCCGTAGGGCTCGTCTTGCTTGTAGCGTGTGCCAAGATAGATCTTGATAGATCTGTATTTCATGTCCCTGATATAGCAAGGGGCCTGAGGTGTCCCTGAGGTGTTTCAAAATATCTGCCTTAAGAGCGTAGTAGTGGATGCGGCAGATAATATCTCGTGGTGCATCGCCGACCGCTGCTTTGGGGCGAAGGGAACGGTGTGCTCTGTCCAGGACGACCGGTGATTCTGGCCTGCGCTGAAGTATAAGATTGAAAAGCGAGGCCAGGATGTTATATAGGTTTTCCCCTTCTGCTTCTGGTATTCCCTTTATACGTAAATTATTTCTCCTGCCCCTATTGTCGATATCGTCTAGAGAGCGTTGCATCATAGATAAATGCCTTTCTTGGGCTTGGACTTTAGCTGATATGGAATGCATTAATGTGTGGTGAGACCCCCTTTCATCCTCCAGGTCCTGAACTCTGCGGCCTACCTGAGTTATTTCTGAATTGAGGCTTTCCATCTTCTGTTGAAAGGTAGTTTCTAACTTTCCTAGCATCTGAGCTAGGTCAGCTCTGGAGGGCAAATTTCGTAGTATGCCTTTAATATCTGCTTCCATCGACACCTGTGATGTGTCTGACGCTGTGGGGCTTGGAGGATCTGAGTCAGCGGTTACTGCCGCCGGCGCCATGTTGGATTCCCCGAGGTCCGCCGTGCGGTCGGAATAATCTTTAAATAAACGGGTCACAGTGCCAGATTTCCCGGCTGGGGTCTTCCCAGAGTGCTGGGGAGCAGGGTGAGCCTTTTTTTGATTGCCCATCATAGGTTTGTTACCTCCTTTTTCGGCGGTTCTGTCCGTGCTGCTCAGGAGCTGAGTTAATGTGCAGCCATAAAGCTCGGCTGTCGGACACGCCCCCCCTTGTTCCATTTTTAAGATCGAACCACGTCGAAGTAATATTGGGACCTACAGTTCTGGCCGAGGGATCAGAATATAATATCATAATTGTGGTATATATCCAACCCCTAAATCCGTATGCCTTAAGGAGTTCACTTAAATAGCCCCACCCAACCCTGTCGAACGCTTTTTCTGCGTCCAAAGACAGGGCCAGGAGGGGCTCTTTGTTGACTTTAACAAGACCAATAATATCTATAAGCTTTCGGGTGTTATTTGATGCCCATCTTCCTGGGATGAACCCTATTTGGTCAGGATGAATAAGTTTAGTGATGACCATTTTCAATCTCTCGGCAATAATAGCTGAGTATATTTTCATATCAACATTAATTAGTGCAATCGGTCTGTAATTTCTTGGGTCCGTACTATCTTTACCCGGTTTTAGGATAGGGACAATATTTGATTGTAATAATTCCTTTGGTATGACCTCATTTTCTGCTGCTTGATTGAACATTTCAGTAAGGGGTTTTAAAAGATAAGATTTCATATATTTATAATAAAGGTTTGAAAAGCCATCAGGACCGGGAGTTTTGTTTATAGCTAGTCTGTCAATTTGAAATTGCACTTCTTCAAGAGAAATTTTTTTATTCAGAATGGTCAGATCCTGAGAAGAAATTCTCGGGATTCGGGAACTTAATAGATAACTCTTGATGTCCTTTAATTCTGGGGACAACCTTAGATTGTACAGATCTTGATAAAACTGATTAAACTTTTGTCCAATCTCCGATGGAGTGGAGTATACAATTTGATCAACTACCAATTTTTCTACTCTATTTTTAGCATATTGATTGCGAAGCCTCCTAGTAAGACTCTTACTCGCTCTATTACCCGAAATATAGTGATTTAGTTTTAGTTTATTTATATTTAACTTAATTTTCTCCTCCTCCTTTAAGTTAATTTGGAGTTGTAGATCTTTTAAATTAGTTCTTAGCTCAGGGGAAGATTGTATTTTATTCATTTTGGAACATGAATAAAATTCAATATATAAATCAGGCAATTTTGTACCTTGATTTTTCTTAAGAAGATGGTCTAGTTTAATTATATAACCCCTCATTACGGATTTATGGGAACACCAATTTATTAAAAGAGAGGTGTCTCGCGGGTCATTTTCTGCCCAAAAATATTCTAGTAATTTGGTCAAATCCTCCCTATTCTTAGAATCCTTCAAAATGTCATCATTCAATCTCCAGGTATTACGAGAAAGAGGAGGAGAATTACCAAGAGCAAATAAAACAAAACTATGGTCTGACCATGTGTTTTCCTTAAGATCAATATGATTGAAGAGCGGAATTGTAATAGCATTTGTTAGGCAGAAATCAATCCGGGAATAAGTTCCATAAACACCGGATAAATGGGAAAAATCTTTTTTAAGAGGGTGAAGTAGTCTCCAAATATCATATAAATTATATTGCCTACAGATATTATTTTATTTTTTGGCTTGCTTAGTAGGTCCTGTCTTATTGTTACACAAGGGAGATACAGTAGTTCTATCCAAAAATGGATCACTAACACAATTAAAATCACCAGCGATAATCAAATATCCCTTATTAATTTTGTCAACTTTATCCATTATCAAAGAAAATTTAGTCATTGGATCAACATTGGGTAGATACACATTGACCAATGTATAAATTTTATCTTTCGATCTTACAAACCAAAATAATAAACCTCGCTTCTGGATCGAGTTCAGTATGTAGGATATCTACATTAATATATTTACTAAATATAATTGCCACACCCCTTTTTTTATTTTTAATTAGTGAGGCATGAATCGCTGTTACAAATTTGTCTCCACCCCATGTTTGTTTAGTATCTTTAAGCCAATGCGTTTCTTGTAAAAAAGCAACCTGTATATTTTGTTTTATCAGGGAATCATACAGTCTATATCTTTTTTTATTAGTATTAAGCCCCTGGACATTCAAGGATAAAAACTTCAACATAGAGATACCTCAGAAAAATATTTTTGGACTTCCTGATAAAAAATAAAAAAAACCCCAACATATACTCCCTATCATTGGGCTGTGAATAAGTCCAACAACAACATTCATCCGACTATTAGGTAAAAACCTAATACTACAATAATCATTGACAGCCATATTGGTGCAATGAAAATGGAGTAGCAAAACTACACAAGAGTGGAAACCCCAAACCATGCCTGAGTTGGAAAACCTACCGCTACAAAAATAACCTCGCTCTATCATATAATAAATCTCCCTAATAGAAGGAAGAGGGGGAAAAATACTTCTCAAAAGATTTTTTATCTTAGTAAATGTAAGGTAATAGGTAAATATATATTAAATAAAAATATAATTCTTATATTACAACACAAAAGGGAGGAGTGATTAATTGGATTAATAAGTGCCTTCAATACTCTTTCATTACCTTAAACCTAGAACTTATACCATAGTTCTATTAAGTGCCAATCATTAGTGATTAATATAGTGAGCTTGTGAAGGAATTAATGGATTTATAGTGTGAACTAACACCGAGAGAGGCAAATATATATTGCTTTTTCAAATATTAATTTCTTCTAAGGGGTTATTACTTAGTGTACATAAAATAATAACATGTTTTCTTGAGCATGTGTGAATTTCTTGTGATACTACGTGAAAAAAGTACTTGTAATCTTCTCTTACCCTTTCTTCTCCCCCTCCTCCCTCCAGCACCCATATTCATATTTATCTTCTACAAAATATAACCATAAAACTAGAGCAACAATTTGTTACTTTTAAGCCAATCTGTTAAACTCGCACTAGTCTCAAATATTTCTCTTCTACCTTCATAAGAGAGGCTAAGTTTTAGTGGAAAAAGCCACTTATATTTTATATTATGATTTCTCAAAGATCGTGTGGCAAAACTAAATGCTTTTCTTTTTGTTCTGGTTTCAAAGGATAAGTCTTGAAATACTTTAACTTTCTGGAAGGGACCATCAGGGATTAACTTAGTTCTTGCAAATTTCAAAATGGTTTCTTTGAAGTCATACGAGTAGAAACATGCAATAATATCTCGAGGGGAATCGTTTTGGATTGCTTGTGGCTTAAATGTCCTGTGACATCTTTCTATTATCAGGTCAGAAGATTTAAAGGGGACACCCAGTGTAGATAGATATTCCATCAAAATCTGTTTTACATCTTCTTGTCTGCCTTTTTCTGGAATGTCTCTGAAACGCAGATTTTTTCGCCTTGATCGATCTTCCAAATCAGATAATTTGTTTTGTAAATTTGTAATAGCCTGATGTGCCTTATCACACTCTTCTGATAAATTTTTATGTTGATAATCTAACTGGTTTAGATGATCTTCAAATCTTTCCATTTTTGCAACAAGTGCATTTATTTCGGTTTTAATATCCGATTTAATTTCAGCAGCAGTTGAAGCCAATTCGGCTTTAATCTCGTCTAGGTTAGTCTTAAGACTAGAGTGTAGCAAAGAAGTAGTTATTAAGACTTTATCAGGATTACTTATATGCTCTGGTTCCAGATCTTCTGAACTTAGATCCATTTCATTTATTTTCTGTTTAGAAATCTTATGTTGCTGGGGAGAGAAGTAAGTTGTTAGTGATTTATCCTGAGGTTTATCTTGAATAGGATCTTTTTTATCTTTCCTTGAAGAGGATTTAGTTTCATGGAGTTTTTTCGAAGCCATGTTATGAGAATTTCGCCTCTGAGAAAGCGTCAGACCACTATCAATTACTCTTTATACAAATCTTAGTTTTAATTGGGTTCAAGATCTTTTTTTTCTTTTTTTTTTTCTTCTTTTCTCCTTTTCCTTCCTTTCTTCTCTTTTCCTCTTCTTCTTCCCTTTCTTTTTTCTATTTTTTCCCCTCTCTCTTGCCTTTGCCTTTTTCTTTTCTCTTTTCCCCCTTTTTCTGCCTTTTTTCTTTCCTTTCCCCTTTTCCTTTTTCTTTTTTTTCTTCTTTCCTTTTTCTCTTTTATATAATTTATTGCCTTTTTCTTTCTCTTTATTTTCCCTTCCCTTTTTCTCTTTTTCTTATCCTTCTTCCCTCTTGTTCTTTCCTCTTAGGTTTTCTCTCTTTCCACTTCTTTTTTAGTATCCTTTCCTTCTGCTTCCACTTCCCCTTTAAATTTCACTTTATTTTCTTTTTTCTTTCTTTTCTTTTCTTCCCTTTTTTCTCCCTTTTTCCTTTCCCTCTCCTTCACCTTTCTCTTCAGCCTTTATTGGTTCTATCTTTATCCTATCTTCTGTGTTCTTTATAATTTCAATACCATTATCAGCAGTTTTTCATCTGTATATATATAAACAGTATTTTATAGTTGTCTTGAACTGAGACCACATATAGTTTTCTTAACTTCGCCAAATTTACAGTGCAGAATTATACTTACTGCCACGTATAAGCAGTCATTATAAGAATTTAAGCTGAGAAATTGCAGAATTTTCAGAATAAAAAGAGTTACTGCACCGTGATATTGCTGGCGTTTATGTGAGATTTTATATGGCTCACACGTGGCTCTCTCCAGACAACACCTCCAGAGACTTGCAGAGTAGAGTGGAATAGTCAGAAGTAATCGGAGTAGTCGGAACACTAAGAGTGCGAGCTCTTCAGGTAGGAATTATTCAGCGTTCATATGAACATATAGTCATTCAATTGTCGGTCAATTATGAAGAGGTATGCAGGTAAGCCAGTAATCTTTACTGACGCGGCAGAGAGAGGCATTTAAGAGCGGCTGCCGCGACTACCTCGGCAGTGCATGGCGGGTTCCCCTCCTACTCCGTCATCACGGTGAGCGTACGTCCGCACGTCCCCACGTCATAACGCCCCCTCCCCCTTCCCCCATTCTTTTCAAACTATTTTTATTGAAAAGTATTTTTAAAAAACATATTTCAAAAATAATGTTCAAAAAGTAACAAAAAATAAAATAAAAAAGGGAGGGGATGGGTACTATCCAAATGTATAATAAAATAGTGGATAAGAAATTATTCAAAAACTTGCATATTGACAAATTACTTATTTCCCATATTTTTCAGTCTATAGCGCTGATAAAGAAATGTTTTATTTTCCCAAAATCAAGTTTCTATAAATGCTTCTTTGGATGTCTTAAAATTTTTTATCCAAGACCTTAAGTTGTCTGGTTGGTCAGTTGGAAACTTGGTAAAAATTCAAGATTTATACGGTATTTCTGGGATTTGCAGCTTTTTGTACCTACATGAAAGGCTAGGTTTATCGAATAATTAATATTTTAATTACCTAAGAATATTCGATGTCCTTCATAAAACATCTATAATCAGGGACTCATCCTTTGTTAAGATCCTCTTTGAGGAGGTCAATAACCTTCAAGAGCTAGAAGGGCCTTGGATACACTTAATCAAGAAGTTAAATTGAATACAGTTATTAAGAGGGAACTCGACCTGGATAAATCTTTTTCTGGCACGACTGGTTAAACTCATTTGATTAGCTGCCTGCTGCATTGCCAGCAGGGGGACTGCCTGTAATGACAGGTAGTCCCCCTGCTGGCTGGAAATAAAATAAAATAAAAGTTAATAAGTGTAAAAAAATAAAATAATATACTTAGATCATATATATATATATATATATATATATATATTATATATATATAATCTAAGTATATATGTACACATATACAAACACACTCATACACTGTCTAGGTGTATTTTACTAGGAATATATATAATAAGATATATATATTAATATCAAATTACACGTAGACTGATACTGATTAAATATATATATAATTATTGTTATATATATATTTATATATAAAAAAAATATGTAAATACGTTAAAAAATAAACTAAAAAAATAATTAAAAATAAATAATTAAAAAATATATAGATGTGTGTTATTTCGTTCTAACTGTATTGTGATATTAATATATATATATATTTATATCAAAATACATGTAGAACGAAATAATATATATATCTATATACATAAATATATACGTATATATCACTATATATATACCTACATATAAATAAAAATATTTTAAAACATTATATATATATATATATATATACATATATATATACACATACGTATATATATATATATATATATATATATATACATATATTAATTCTACATATATATTTATGTAATATTTTTACATAATTAGGTATCTTAATTAATTACAATTAGCGGGACCTGCCGACAACCCATGCCAAAAGTAAAGGAAATTTAATTTGCTAGCACTATATTTAACCCTATAACTTTCCAAGACACCATAAAACCTGTACATGGGGGGTACTGTTCTACTCGGGAGACTTCGCTTCACAAATATTAGTGTTTCAAAACAGTAAAATGTATTACAACGATGATATCACCAGTAAAAGTGACTTTTTTTGCATTTTTCACACACAAACAGCACTTACACGGACGATATTATTGCTGTGATAATTTTTACTGTTTTGAAACACAAATATGTGTGTTCAGCGAAGTCTCCCGAGTACAACAGTACCCCTCATGTACAGGTTTTATGGTGTTTTCAAAAGTTACAGTGTCAAATATAAGGCTTGTGTTTCATTTTTTTCACCTTAAAATTTGCTAGATTAGTTACGTTGCCTTTGAGACCCTATGGTAGCCCAAGAATGAAAATTACCCCATGATGGCATACCATTTGCAATAGTAGACAACCCAAGGTATTGCAAATGGGGTATGTCCAGTCTTTTTTAGTAGCCACTTAGTCACAAACACTGGCCAAAATTTGTGTTTTTTGAATTTGTCACACACAAACAAATACTAATGCTAACTTTGGCCAGTGTTTGTGTCAAAATGGCTACTAAAAAAGACTGGACATACCCCATTTGCAATACCTTGGGTTGTCTACTATTGCAAATGGTATGCCATTATGGGTGTAAATTTTATTCCTGGGCTACTATACAGTCCCAAAGGCAATGTAACCAATCTGGCGAATTTCAATTTCAAATGTAACGTGCTATATTTGACCCTGTAACTTCCCAAAACGCCATAAAACCTGTACATAGGGGGTACTGTTTTACACGTGAGACTTTGCTGAATACAAATATGTGTATTTTATTGCAGTAAAAGCAAACGGTATTATGACATTGACAGTTAAAATGTCATGTAGAACTAAAAAAATATTTTTTCATATTAAATTATGTTTCATAGCTAAATATTTGATATTAAATGAAAGCCCTGTTTCCCCTGAATAAAATGATATATAATAAGGGTGGGTGCATTTAATATGTAAGAGGTGAATTACGGTTGGACAGACATGTAGCGCAAATGCCAGGTTTTGTTTTGTTCACAACGTGTACATTTGGCTCAGTCCTTAAGGGGTTAATGGAAAAGGTTGTTTATTTTAAAGATAACAATATTGATACCTATAACAAGATATGGGAAAATTGGTTTGATTATTATAAAGAATAGATTGGCTTCTCCAAATAAATGAAACCCTGGCATAGCTATATTTACTTGATAAAATACCAACAATATGATCCCTAAAATGGTTCTTAGATGATCTAACATTATTAAAGAAGCTGTCCACTCTCTCTGCTCTCCATAGATGTCCTTATATTGTATGTCTTATTTATGTTATGCGTTATTATTATTATTATTATTATGATATTTATAAAGTGCCGTCAAATTCTGCAGCGCTTTACAATGGGTGGACGAACAGATATGTATTTGTAACCAGACAAGTTGGACACACAGGAACAGAGGGGTTGAGGGCCCTGCTCAATGAGCTTACATGCTAGAGGGAGTGGGGTAAAATGACACAAAAAGGTAAGGATAGTATTAGACTAATGACAGTTGCAGAAGAGGAATCAGTCAGGAGCTATTAACAGTTTAATTGATACGCTTTTATGAAGAAGTGGGTTTTTAACGATATTTAATATATGTTGTGTAATATATACTTTTTTGAAGGCAGTATTTTGGATAAACAATTTATTCCAAGACTATATTAACTTTCTAGATACTCGTAGTTAACGACCATCCATTTAAGAACAGAAATGTAATGGAATAATTCAATCTACTATATTGGTATGAAATAACGTGAAAATGCTGTTAAAATAAATAATAAAAATAAAATTAAAATAAAATAGTGGATTTGTTCCTGTCAAAATAAAACACGGATAGTGATATTACCAATTGTATGTCTAAATATATTGTATATCAATATGTAACAGGGTGTGTGGAATTGTCTACAGGAGAAACTCTTTGCTTATATCATTTTCCCAGGTGTCCCAATGAAACTGCAAATTCAGTTTTTGAGGTGAGGGTTGCCACAACACCAATGTATTTCCTTTCAGAACTTGCAATTTTGTACAGTGCCACCATATATGTGAAAGAGTACCAAGGCCTCCACAACCCTTCCAACACCTATCTGAATATTTTGTGTTCATTTTATGTTTTAAATTTAATTTAATAGCAGCTGCTGCATTGGCTGCATAGTGGTATTTTTTTTTAAATCAGGCACCCCCAGGCTTCCCCAACCCTTCAAGTTCTAACTTAACTCTGCACATTCTGTTCCTCCAGATAAATTCAAGAAGTTTCGAATGTATCTTCTTAAAAAAAGACAAGGGAACACTTAAGCGTATAGATCTTATAAAATATAACATTATAGGGAGAATATTCATTTTGATAGAAGCTATCCTCCCCAACCAGGATAACTCAAGTCCAGACCATCTTACTAACTCTTTTTTAAGTTCTGGCCACAACTTGACGAGGTTAAATTAATGCATGTTTGACAGGTTCTTGGTCAAATTAATTCCTAAATAAGAAAGAAATTACTTTCTCCAATCAAACTGATATCCCTCCATCAAGGTTTCCAACACAGGCCTTGGAATATGAAATGATAGTTTTATGAGAATTTATTTTATAATACGATATTTTTCCGAATTTGAGTAAAATGTCCATCAATGGGCCCAAAGATGATTCTGGGTCTCCAAGAGATAAAATCACATCATTAGCAAATAGGCTCACCTTATGAACACCATAGCTAAAATGAACAATAATGGTGACAATGGACACCCCTGTCTGGTACCATTAGACAAAAGAAACGTATCAGAAACAAAGTCTCATGTATATACGTCTGCCGATGGTCTGCAGTACAGTACGAAAACTGCATTAATAAAAGAGGAAGGCAAGTTCATCCTGACCATCCATTCTCTCAGATAGCCCCAGTATATTCTATCAAATGCCTTCTCAGCATCCAAAGGTAGAAGGAGGGAAGGTGTCTGATCAATTTTAATTTGGTGAATCAGATTAATTAATGTTCTGGTACCACCTGGTGCTTGTCTGCCCATAACAAATTCCACCTTGTCATTGTTAACAAGCAAGGGCACAAATAAAGCCAATCGGTTCGATAATATTTTAGCATATAATTTAGTATCATTATTCATTAATGAGATTAGGCAAAAATTAGAACATTTGTCTGGTGACTTTCCCTGCTTTGGCAAAGTGATTATTCTGGCTTTTAAGGCCTCTTCTGGCATAACTCCCGCATGCCAATAATAGCAAAATAGTTTTGTCAAATGGGCCAAAAGTATTTCAGAGAATGTTTTATAATATTGCAAAGTAAAGCCGTCTGGTCCAGGCGCTTTACCACTAGGGGTTTTTCTAATAGATTCTAAAATTTCATCAGACGGAGATATTCTTGGATAAAAGTTCAAAATTTTCTACAGGGATTTGTGTCAATTGAATTTTATCCCAAAACATTTGTATATTATCTGATGAAGGTTGGGTAATAGTGGTATCATTTTCCAAATTATAGAGGGATTTATAATATTCTGCAAACATGTTACTAATTTTTGTTGGGTGGGTCATTTTATTTTTTACTGATCGTCAAATAAAAATTAAATTCTTGATTGCTGGTTTGTTTGCCTGAGTTTAGCTGCCAGCAGGGAAGAGGCCTTATTGCCTTTAGAATAAAATATATTTTTTTTAGCGATGCCAAAGCCATATGATCCAATTGAATAACGTTAATTTTGTTTTTGATATTAGCAATCATAGTCGAACCTGATCCTGAGGGACTGAATTTATTAGCCTGATTGAGATTATAAAGTTCATTTTCTAATGTTTTTAAAATATTGGATTTAATCTTTTTTAAGAAACTTGCCCTCTTGAAGAAACTGCCTCTCAGAACCGCCTTATGAGCATTCCGCACTGTACTGCAAAGAACATCCCACCCCCCTTTCTAATACACTGCCCCCAAATCCAATACACTGCTCTACTCTAATACACTGCCCCTCCACCTAATCTAATGCACTGCCCCTTATTCTAATACACTTCCCCTCCTCCCACCACTCTAATTGAATACTCTGCCCTCCCTCCCACAACTCTAATACACTGGCCTCTCCCTCCCCCAAATTAATACACCACCCCCACCCTCCCTCAAATTAATACATTGCCCCCTATCTCCCCCAAATGAATACACTACCCCCTCCCTCCTTCAAATGAATACAATGCCCCCTCCCTCCTTCAAATTAACACACTGCCTTCCCTCCCAATTTAACACCCTACACAAGAAGGTTTCCCAAGCCCATCTTCCCCTTATCTTAAGATGAGCCACCCATCCTCCAGTTTCAGCCCTGCCCTTCTCTGCTGGAGCGGGCCAGATGCTCCTCTGGCACTGCCAGCAGGAGGAAAGGGGGAGTGGATGACAGACAGCCACTCTGTACTCTTGTGGCCATTGTAGGGAAGAAAAGAATCAGCCAGGAAATATCTTTCCTGTCTTGCAGCTGGTCGAATCCACAGCACAAAGAGGCACCAGGACAGACGGGACGTAATTATATTCATTGTAGGCCGCATGTGCCCTGCGCGCTGCAAGTTTGACATTCTTGTCCTGGAGTGTCTGGAATGTACAAAAATATATATTTTGCACCGATACAGAAGCCCAGCAGGACTACCCAAGTACCCTCTCAGACCATAAGCGCCTCACATAGGGATGACAAATAGACCAAGATGAAAAACAGGGAGAGACTGGGCGAGAGGGACCACCGCCTTACCAGAGGGCAGGGATGATAGAACTAATAAGAGTCTCAAATGTTGTGCAGCATTGCCATTCAATCTTCTTCTGCATTGTGTGAACGTTACCACCTCCACACATCTTCTCTATTGGTGTACATCTCTCAGTTATCACCCAGTAGAGCTTACCACCACTAGGTTGAGACCAACTACGCTCACTTAAACACCTACATCAAAAAGCACCTAACACACACTACATACGTTCTGCCATATTAAAGTCTTGTGATACATAAGCGTTCTTACATGCATTCCGAACCTACCAATTATGCACAAGTAACCTAACGATGCATGTACATTCAAACTAAATGCTCACTCAGACCACATTTCTCCTTGATACAACAAACATACTTACTCAATTTCACGCATTAGAATGCACGACCAACCTGACTTGATATATGGTTATTGGAAGCAGTTATAATACGCTTACTCCTTATTAATATATAATTATTTGTTTTCTAAATACATCATTGGCCTCTGTGTAGCCTCTTGTGAAAAATGCACTGTTAACAGTCTGCCAATTTTTCTTACGAACGCAATAAAAACGATTTAAAATAAAAATATAAACTTTTGGACGGTGTTTTTGATTTCAGTAGCTGCCACAAGTTACACACCAAACTTTGAAGAATTCTAGAAATGAAACATCCTCCTTTAAATAGACAAAATTCATATTAATAGGAGTATTTGTAGCTGCATTAGTTTTTGTATGAATTACATTTCATTTATTATAAATAATCATTTAAATATTCATGTAGGTCTATCATCCTTTGTGCCTGAGTGGCCGAACTACAACTGGAAACCATCTTATTTATCTCAAAGTACCAACACTGCAATTAAACATGAAAACAGCAGGCAGGCTGTGTGATGGGTGTGATGGGTTCTTATTTTACCTTAACTGCATTATTATAATAATAATAAAAAAATATATATATTTTGCCCCCTTTCCTATTTATCTTTGTATTGTGGCTGTGTGCATTGTAGATGCTTACTCACTTACCATGTGGTGATGCTGGGAAAATTACATCACTAATTGGCGCGTGAGGGAAAAGAGCAAGAAGATCAGAGCAACCCTACATTGGACCCCAGTAACAGGATCTCCACTGGGGCCCAGGGACAGGATTCATACTGGACCCTGGAGAAAACCACTCCAGCTCTCCCAAGGGATCCCAACATCAATTTAATTTGGGTGCATCCCAATTTCGGATCATAGGAAGGGTATATATAACATACTTGTTTTTAAATGAGCATATGCACCTGAGGAAGACTGTTTAACAGTTGAAACATGTTGTGCTGCAATAATATGCTTTATTCTAATTTGTTTTAAAGTATATATTAATAAAATGTATTCTAACTTTATTATTTTGGTTGCTGATAATTTATGCTGCTACCATCCAGCTACCTTTGGGACCTCAATTTCCAGGAAGCAAGGTGTAACTACGAGTTTCTGTTTGACGCCTCCCCAGTTTAGAGCCAACTTATTGGCTCTAAATATTGTGAGTTCTCCCCCACCCCCCGCTCAATCTATTTTTGTACATACATACTGCACTATGATATTTCTTTTTTTTTTGTCATATGAGTTTTTTAACTACAGGAGCCAATCAGCCAATCAGCCAGCACTGTCATGCTGAACTTATCTTTCCCTAATCCCTACATCTTCTATCCAAACATAGATTGGTCTTTCAGCCAACTTACTCATACTAATTAAAGATTACTTAGTATTAGTAATTAATCTGCCCCTACTCGCTATACCGCAAGTAGGGGCATGTCTAGTAAACAGTGAGTGGCTGCTCACTTTTGTAAAAAAAAACAAAAAAAAAACCCTTCTCATGAATGGCCCCATGGTGGGGCAACTATTAAATAGCAGAAGGGACATAGTGTACCCCCCGAGGTCAAATCTGTGCACCAATTAAACAAGGGACATAGGGTCACCCTAGCCCCCACCCATGAGTGGTGGGTGGGGACCCAAAATGACAATAGGGGGGACCTATTTTCCCCCCGGCTCCCACCCATGGCGGGTGGGGGCCCTAAAACACAATGGGGGGGAAATATTGTCCTCCCCTGGCCCCCACCCGTGAGCAGCAGGTGGGGGCCAGCAGGGTGAGGACATCTTATAAAGCCTTCCCACGCCCTATAATTTAACTCAGAGCGCTCGGATTTGTTGGTTTAAGCCAGGTGAATAATGAGCCTTACAGGTGACCAATCGGTTAATGCTCACTATTTACCTATCAGAGCACTCTTATTGGTTTACAAATCAGACCGCTCTGAGTCAAATTGCAGGGTGTGGGAAGGCTTTATAAGGCATAGCGAGTAAAGGCATTCGGGAGATTTCAATCTCCCTATGCTATTATGGGGGTCATAGTGACCCCCATATAGTGAGGGACTACATGGGGGGCTTAGGAAGTGGTGGAGAGCACAGCTCCCTGCCGCTTCTATTTTTGCATATTACAAGGAGGGAGCTGTGAGCCGGTAGCTCCCTCCTTGTTATAAACTGATGAGCGAACAAACGAACACCGATATTTGGTGTGTGTTTGCTCATCTAAAATTTGTTCCTCTGAAATTTCTATTCATTCTGACGAATGTATATACGAAATTCCCGTCTGAATTTCAGATAATAGTGAATGTCCAAGTGTTTAACCCCTTAAGGACCAAACTTCTGGAATAAAAGGGAATCATGACATGTCACACATGTCATGTGTCCTTAAGGGGTTAACTAGGCATGCTCGGGAATTTCACAGCGCTATCTAGTGTGGGCAGATGATGTGTCCCACAGGGTCTTCATCTGCCCACAGAAAGATGGCGGCACGTAGGAACTAGGTCTGGGAATGAAATGCAGATAAAAAAATAGGTAATATGGGGGGCTTAGGGGCATTTGGGAGTGACTAGGGGGACAATTAGATGTAGTGGAGTCAGGAGGAGGGTAAAAAAAAAACGTATTCGGCCATAAGAGTGCCGCTTTAAGTGTAAAAGTGACAGTACACGTTTGGGGTGTTTTGCTGCACTGGATTGTGCTTTTATAAGCCCCTATTATCCCTTAATTTCGCTGTGTGTTTTAACACACGTGTGGTTGTCATATTCTGTAGCAGTGCCATACATATACACATGCCATGCATATGGCACTACAATTGTTAACTAATTTAAATACTTTGCCAGTCAACAGAAATATAGCTCACTTAATACTATGTGTTTCTGTGAGTTACTAGCTCCCAGTTATTTCTTATTTTGCTTGTTTTGTGCTAAGTTCACGTGTTTCATTTTTTGAGATATATGACTGATTTGTGTTTGGATTAAATAGAAACAACGTAGCAATGTATGAGATAAGTAACCTGCAGTTCTACTGGATAAACCATTTCAGGAAGCTGTTATGGCCATAAACTTACATATGTAATTGAATAATGTATAATAAAAAGCATATTTTCTGCTAAACTTGCTGTAACTTCTGCAAGGCACCCTGCCTGGTCTTTGATGACACAATGTCAATCTTTGATCTAGAAAGTACACATTTAAATTGCCATTTTCGTTGCTATGCATACTTTGGTGTAATTTTTGTGACAACCACTATAATCATTCACTGACCCCATGCTATTATAGTGTTTCTTAATCAGAGAAAAATTTAAATCTCACAGGGCACTAGCCAGGTTACCAGTTTACCACTTATCCATAAAAAATATATACTGAGCCGTATTAAGGTTGCCCAGGGCACTATGCAGATTGCCAGATTGGAGCCCCTTCTAGAGCCCTGGGATCTGTTTCTGTGAGTGGTGTGTTGATTGACTGTTGTTTTTGTGAGAGTAAGTTTAGCAGATGAGTGTAGTGTGTTTGTGGAGGAGGCTGTGAGCTGTACAGGGAGGGGGACGCGTTTGTCAGTGTTTGCTGGTTGAGTGTTGTGTTTGGTAGCTAATTTGTGTGTGTAAGGGAATCTATGTGTGGCTGAGTGTTACGTGCATGTCCCTCCTATATTTACTTACTTTCCCTGGTGGTCTAGTGGATGGTGAGCAGGATCCCTGGTGGTTCAGTGGAGGGTGAGCTGAAACCCTGGTGGTCCAGTGGCTATGTTGTTTTCATGTGTGTTTAATACAAATACACAATTACTTTCAATACCTTATACATAAATAAAATTCACATGAAATCCACGCAAAATATTTATAAGTTCAGGTAAGTAAATTACATTATGCACATTTTATGTAAAGGGGTTTTTAAAAAAACATTTTTATTCAAGATATTTATTTTAAAGTCTCCATAAAAGTACAAACAGTGTCTTTCATATTGTCTTGACATAGAGTAACAGCGGTAACAGTGTACATTTTCCAAGTAATGCGCAGGCAGTTGAGTAGCGTCATACCAGTTAACAAATCTAAAACAGCCTATGTAAATCTAGATAGATTTTACGACTGAGGTCGGCAGCATGAGTTCCAGGGAAATCGCTTACTTTATGTCATTCTCACTTGTGGTTTGGAGTCCAAGACATGAACTTCCGTGCCTTAGAGAGTGTGATTACTGGCGTTGTTTTTACTACGCACTGGTGGAAGACATTATCAGCTTCTACCCTTTCAAGCAGTGATTGGAGCACTCATGCAAGTGGAAGCTTCAATGTTCCCTCCCTCAGTGTGCTCCCTTCTTGTCTCCCTCCATTGACAATGATTCATTTAAAAATTTTAATAATTTCTCTCTCATTCTCTCTCAATCCTTTCCTCATTCACCCACTTATTCCTTGCCAGAGCGCACACATACATTCTGAAACTGGTCCACTCATATGCTTCTTTATTAGAAGCATTTGATTGAACCATGGAGAGGAAAGGAGTGATGTAGCGTGATGACGGACGCGGCATGGAAGAATCTCACCCAATGCTGGATTCCAGGTAATTTTATATATTTATAAATTAACAGTGTATTTTTATTTAAAAAAAGAAAAAATGAAAGGTGGTGGCCACACTAATAGTTCCCAATATGGGTATGTCTGACAGCAATACATCATATAATAAAGATGTTCTCCGATACACCACCTACTTTTAGACTAGCCCCAATGCTATTACATCATGCTACCATCTCACAGTCAAAATCTAAGAAATCGCTAACGATTCGCATTGTATAGTGACAAAACATATTATTGCTCACAGTCTGTCGTTACACCCCCATTCCTTCCCCCAATTTATATGTGGTTTAGACAGAGGGAAGATCTCTGCACGACCGAGGAACTCTACTTTGGAGCTACTAATAAAACTAACATGTATTCAGAAATCTGGTTACTGATTACCTCAAAGTAGGATTTCCAAGCTCAGATAGGGGCAGATGGAAATGGAGATACTTAGAAGGAGCAAACAGCAGAAATAGGATACAAGGTAGATGTTCACCCACCCATGTCCCTCTATCCCTTCCCTCCTCCCCCTTTACATAACCCTAGTGTATTCCACCCATACCTTCCTAGTTACTGGAGACATTCTTGAAAACAAATTTGATAAGTTAGAACAAACTCTTGTAAGGAAAATTGAGACAAAATCACAAATAAGAAGAAGTAAAACCTGACCCTGGACTCTATTATAAGAGATAAAAAAAAAACCCTAGTTAAACCCATAGACTAAAAATGAAATTATAAAACAGAAACAAAGAAGCTAGAGATTAGGTTATGTGGAGGGAGTCTTACTAGACCAATGTAAAGTTAAGATATAATTTAACACCATACTAGTATGAATATATACCTGTTATAATGTGATATTAAAGGGACACTATAGTCACCAAAACAACTTTAGTTTAATGAAGCAGTTTTGGTGTATAGATCATGCCCCTGCTTGCAAGCATTTCTCAGTAGTGATGCACCGAACGGTTCGCTGACGAATAGTTCCTGGCGAACATAGCATGTTCGCGTTCGCCACGGCAGGCGAACATATGCGCGGTTCGATCCGCCCCCTATTCGTCATCATTGAGTAAACTTTGACCCTGTACCTCACAGTCAGCAGACACATTCCAGCCAATTAGCAGCACACCCTCCCTAGCAGACCCTTCCACCTACTGGAAGGCATCCATTTGACATTCATTCTCAAGCTGCATGCTTAGTGAGAGGAGGGAAAGTGTAGCTGCTGTTGATTAGATAGGGAAATGCATAGCTAGGTTAGGGTATACAGTGTCCACTACAGTCCTGAAGGACTCATCTGATCTCTGCTGTAAGGATAGCACCCCAAAAAGCCCTTTTTAGGGCTAGAACTTCAGTCTGCTTTTTTTTTTTCTTTTTCGGTGTAATGTAATTGCAGTTGCCTGCCTGCCAGCTTCTGTGTCAGGCTCACAGTGGATACTGTGCCCAGTGCCACCACTCACTCACTGGTGTCACAATAGCTTGCATTTAAAAAAAATATATTTTTTTTCCCTATAATAGATTGAATAGCAGTTAGTTGTCTGCCAGCTTCTGTGTCAGGCTCACAGTGGATACTGTGCCCAGTGCCACCACTCACTCACTGGTGTCACAATAGCTTGCATTTAAAAAAAAATATATATTTTTTCACTATAATAGATTGAATAGCAGTTAGTTGTCTGCCAGCTTCTGTGTCAGGCTCACAGTGGATACTGTGCCCAGTACCACCACTCACTGGTGTCACAATAGCTTGCATTTAAAAAAAAAATATTTTTTCACTATAATAGATTGAATAGCAGTTAGTTGTCTGCCAGCTTCTGTGTCAGGCTCACAGTGGATACTGTTCCCAGTGCCACCACTCACTCACTGGTGTCACAATAGCGTGCATTTAAAAACCCAAAAACTTTTTTCACTGTTATAGATTGAATAGCAGTTAGTTGTCTCAAAGCGGGTGTGTCAGGCTCACAGTGGATACTGTGCCCAGTGCCACCACTCACT
Organism: Pelobates cultripes; assembly: GCA_933207985.1. Classification (NCBI taxonomy): domain Eukaryota; kingdom Metazoa; phylum Chordata; class Amphibia; order Anura; family Pelobatidae; genus Pelobates; species Pelobates cultripes. The sequence continues at coordinate 43,965,922 of OW240915.1, forward strand.
CACTGGTGTCACAATAGCTTGCATTTAAAAGCAAAAAACTTTTTTCACTGTTATAGATTGAATAGCAGTTAGTTGTCTCAAAGCGGGTGTGTCAGGCTCACAGTGGATACTGTGCCAGTTAACAGTGCCACTCATATCTGGTGTCATAATAGCTTGCAGTTAAAAACAAAAAACTTTTTTCACTGTTATAGATTGAATAGCAGTTAGTTGTCTGCAAGCGTCTGTGTGTCAGGCTCGCAACGTATACTGTGCCCACTTGCCCAGTGCCACCACTCACTCACTGGTGTCACAATAGCTTGCATTTAAAAACAAAAAAACTCTTTTCACTGTTATAGATTGAATAGCAGTTAGTTGTCTCAAAGCGGGTGTGTCAGCCCTACAGCGTGTACTCTGCCAACCTTTGCCAGTTCACAGTGCCACTCATATCTGGTGTCACAGTAGCTTGCATTTAAAAACAAAAAACTTTTTTCACTGTTATAGATTGAATAGCAGTTAGTTGTCTCAAAGCGGTTGTGTCAGCCCTACAGCGTGTACTCTGCCAACCTCTGCCAGTTCACAGTGCCACTCATATCTGATGTCACAGTAGCTTGCACGCATAGTACCACTAATTGAAAAAAAAATGACAGGCAGAGGCAGGCCACCCCGCAGGGGCCGTCGTGGTCGTGGTGCTGTGATTCCCTTTTGCCCTAGAATAATGCCCAGTTTTCAGAGGCCAGGTACCCTGAACTTGAAAAGTTCTGAGGACATAGTTGACTGGCTAACACAGGACACCCAATCTTCTACAGCTTCCGCTCGGAACCTTGACGCAACATTCTCCTCCAGCTTAGCTTCGGGCACCTCTCAAGATACCACTCACCCGCCTGCCGCCACCACCAACACTAGCACCACAGCCGCTTCACTTGGTATGTCAGAGGAGTTATTTACACATCCGTTTGAAGAAATGAGTGATGCGCAACCATTATTGACAGAGGATGTAGATAACAGGGATATGTCTCAATCAGGCAGCATTACACATGTACGGTGTGATGATGATGATGATGATGTTGTACCTGCTGCTGCTTCCTTTGCTGAGTTGTCAGATACAAGTGAAGCGGTTGATGATGACGATGCGTCCATGGATGTCACGTGGGTGCCCGCTCGTCAAGAAGAAGAACAGGGCGAAAGTTCAGATGGGGAGACAGGGAGGAGGAGGAGGCGAGTTGGAAGCAGGGGGAGGTCGTCGCAAGGAGCTAGTGGCACAGTCAGACAGCATGCATCGACACCCGGGGTCAGCCCGACAGCACGCCAATCAACGCATGCTGTGTCCACCACCAGAATGCCGTCATTGCAGAGCTCAGCAGTGTGGCATTTTTTTTGTGTGTCTGCCTCTGACAACAGCGATGCCGTTTGCAACCTGTGCCAAAAGAAACTGAGTCGTGGGAAGTCCAACACCCACCTAGGTACAACTGCTTTGCGTATGCACATGATCGCACATCACAAACGCCTATGGGATCAACACATGAGTTCAAGCAGCACACAAACTCAAAGCCGCCATCCTCCTCCTGGTCCAGCATCTTCAGCCATGTCAACCACTGCTGTCCTCTTTGCCCCCTCTCAACCATCCGCCACTCCGTCTCTCGCCTTGAGCAGTTCCTGCTCATCTGCCCACAGTCAGGTGTCTGTCAAGGACATGTTTGAGAGTAAGAAGCCAATGTCAGAAAGTCACCCCCTTGCCCGACGTCTGACAGCTGGCTTGTCTGTACTATTAGCCCACCAGCTTTTACCATACAAGCTGGTGGAGTCTGAGGCGTTCAAAACATTTGTAGCTATTGGAACACCGCAGTGGGAGGTACCCGTATGAAATTTCTTTTCACAAAAGGCAATCCCCAACCTGTACTCGATTGTGCAAAAGGAAGTAATGGCATGTCTGGCACACAGTGTTGGGGCAAGGGTCCATCTGACCACTGATACCTGGTCTGCAAAGCATGGTCAGGGCAGGTATATCACCTACACTGTGCATTGGGTAAACCTGCTGATGGCTGCCAAGCATGGAATGCGTGGCTCTGCAGAGGAGTTGGTGACACCGCCACAACTTGCTGGCAGGCCTGCTGCCACCTCCTCTACTCCTCCTATTCCATCCTCTTCCATAACCTCCTCGGCTGAGTCCTCTTCTGCTGCTGCGTCTTGCTCCACATCAACGGCACCCCCCCCCCAGCTCCCCAGGTACTATTCCACATCCCGGATACGGTGGTGTCACGCCCGTCTTGGGTTTGGCTTGCTTGAAAGCAGAGAGTCACACCGCAAAAGCACTCCTATCGCCCTGATGAGCACAGGTGGAAGAAGTAGCTGACTGCGCCAGCAACTGGAGATGCGGCAAAGTGGTTTTGTGACAAAGCGGAACAAATTTGTTAGCGGCATTGAAGTTAAGGCAAGTTGACACATGTGCGGTGCATGGCACATGTGTATCTGATCGTACAATGCTTTGTGCATAAGTACACAGGCTTACAGGATGATGTCCTGAAACAGGCCAGAGGTGTGTTTTGCATTTCAGAGCGTTCCTACCGCGGCCATGGCGCGCTTTTACTTGCGATATCCATCGTGAAACAACGCCATGCCAGTGAAACGATTTTGCAACAGCTACGACCGCGTTAGATTCAGCACTCCTAATGTTTGACCGCCTGCTCCAACAAGAAAAAGCCGTTAATGAATATTTGTATGACCGGGGTGCTAGGACAGCCTCTGGGGAGCTGGGAATTTTTTTGCCACGTTACTGGACGCTCATGCGCAATGCCTGTAGGCTCATGCGTCCTTTTGAGGAGGTGACAAATTTAGTCAGTCGCACGAAGGCACCATCAGTGACATCATACCATTTGTTTTCTTCCTGGAGCGTGCCCTGCGAAGAGTGCTGGATCAGGCCGTAGATGAGCGTGAAGAGGAAGAGGAAGAGTTGTGGTCGCCATCACCTCCAGAAACAGCCTTATCAGCATCGCTTGCTGGACCTGCGGCAACGCTGGAAGAGGATTGTGAGGAAGAGGAGTCAGAGGAGGAATGTGGCTTTGAGGAGGAGGAAGAGGAGGAGCAAGACCAACCACAACAGGCATCCCAGGGTGCTGGTTGTCACCTATCTGGTACCCGTGGTGTTGTACGTGGCTGGGGGGAAGAAAATACCTTCATTGACATCAGTGAGGAGGAGGAACGGGAAATGAGTAGCTCGGCATCCAACCTTGTGCAAATGGGGTCTTTCATGCTGTCGTGCCTGTTGAGGGACCCTCGTATAAAAAGGCTGAAGGAGAACGACCTGTACTGGGTGTCCACGCTACTAGACCCCCGGTATAAGCAGAAAGTGGCGGAAATGTTACCGAATTACAACAAGTATGAAAGGATGCAGCATTTGCAAAATAAATTGAAAAGTATGCTTTACACAGCGTATAAGGGTGATGTCACAGCACAACGGGAATCTAACAGGGGGAGAGGTGGAAGTCATCCTCCTCCTCCCATGACCACGCCGGCAAGGACAGGACGCTTTAGAGACGTGTTGTTGATGGAGGACATGCGGACCTTTTTAAGTCCTACGCATCGCCACAGCCCTTCGGGATCCACCCTCAGAGAGCGACTCGACCGACAGGTAGCAGACTACCTCGCCTTAACTGCAGATATCGACACTCTGAGGAGCGATGAACCCCTTGACTACTGGGTGTGCAGGCTTGACCTGTGGCCTGAGCTATCCTAATTTGCGATAGAACTTCTGGCCTGCCCCGCTTCAAGTGTCCTGTCAGAAAGGACCTTCAGTGCAGCAGGAGGTATTGTCACTGAGAAGAGAAGTCGCCTAGGTCAAAAAAGTCAAGATTACCTCACCTTTTATTAAGATGAATGAGGGATGGATCCCGAAGGGACTGACACTGGGCTGATACATCAAAGTAAGATTCTATGCACTGTATTTTATCTGAATGCGGTTGACTTATCCGCCACCCACTAGGAGTTCAAGCGCAATGTTTTAGGGCAGTGCTCCCAACCTTTTATCGCCCAGCGGACTGGTGGCGTTTGATCCGCGTACGGTCGGCCGAGAGACAAGGAACACTGGTAGAGGCACTTATGCCTGAAACAAACATCAATTCTTCTGGCGCTGCACACAGCAGCTACAACAACCTACCTAATTTTCCAGGCATGTGTACATGCCTAATTTTCCGAGCCTCTGGTGCTGCACTGTAGTTTCAAAAAACCAAACCAAAAAGGCACATAACAGGGATTAAACTGATAGGAATAATACTACTTAACACACCTTATAATAATGCAGAGAGAGGCAACGCAGAGAGAGGAGTCTGAAGAAGAGGAGTCAGAGGAGGAAGGTAGCTTTGAGGAGGTGGAAGACCAAACACAGCAGGCGTCCCAGGGGGCTTGTTGTCACCTTTCGGGGACCCTTGGTGTTGTACGTGGCTGGGTGGAGGAAGAGACCTTCAATGACATCAGTGAGGACAAGGAGCGGGACATGGCTAGCTTGGTATCCAACCTTGTGCAAATGGGGAGTTTGCGGTTGTGCAAATGGACTGTTCGCGGTTGTTTGCGGTGCGTTAAACGGGGAGTTTGGTCTGTCACTGTGAAGTGGGCGTAACCCTTACACTACCTGATCGATACAACATCATACAGTAGGTCCCCTCATTATTTTTATGGCCCCCACCCACCGCTCACGGGTGGGGGCGGGCGGGAGGACAGTAGGTCCCCCCCATTGAGATTTATGGCCCCCACCCACCGTGCAGGGGTGGGGGTCAGGGGGGAGGACAGTAGATCCCCCCTTATCCTTATTTACTGAATATTCCTCTGTATAACAATGTTTGGCACTTAGTGAATATTCCCTATTCTGCTCTGTGTCAGTGTGTATCAGGGATCCTGAGGATAGGTGTCAATCCATATCTGCCAAGTGACCCTCTGTAGGGGGAACAGTCCCTATTCTGCTCTGTGTCAGTGTGTATCAGGGATCCTTAGGACAGGTGTCAATCCATATCTGCCAAGTGACCCGATGTAGGGGGAACTGTCCCTATTCTGCTCTGTGTCAGTGTGTATCAGGGATCCTTAGGACAGGTGTCAATCCATATCTGCCAAGTGACCCTATGTAGGGGGAAGAGTCTCTATTTTGCTCTGTGTCAGTGTGTATCATGATCTCTGAGGACAGGTGTCAATCCATATCTGCCAAGTGACCCTAAGTAGGAGGAACAGTCTCTATTCTGCTCTGTGTCAGGGTGTGTATCATGATCTCTGAGGACAGGTGTCAGTCCCTTATCTGCCAAGTGATGACCCTATGGGGGACAGTCTCTGTGCTCTGTGTCGGTGTGTATCATGGTCTCTGAGGACAGATTGTCAATCCATACCAAAAAGTGACCCTATGTAGGGGGAACAATCTCTATTCTGCTCTGTGTCAGTGCTTTGTCACTTGATCTCTGAGGACAGGTGTCAATCCATATCTGCCAAGTGACCCTATGTAGGAGAACAGCCTCTATTCTGCTCTGTGTCAGTGTGTATCATGGTCTCTGAGGACAGGTGACAATCCATATCTGCCAAGTGACCCTATGTAGGGGGAACAGTCTCTATTATGCTCTGTGTCAGTGTGTATCATGGTCTCTGAGGACAGGTGTCAATCCATATCTGCTAAGTGACCCTATGTAGGGGGAACAGTCCATATTCTGCTCTGTGTCATTGTGTATCAGGGATCCTTAGGACAGGTGTCAATCCATATCTGCCAAGTGACCCTATGCAGGGGGAACAGTCTCTATTCTGCTCTGTGTCAGTGTGTATCATGGTCTCTGAGTACAGGTGTCAATCCTTATCTGCCAAGTGACCCTATGTACTGCGGAATCTGGTAGTAAGCATAAATTACAATAATAATATGTAATGTGGGGAACAGTCTCTATTCTGCTCTGTGTCAGTGTGTATCATGGTCTCTGAGGACAGGTGTCAATCCATATCTGCCAAGTGACCCTATGTAGGGGGAACAGTCTCTATTCTGCTCTGTGTCAGTGTGTATCAGGGATCTCTGAGGACAGGTGTCAATCCATATCTGCCAAGTGACCCTATGTAGGGGGAACAGTCTCTATTCTGCTCTGTGTCAGTGTGTATCAGGGATCCTGAGGATAGGTGTCAATCCATATCTGCCAAGTGACCATATGTAGGGGGAACAGTCCCTATTCTTCTCTGTGTCAGTGTGTATCAGGGTCTCTGAGGACAGGTGTGAATCCATATGTCAAGGTGTCAATATGTCATATGTCAGGTGTCAATCCATATCCATTGTGATTTAGGAATGTTAGGTGATTTCTGCCCTTTATGGATAAAGACCAGACTCTGCATCAGCTGTGTAATTTTCCATGGGAGTTTTGCCATGGATCCCCCTCTGGCATGCCACAGTCCAGGTGTTAGTCCCCTTCAAACAACTTTTCCATCACTATTATGGCCAGAAAGAGTCCCTGTGTGTTTTAAAATTTGCCTGCCCATTGAAGTCTATGGCAGTTCTCCCGGTTCGCGAACATTTGCGGAAGTTCGCGTTCGCGGACCGAAAATTTCGTGTTCGCGACATCACTATTTCTCAGTAATGATGCTGCTAAAGACCAAGATATAAAAAATGCAGTTAAGGAACAGCACACACACTCATACAATATACAGGTTAAAATTTTACAAGGCTCAGGTTTCTCAAGACATCTTCATGCAAAGCACAGGAAGTGCCTCTAATGGCTGTCTAGTACTTCGTCACAGTACCCCAATATTGGTGGCTCCTACAAAACTTTCAACATGAGAGATTACATGCTAACTGCAATACTTACTGCTTAAACTGCTTACAGAGAGTCTCCTCAATTTACGCTTACCTATTGTCACCTCCAAAGGGGCACCTATAGTGGTGGGGAGGGATGCTCAACCCAACAGGAGTCTCGTCTGGAATCCAAATATACACAGATCCCGGCTCGATATTGGCCCACTGTCACCATGTCATTAGTCACCAAGGATTTAATGTATTTTCAGTATTAATAAACGTGCATAAGAAAAGGAGTTTTTCTCTTGGGCATCCATAAGACCTCTCTGCATATTTAGGGGTTAGCACCTAATGGGTCCAGAGACCATGAGTCTCCTGGTCCAATGCATATCTTCAGGGGACAGGTGACTGGGCATCTACTGGCTTTTGCCATATATTTTAGCTTTAACCAGTTCTGGGGTTAACCCTTGGAAGGCCACTGGGCTGAAGACTCTCTGTCCATTTAAAACATCTAGGGCCAGACAGCTGTAGATTTTCTAGCCCCTTTATTACATACAGGGTCATCTCCTCACACTTTAAAGGAATATCTAAGTTACAATTAGTCAAACTGTTTTAGCGAGCCAGTACCTCTTTGAGCCAGTACCTCTTTATCTTAGCTAAGCCTAGCGGCACAGGCCATTGGCTGAGAACTTGCCCTGCACTGCAGCTTCTAGCTCAGGTGAGCTAATGGATTCTTCAAAGCAGAGGAGGAAGAGGAAGTAGGCCGGTAGCAGCTAAAACAGTTTGACTACTTACATGGTGGGGTTGTCGGGGCACTTCAAGGCACCATAGCCACTACAGCACACTCTAGTGGTTATGGTGTTTGGAGGTTTCCTTAAAACAACACAAGGCCAGAGGACTGGGGACACATTGGCTTTAACAATACAGGTACAGGAAACAGGGCATATTCTGATCCTTTAAATCAGGGGTGCCCAAAAGGTAGATCCCCAGATGTTTTAAAACTACAGCTTCCATGATGCTTTGTCATTCTAACGACATGTAATGCATAAAGGGAATTGTAGTTCTACAACATCTGGGGATCTACCTTTTTGGTACTTCATGCTTTAAATCCTCTCTCTTCACCAGATAGTTTTTTAAAATGTATTTATTTGGCCAAAACCATAGTTCAGGTTATTACTGATATTATTCCAAAATATTCTGTAGCATTATGAATAGTATAAACATTTATGTAACATAAACTTTTTCTATAAAAATACAGGCATTTTATAAGATTTTTTTTTTCAGCTTAGCATCTTCTATGGTTCCTGAAATCCATGAATTGTAATGATAATAATTACACGAGCCCTGGCTGCATTAGTTATGAATTATATATAGCAATTAGAGGTGTCAGTACAGGAGAGGTGCTGTCATGGTTCTGTGCAGGAAGCTCCCCTCCCGACCAGAGGCAAGAGGAGGGGAGAGGGATGGCTTATATGGTGTGATGCTAATGAGCCAGTTCCAGGGCCAGCATGACAGCGCATTCTCAAGCAGCATCATGCAGTAGTCAGTGTTAGCAGCATCCTTCCTGCTGTACCAGGGACACAAGGCTCATCTCTCGCTTGTATCAGCCTTCTCACCCCACCCAATCCATCCTTAGGAGCTCCCTACAGCAGAGGAGGAAGGTAAATCTCTCCATGACTTGCATCTGTAGAATGTTCTGTCTCCAGCCTGCAGCTGCACTGCCATGCAGTTTGTTACAGTAACAGCATTGTTTGTTTTATTACTCACTGTTTGCTTTTTACCATAAAACAACCTTTAAGGTGATTATGTGATCTTTGGATGCAGTTACACTGGGCCACCAATCTTACACTAAGTGACTGCTGCCCATTAACAGGCAGGTGGCATAATAAGTATGGAGGTATGGGGGGTGGCATTAGATGCAAGTGGTGTCAGAATTATTTTGGGTGGATGTGACTTGCAAGTATCCAGTTTCAGAGATCACTGCAAAACGTGGATGTTTTTTTGCCCTCAGCCGTCCTTTGTCATTTGATATCTTTATGTGATGCATTGTATTAGTTGGAAGTCATTGAAGTTTTTGAACAGTTTTGCTGATTGGCTGTTTGTACCTAAATCCCCAGGAAAATATATTTAGACAATTTTTGTGTAGAACCCTCTAGTTATATGGATGGGATTCTTGTTTATGGATATGGATAGATATAAATCGTAGATAGATTTATTACTTGGTAACTAGGGTCCTATTATGTTGGGCAATTGTTGCTAAGCTTTGGCCCACAAATTGTATCACATCATGTTTTCCTTAAATACTCAGTCTGCTGAAAGGCTGGCTGAGAATCATGGGAAATAAAGTCTGTAACAGCTGGAGTGATAAAGTTTTATCCAAGGGTAGGCAACCTTCCGCAGTCCAAATGTTGTGGACTACATCTCCCACCATGATTTGCCAGTATTATTATTATTTTTTTGACAATGCCAGTATTATGACTCTAATAGCATTATGGGAGATGTAGTGCAAAACATCTGGAGGGCCAAAGATTGCTACTCCTGGTTTACTAGAACAGAGACACACCCATTTATAGAAATGCAGAATGCTTCTTCTATGCGTTAAGGGAGTCATAAAGAGGGATATTCACTATTTACCATTATTAAGGCTTACATCAACATTTGTTAGGCTTATTTACTGAACTGGGAAATGTAGGCAGAATTGAGAAAATAATCATAAAGTTTAAACCAGATTTGTTTATTTGGAAAAATTAACGAGCTGCAGACATTTTACAATCTGTCTGTTTTACAGTTTTTGTCTTGGTTTTCCAGAATTGACAGTTTAGTGAATTATCTATAAATGTATGTATTTTTTGTAGCATTTTTGTAAGCATGGCTGTATGCGGGATATTGCATACTAAATATGTTACAACATGTCTGTAAATTCTGCAAAAAAAAATAGACGCTTTGCTGAAGACATGTCAATATTTACTGATTGATGATATTCTCACTGAATATTATCTTTAATAATCTTAAAGAAACACAATAGTCACCTAAACAACTTTAGCATAATCAAGCAGTTTTAGTGTATAGATCTTGCCTCACAGGTTTTACTGCTCAATTCACTGACATTTAGGTGTTAAATCAATTTGTTTCTGTTTATGCAGCCCTTGTCACACCTCCCCTGGCTATGATTGACACAGCCTGCATGAAAAAAAAACTGTTGACACTTTTAATCAGAAGTAATTTACCTTAACCCCTTAAGGACCAAACTTCTGGAATAAAAGGGAATCATGACATGTCACACATGTCATGTGTCCTTAAGGGGTTAAACAGTTTATCTCTTGCTCTGTAAATTGAACTTTAATCGCATACAGGAGGCTCTTGCAGGGTCTAGCGAGCTATTAACATAGCAGGGGATAAGAAAAACTAAATTAAACAGAACTTGTAATAAAGAAAGGATAAACGTTAGATGACTCTTATAGGAAGTGTTTAGGAAGGCTGTGCAAGTCACATGCATGGAGGTGTGACTAGGGTTCATAAACAAAATGATTTTACTTCTAAATGGCAGAGAATTGAGCAGGGATGCTGCAGTGGCATGTTCTATACACAAAAACTGCTTTATTAAGCTAAAGTTGTTTTGGTGACTATAGTGTCCCTTTAATAGTTTAGAACCAGCGTGAGTCAAAGGGTTAATATATAATGTTCATCGTTCTGTTACAGATGTTTAGATCAATACTGAATGAATGAGTTAGTAAATATTTTATAGTGTTCTACTACAAATGTAGCAAGATAATTTAACTGTGTACCGTAGGTATTAAATACTATTATTTTTTGGGGTGAATATATGTTTATTGGAATTACGACATGTATATTTAGCGTAGTCATGGTGGACTCGCAGGTCCCCGATTGAGGAAATGTAATGGTCTCGCAAAATCCAATATTCAGTAATCACAGCTCTATTTGGAGGGACTTGCAGTTACCCTAAGTGTAAAGTAAGAATAATGTTTATAATTAATTATATCAACTTTTGCATTTGTCATACTCGCCCACCCCCCATTCCTCCAGCATTAAAGACCTTTGAAATGTAATGGGAGTAAAGTATTGAGTTAACTCTAATCAATAAAGGGGACAAAGTGGAGAGGAAGGAAGGGAGTACTGAAGGGGAGAGACACACCAGATTCCCCCGGCATAGGCTTCCCGGATCCCTGGGCCTAGTTTGAGAAAAAATACTAATATTTAACAGTACAATTTCAGCTGAATCTAATTCCCTGCAAAAATATATAAAAAAGAACGTTAATGAATTAAGACAGCATTCATTATTGAATGCCAGACCTTTAATATGATGGTATATAGATTGTGATTCAAAGCTAGGCTTTAATAATTAGCAGAATCCTTAAAGTGTATCCTTCTATCTAATTTAACCAAATTTAATTAAATTACTTTATATGTGTTAACACAGCTGATTTTAGATATAAGAGTATATTTGCATATTAACATTGCATAATTGGCGAATTTTGGAAATACGTTATTTACCAAAGTAGGGTTTCATTCACTTAATAGAAACCTGTGGCAACGTGAAAACCAAATTGCAGAACTTAGTTAAAAAGTGCAGATTTTAAAAAAAATCTCAGATTTAGCTATAATCACAGCTTGGCTTTTTTTTTTTTTAATTCTTTATTTTATTTGTGCATATCATAAACAGGCAGATTTGTGCAGCCACAATAGCTGGTGCAAACATAGTGTTAAACATATGTACATTAGTGTGGCATCAAGAACTTTGCACATTTTTTTAAAAACAAGGTTAATAAACAGAATGTATCAGAGACAGGCTGGGTATGCTTATCTAAATATTTGATAAAATTAAAGCTTTTCTATTGGTAGAGTACTTCAACCAAGAAAAGTGTTTTTTAGGTATGAATAATAATAAACATGCTAGGTAGATAGGAAGATAGGGATATACTTTAGGCAAACATAGCATGTGTGAAAAACAATAGTGCCACCTGGAGCTTAGTAAGATGGTTAGTAATAGGAGTAGACTTATTGCTTAACTGATAGTAAGACCTATTCAGTGACAAATGCAATCACAACTGTCTATCTACTCAGCCGATGCCTGTAGTTGGAAGGCTGCCGGCACAGGAATGGTAGGGTCCATTAAGCTGTGAAGGGCACTCCACTGGCTCCAAACATAGATGCGATCTTGCCGATTTCCATTGGGATCCGTCCACTGTCGGCCCCTAGAATTCAGCCTCTTGAAACGCCCGATGTGCGTGGCTGACTCTGTGGATCTGGAGTACTCCAATAAAACATGGCCTACGCTTGTAGGTAAGGTTCCCTCTGGGATACCTTGTAGGTGTGCCGCGATGGGGTTTGGAGGCAGGCATTCTTCGAGGCAGTGTTGGCTTTAGCCTCTGGTGTACAACTTGGCTTTTTAAGCCTAAAATTTACAATTCAGTTTTTAATTCACTACATTTTTCAGGGTTATTAAATTTTAAGAGTTTTTCACTAAAACAAAACCACCAAAACAGCAAATTTGGACATTTTATCCAAGTCACCTGTTTTTCCAGTTCAGTTAATTTAGCTATAACCCCTTAAGGACCAAACTTCTGGAATAAAAGGGAATCATGACATGTCACACGTCATGTGTCCTTAAGGGGTTAATCGGAAATACATTTTCAATATCTGACAATTCTATTTTAGTGGATAACCCTGATAGGCTTTCAAAGCGTCTATGTCTAAGGTAAGAATTTTGTAAGGTTTGCCTGGGGATATGTAAAGGACAGCAGTTCTTTCAAATTAAAAATTTCATCATTTTTTTATTATAGGAAAAGATTATTATATGAAAAGATTCCATGGATTATAACATTGGTGTGTATTATTGTAAAGCATTCATAAAGGTAAATAAATACCTGTGTTCTGTACATCGTTTAGCTTATCCATGCTCTACGGGTGCAGCCATTTTTAAGTCCTCTTTGGCTGGAAGCACCCTATATCTGCCAAGACCGAGTATCGTATGAATGGCTGAGCCCATCTCAGAATACATCTTTGAGATGCTTGGCACTTGAACTTCAAGATTGTGAAAGTGGGCTAACTCTCAGTTACATTGCATGGTCATTGGTTGGAAGAGTGTTTCGACCAAAGACGATTTAGGTGGCAACCTCCACATATCATGAACGTTCAAGACAATTTAAAGATGGCGACCTCCATAGATCATGGGTGAGCTAACAAATGGAAACTTGTTACCCTATTTTTATTTCACCACTATTATAATATGGGTCATAGAAATAGCTGTCCTTTTTTTTTTCAATTTAAATCATAACTTGTATATTGGCATACATAGCTGTGTTTTGAAACAGTGTCATTGCTGAGGGGACCTGCATGAATGTAAGTTGGAATTCTGAAAAAAATGATGCAATCCTTGATTAATTGCATGTATGGCATTGTGGGTTCAAATTCAGTCTTTCAGCAAACAGTTGTGATTGATTTCAATTTTTCTAAGAATCGATTTGGGATATACAGGTTATACACCACCATAAAATATTAGATTTTAACCATGTTTCACTTAAGCTTCAATAAGATTTTAGTGTTGACTAAACTAATAAACTTATTGAAGCACAGTAACATAGATGCATTAAAAAGTTAAATTAACAAATATGTAATACAAAGATGACCTCCTCTGAATGCCCTAGTTTGTGGCAAATCCAGGGGCCTGCAGAGACCAGGAAATGGCAGTGATTTCTCCACCAATCACAGTCTGTAGTTTATCATATCTTTATTTCTAAGGCTGGACAGGGCACAGCAGATGAGAGCACACATGTACATGACCTCTTTGCAGGTTTTGTGATAGAAGATTAAGATCATATCTCCCAGCATTTCAAATGGACAAAGAAGGTCACTTTAATTTTAGGGGTTTGAGTAGGGTGTGGTCGTTGTTCCGAGAAATTTCAGTTGATTTACTACCAACAATTTATGCAATTAAAATGTAATTTACAACAAGAACAATGTATCTTTTTTACCCAGAGTGATTTCTAAATACATTTATTGTGATTTAAAAAAACAATACTGTGAGTATTATTGCTGTGGAGCTCTGTTACACACTCAGACACAGTAAGTCAACAATATGGACCTTCTGAAAAATACGACATTATGATAGAAAAGAGGGACAGGGGGATTTGGACCCAAATTAGGAAATGTCCCTTTTAAATAAGGACTGTTGGGAGGTAAGTGTAAAAAACATTTAGGAACAGTACTGCAGGCACACAAATTTGAACTAATCCAATTCCGCTGTGACATCAGGGGTTGGGCATAATGCTCTAGTAAAGTTTGCAATATAATGAAATGATACAGGTACGAAAGCCCAGAGTGGCCATGTATTTTTAATATTTTTCTGACTTGTTATCGCGAGAAAACAACTTGTAACAAGTTGTTTTCTTGAGATAACAAGTCAGAAAAATGCTAAAATACATGGCCTCTCTTGGCTTTCGTACAAAGGAATACAGAACATGTGCTGTAAACCATACAAGGAGCAGAAGTGGATATAGTCTTTAGAGTGAAGATAGTAATTCTTTAATGGGTTTTTTACATCCCATTACATTTACAATGAATTGATGAGAGAACGCTAACAGGAATGATAAACTTAATAGATATGAGAGTTATTTATTGCATGTTCGAGAACATAGATGGTATATATCTGCTTAAATTGTTTATGCCTTTGTTAGAGCACTTAGATTGCATATGAGATTGTGTAGAGATGATTAGTGTGCATATATTGTCTGTGAGTGCAAATCTGGTATGTCAGTCTGTTTTCAATGCAATCATAATGAATTTGTCTGGTAACCCCAGAACATGGAACCAAAGATACAACTTGTAAAAGAGATATGCAGGTTCCATAGTAGGACTGGCCCTCTTGATTTGTATCTGTTTGGAAGTTTGCATTTTTACTTAGCTGACAGATTTACAGTTTAGCACCTGTGTGATAGGAGTATTAATTTTTCTCCTGGTTTTATAAAGCAACACCTGCAATCTGATTTATTGAATTCTTCAATTGGGTCCAAAGTCCAAGAAAACCACTATGAACTTTCAGTTTTACCCATCACTTATCAGGGGTGACACGTAAAATAAACTCGTATTGAGGCTCCTGCCCTGGACAACTACAGGGTTATTCATCAAACTTCACATTGTGTGTGTCATGTGTTTGTGTGTTTTGTTCTTCAGCAACATAGCTTTCTGCAAGGAGGGGCTATGATCTCTGGTAGTCTAGCATGGGTTAAAACTCCCTGGTGTTCCAGCAGGGGTTAAATCTCCACAGTAGTCCAGTGGGGGAATGTGTGGTCTGCACCCATAGCTTGTGCAGACCATAATAATTGCTCCTCACATTCCCAGCAGTCACTATGTCAGAGTGCATTCTCATGCCCCCCCATGTGTCTTATTCTCCTCCCAGCCTCTCCATATGCCTCATACCCTTACCCCCAGCCCCTCCATGTGTCTCATTAGCCCCTACCCATACATGTGTCTCATTTCTCCACTGCCCCTCTATGTGTTTCATTTCCCCCCAAAGCCCCCCAAATGTGTCCCATATCCTCCTCCCCCACAATCCCTCCATCTGTCCCATTCCCTCCCTACAGCCCCTCCATGTGTCTCATTCCTTCCTCCCTCCCCCCCCCCAGTTTCCGCATATGTCCCATTCTGTTCCCCTCACCCCTTTCATGTGCCTGGCAACCGCGGGCCCCTGCCAGCAGCCCAGAGTTGCAAGGGTCGCAGCTGCGGCTGGCCCCATGGCCTCATGGAGTGACGGGCCTGGTCGCAGCAGCAACCCTGCGACCATGGTAGGTACGCCACTAACCTCTTCCAATAGAGTCAGTGGTGTAAGGATTGAGAGCAGTCAGCTGACGCTCACAGCCAGTGAGCTGATAGTTACATAGTTACATAGCTGAAAAGAGACCTCCATCAAGTTCAGCCTTCCTCACATATGTTTTTGTTGTTGATCCAAAAGAAGGCAAAAAACCCAGTCTGAAGCTCTTCCAATTTTGCAACAAACTAGGAAAAAATTCCTTCTTGACCCCAAAACAGCAGTCAGATATCTCATTGGATCAAGCAGCTATTACCCCACTAATTAGAAAATATATCCCTGTATGTTATGTTTTTGCAAGTATTTTATTATTATTTTTCCAAACTAAAGAGATTTACATTTTTTAACCTTTCTTCGTAACTACATTTTTAACCTTTCTTTGTAACTAAAATGCAGCACTAGAGATCTTAACAGGGGAGCTTATGAACACTCCTTGCAGAAGCTCTCAGCTCTCTTGGAGGCTGTGGCTAGCACCCGGAGTACTTTAAGTAAGCTGTCAAACGGCTAAGGTTTGGTGAAAGGAGCTACAATGCAGCAGGAAGCTGAATGGAAATAGAGTCACAGTACAGATAAGGCAAAAACGAGATCAGGATAGCAGGGGTTTTTAAACCGGTCAGGCAGCAGGGATTCTTAAGAAGGTCAAACAGATCATAAGACATTTATGTGCATCATTCTGGCGCATATGTGCCTGCACATTTTAGCATCGCTCACCTGATGCTGTTACACATGGCAATCTTCCCCTGTAAAAATGGTCTTCTTTGTTACCTTTGTTCGTTATGGTCGATTCACCTTGTAACATGTATCTTGTGAGTTATAGTGTTTTTTTGACGTCTGACTTGGCTTCATTTGTTATTCCTGGTCTCAGGTACTTCTCAACCGGAGAAACTGTTTGAATAATTCTCTGTATCTCAGGATTCCCAAGCCACTTCTATATTTTGACTGTCTTTATATCTCTTGCATTCCCAAAGTCTTTCTGTGTTCAGACTCTCTAATGGGTTGTTTTTATCGCTTCCATTTTAAACTTTCTGTTCTTCTCCATAATTAGGTTAAGGTCTATAATCTGCTTGCCGGACGTAGTCCATTCCTGACACCAACAGATAGAACTAATGGTTTCTATTCAGTTTTCAGTCTCCCATCAGCTCGCAGATGTCAGAGGCACTAACATATATCATTGGAATGATTCTACTTCTTTTTAAGCCTTTAATCATATCTCTTGAAGACAGGCCTTAAAAATGAAGGGTGAAAGTAATTACTGTAAGAATATTAATGCAGATTATCTCAGAAGGTAATAAATCCTAGATTATTTATGTCACATTACAGACTTTATACTGGCAGCTCCTGGCATTTAGCATGGCACTCTAAGCTGCGCTTTGGAAAAATCAAAGGAAAAGCCGCAATATATGTATGAATATTTAGATATTTACAGTAAAATAAATATTTGTTTGTGCGTTCTGCATTGTATTGTTTGTGTTCTTTGTCTTGACTTGTGGTTTGTTTAATCCTAAAGGATGACATACCGAAAAGTGGGGTGAAATTAAAGGTTGAAAACAAGAACATCTAATGTTTTTGTTCGAGTGTACTTTAGCCTAATCCCGACAGTTCTGTGCATGCAATTGACATGTATCCCTTGCAGTAGAGGATATCCCTCGTGGTTAGGGATTGTAATATCGTGTTTGCTTATATGCTGTTGTTACAAAGGCAAAAATAATTCATTTTAAATAATATTGAGATCAGTTTTTTCATGGTTTACCATGGTTCATCCCATACCATGCAGTTCCAGATTCAGTTATGCTATGCATTTTCGTTTTTTTTTTGTTTATCGTAAGTGGGTATTTAATTAGCATAAGTGGGCATTTATTCTATGCGTGTGCAGCTTCATGACATCTCTTTTCTTCAAATATGAATATTAATTTCAATATGACATTTTCTTCTCCCACACTTGCAGCTTCCATTTCATGTGTGGCATTGATGTCTGTGCTTCTGATGGTATCCCACGTCAACATGATCCATACAATGTTAATTCATTTCAAAATGCCTTGATATTTTGATGTCATCCTTTCAGCATTAAACACTTTTTAATGTTTTTATGTTTTAATGCTAAATTAGAGTCCCCAGCAGCCCATCCTCTCTGTGCTGCTTTGGCTAATGCGGACAAATTAGCCTGAGCAGCAATGTGCAGCTGGGATTGGATGAGAGTGTCAGCTGACTGCTTGTAACCTATCAGAGCTCCAGTTCCTGGTGTAAAGGGTATGTCTAGAAGGAAGTGTGTAATCTCTGTTTCAGACACACCTCCAGTTGGGGATGGAGTACAGGTGGCCAGGGATACATATTTAGAGTTTAATTGCTCAAAAAAGTTATAACAATGAATTGAGGTACAGTGCCAGGGGACTCTGGTTATAGTGCCCTTTTCAAGTGAGTTTGCCACAAACTTCTGGAGGAGCCTGCTTGCCAGTCACCTACCCAGAGACTATGAGAAACCTGTAAAAGACTACCAAACTTGACCGACTATTAGCACTGATTTCCCTGGAACTGTTTTGGGCATGGGGCCATGCTTGCGGTCGGTCAAAACTATGACTTCGAGGAAATTCCTGAACCCCTGAATGGATCAGGGTGATTTTTGGATATGTTGTTCACCCAGATCGGGGCTATCAGGGGATGTGGATGTGGGGATATGTTGGATTTTGGGGTACTTTCTGAACTTTGTAAAAATGTGTTTTTTTCTGCCTGGAGATAATTGAGTTACTTACAGGACTTTACTCAATTATCTCCTAAGCAGAGGGGAGGGATTGTGTGCTGTACATGGGCGTGTCACAGACTGTATGTTTGTTCTGATTGGTTTATGTCCTTTGTGTTCCTGTGCCCCATCAGGTCCAGGGGGTGTTCCTCTGGCCTGGAAAATTGTATAAAAGGCAAGTGTGTCCCATTAAACTAGAGATTCCTGCTTACACTCCAAAACTGTGTGTCGTCCAATTATTGGAGGGAAAGTAGATGTGCTCCTGTGTCTACTGTTCCAGCTTGCAGGAGATTCAACGGGGAAAG
This sequence comes from Pelobates cultripes, assembly GCA_933207985.1. Taxonomy (NCBI): domain Eukaryota; kingdom Metazoa; phylum Chordata; class Amphibia; order Anura; family Pelobatidae; genus Pelobates; species Pelobates cultripes. The sequence goes on from OW240915.1 coordinate 43,984,497, forward strand.
TCCTTGTAAGGACTAGAGCTAATTCCCCATTTCGTTCCAGACTTCCCACGACTGAGTGTTGTCCAGTGCCTGGAGGTGTCAGAGCTAATTTCCCCTTTGGCTCCAGGAGAGAGGTGGCAGTTCCAGGGCCCCAGTCAAGCTACAGCAACTGAGGGCCAGCTAGGAAGAGGCCCTTTGGCAGAGGTACCCAGTCAGGGTTCCAGGCGATCCGTTACAGTTCCTAGAGTGTCCCTTTAAGCCACCTGTCTGTTAGCTGCTCTATGTCCTCTTGTCACACTATTTAATCCTAAATGAGTTAACCCTAATTTGCATAATTAGTCTTTCATGATAACTGCACATGGTGGCTCAATGCTGGTCATTATAGGTTGTCTTATATGTAAGAACCTATAGGCATTTTCATTTATTTACCATGGGTTAAGATGGATATCACCTTTAATAAACTATTAAAAAAACAACAACAATTGAATAATCAAATTAGCATGTAATATTCACCACCTATGACTGTTATTGTAGCTAAATTGAGGCCTTATGATCATCCCTGATTGTTCTTAGTTACAGTTTTCCTACATGTGGAACTGGTTATATCTGTCACTGTAACCCCTATTTAAAATGTTTCCAATTCTTGACTTCTCTTCCAGTGTCTGTAGATACACTATACTTCTTTTCAGCACACTGCATGCACTAATTGTATGTCTAAAATGAAAGAAAGGGCCAATTTACATGCTAATTATTTCTAATAATATTATACTGTTAAATTACACGATTCTGTGTTCAGATATACATTTCATGCAGACGGCAGACCACTCTGCCCTGTTTCACGTGTGGTTTAGATGTTTCATTGTTCGATAGAAGGAAAGAATGTGCAAGTCAGACACAGTTAATGCCAAAAAGCTACTTGCTATTGTATTTTGGCCCTGGATGTAGTATGTTTCTGGGTATCTGTGAGATCAGTATAGTCAGTGATGAGGTTGGTATAATGTTTGTGAGAGCGATCAGTCTGTAAAACACATTAGCAAGTATGTTCGGAGCTGATTTAGAAAATATGTTTGGTGTCTATATCTTTGTTTGTCTGTCTTTCTGTGTAGCTGGGTGAACATCCACAAATAAAAATCAAACCACTGATTTTCTGTAATCATATTGTTTTGGGCAAGTACTGAGGACCCGGGGGTTGGAAGGGTCAGTCTTTGTAGGTAAAAAGGCACCTGATTGATAGAGAGATTAAGATCTGCTGTGACTGGCTAGTTGCACTCTAATCCCACACATTGCAAAAAAATTGTAGTCAGAACACTGTTTTGCATTACTACTATGACACTAGATTGCTGACTGATGTTATCTAACAGTTAAAAAATGACGTATGAAACAGAAAATTGAATATTTAAATTCTCAAAGATTGTTAACATTATAACGGAGTTTAGCTTCCAGAAAAAAAGCCCACCACAAAAAAAAATTGTAAAATTATTAAGAAAAATTAAATGAAATTCTGACAAAATTTTTTTTTTTTTTTCCTTAACACAAGTCAGTTTTAATCACATTGTTGTTTGGCTATATTGAATTTGGAAACACTTGTATCATTCCAAATAATCAGTAAATTAATAGGCAGCGAATATATTTTAAGTGCAATTAAGTACAATGAAGTGCAGATTATTCAGAAATTACAAATGCACCCTTACACATTTTGTGTAGTCCTCACCTATTCAGTCACAATACCAGATTTTTTCCCTTGTATACTAAATAGTATGCAAATCTTTATTGCCCTGTATCATTAATTCTTTAACAGATGAAGGTCCACCCATCATGTCTCAACCTACCTCACCACTATTTGTCAGTCGCCCCATCACACGTGCCCTTCCGAGTCACGGAACCCTTAAAACTATAGTCCCTCCATAGCTTTACAGGTGCATAGAATGCTGTATCTTGCTTGACCAAGAGCTCTCTACCAACATTGTAAATTTAACTTTTTATTTTTTTGTTACTTTTTTGTGGACTCTAGGCCAGCTATGAGGAATTTCAATGTTTTCTTTTTAATTCAAAAGTAGAGATTTGTGGCTGCTATTTCCTACTTTAGATTCATAACTATACCAAGCGTATCAGAAACACCTCAGTGGGAAAGGAGAAACAAAGGTAAAAAAAGTAAAACTACCGGTAACTTACCCTAATTGAACAATCATTTTGCATGTAGAATAGGATTCCTCCGGGTCCTCAACAATAGAGAATACACAATACCAGAAAACAGGTAACTACAATGCAAAAAGGAGAAAACATCGGGCACTATTGCCGTACACAGAGTAATACTAAAATCTGTAAAGGTGCACTCACAAACCCCAATTGATTGAAGGCTTTTTTTCTCCCTCTGTGTTGTGTCTTTCCCTCTTTTTGACCGTTCTTAAGGCAGCCAATATTGTTACTGCCATTGCTGTATGTATCACATATGCTTGTGGTTTGACACACAAAATAGAAATGTAATAAAAAGAATGCATTTAGATTTAATTTTAAAAACTGTGAGATTCACTAACTCTATATTTAATGTAAAATTAATATGACATTTATTTTTAGCCTTTTAATAAGTAATGGATAACATTTTGTATTTATTGTGTGAAATTATACAATTCATTCTTCAATGGTAGCCTACTGCAGTTGTTATCTTAAAAGCTCTTAAAATTAAAATACTTTGTATTTTCCGTTTGGCTAGCCTTTTTTTTTCTTTTTTTTCTTGGTAAAACGCAAGATTCTTGTGATGCCCCCGAAAAGGAGAGTTCTCAAAGAGAAAAAAGATCTGAAGAAGCCAGACAGTGCAGTGGCTGCTGTGGGTGGCAGCCAAGAGAAAGCTACAAAGTCACAGGAGAAGCTAGGTCGATTTGCGCCACCAAAGGGTCGGCGACTGAAAGAGGAGGTGACAGAGTCTAGTGCTGTATTACAGACTAAGTCTACTACTGCAGAGCCACCTGTCGCTGAAAAACTCCAGGTAGGAAAAAATAGGAGTAGAAAATGTTTTTCATAAAATGCATTTATGTTATATAAAATCTGTAAATTTCGACTCCTGGATTTCTGCGGCAAGTGACCTTCATACGCCCATGGAATATTTCAAACAGAGCTCAAACAAGGGAAACCCAGCAGAATTGGAGTGCTGGAACTTAATTCAATGCTTTCCTATTGGTAAGGCCTGACGCGCACACGGCGCTTGCTGTGCATACACATTAGGTACTACCAATTGCCGACGTTAGTGGGGGAAAGAGGCAAGTGTTAAAAGGGTTATTTAACGCTTTGCAAATGATCACTTGATCAGTTTAGGGCAGAGGGACATTATACCATAAGGATTACACTTTTTGTGTTCCTATCGCAATTGTATTCCTTTAAGAAGCCATAAAATATAATGAAGATCATGGTTAGAAGCGGATATAGTCTTCTATAAAAAGAAACTAATAGAATAGAATGGGGAGGAGATGCTCTTTACGTGAAGGACATCATAATAGCAGCTATAACACAGGGTGATGGTAACATGTAGAGAGCTTTTGGGTAACTATAGAAACTGTAGAGAGGACATTTTTTTAGTGTAGGAGTGATAAAAGATGTTTTGGACATGCTGATGGATTACATAGGATTCCAGTAGAAGAGGTCATTAACTTGTTAAGAACCAGTAACGGTCTATATCATCATATTGATCTGGTATTATAGACACAAACTGGACAGGAAAGATTTGGCATTACCAAGGCTCTGTGGAATAGACTTGTGCACAGCGAGAAATTTCGATTTTGCTGAATAATTTTTTCTGAGGCTAGAATAGTTTTTGGAACACCCGGATTTTGGTTGGATATCCGTCCGGCTTGGCCGAATGTCAGTTCAGGAACAGTCAGAAGGACAAACCAAAAAGGGGAGAAAATGAGCCAGTGTGAGGAAGAATATATACATTATATACATAATATATGTATATATATTTTTGCAGTACACTGATAGTAACATTTTCCTGCCATTTTGATCACAGATCAAGTGAGAAAGAGGAATAATAGAGGAAAAAACAGAAGGAGCAGAAAAAAAAAAATCTATATTTATTTATTGTATATTAACTATATAATATATACCTGCAGGTTTTTTTTTCTCCTGCAACTTGATCTATGAATAAAATTACCATTTAGTGACTGTCCACCAACCAACAATCAACTTTTTTCCCCATCATTTATAACTTGGGCACCTCGGGTCGAATAGAGAATATTGCGGTACCCCTCCCCCGCCCCTCAAACATGTCCAGCATTGTGCTGTTCAGTTAGTCTGTAATTCAGGTATGTTTAGGCTCGGAATTCGGGAATTTGACTCAACACCCAATCAGCCCAAATACAGCAGAATTGCAGTTCAGTCTGAAACAAATCTCCAAGTCTACCGTGGAACTGCTGAGGGTAAGTGATCAGCACAGTACATGCCGCCACAGAGTTTTTAAGGCACATTGTCACCGATAAAACATGTGCCTAAAAGTCAGGTTCATGCAACATTTTTTAATGTATAAAATATTAATATCAGAATGCATATGTTGATATTTCTCGAGTTTTCAAATACCTCCTGGAGAGCACTCACAAAACATTGTTACACATATTATAAGGGACATATACTGTACAGTTATAAAAACATTCTTACACCTACATAGAAACATAGAATGTGACGGGAGATAAGAACCATTCGGCCCATCTAATCTGCCCAATTTTCTACATACTTTCATTAGTCCTTAGCCTTATCTTATAGTTAGGATAGCCTTATGCCTATCCCACGCATGCTTAAACTCCTTTTCTGTGTTAAGCTCTACCACTTCAGCTGGATGGCTATTCCATGCATCCACTACCCTCTCAGTAAAGTAATACTTCCTGATATTACTTTTAAACCTTTGTCCCTCTAATTTAAGACTATGTCCTCTTGTTGTGGTAGTTTTTCTTCTTTTATATATAGTCTCCTCCTTTACTGTGTTGATTCCCTTTATATATTTACGATAGTCAAGGGCTATAAAGTTATAAATCAACTATCAGTTTAATAGCTTTTTGACTTTATTTACACATATGAGCTATTTACTAAAGTGTAAATTCAAAGTGAATTTCAAATTTAAGTGTATAACCCTGATAATATATACACTGAGCTGATAAAATCACTGCTTACCCAAATGGTTGTGTGCTAAGCTCCTTCATAGACATCTATGTGTGCCTTACTTTAAAACTATTGTAAGCTAGTTTTTATGAACAGTTGAGCCCAGTTCTGCAGTCCTGCCTCTGAGGAAACTATGGATGCTCCCCTTCAAATCCTACATCGTCTCACACTTTTTAATTAACATAGTAAGCGTTTCCTTTTTAAAAAAAATTCTTTATTTTTGTTGTGCATTAAAATACAAACTGTCTTGCCATACCACAATAGCTGTAGCAAGCATTTCAGAAGACATAGTTTGACATTTGAGTGGCATATTGGTAATACTGCACATTGTTATATATATATAAACAAACTAGACAAACATGTCTAAGCTTGGGAGAAACAAACCATATAGGCCTATCATAAATTCTGGACATGTGGATATATAACAATAGAATGAATAGAAAAGAAACCACTGGGTGCTCAAAAACAGTGTGAGACATCATACAAAGTAATGAGCAAAGTCAATATTTGAAGACCCTGTAGCCAGCGCTAATGTGGTAGTTCAGCCAACTCCCACCCGACAGGGTTTGCCATAGGTGAGCAATGTGAGTCTCAAAGTCCCCAGCCAGTCTCCCCACCAGCCGCAGATCCCTCTTGAGCGCTTGACCCACAGCTCCAACCATACCCAGAGACCAGGGCTGAATTCCAGAAGGCTTCTCTGCTACACACCTGTTTATCCAGGCCATGTGTCTTCCCACGATGTGAGCTGTGCATGGGGGGTCGACCCAGTGTGGATCGCGGTCCAGGTGAGTGGCGGTATTATTGGGAGCTGGACTTCTGACTGCGCACACTCGCCTCCATCTCTCCCTCAGCTGCTTGTTCTGTGTGAGACACACTGCCGCTTGGATTGGACCAGGCTTTGTGGTGCTGTCCTGCCGCCGCGAGTTTGTGTGATGCGGGTTTTCTAGGTCCTTTATCGACAGTGGCACTGAGCTGCACCTGCTTGTGTTCCATGACTTGAGCAGGAGACACTCCTGGCACAGGAGCCAAACTTTGCCTCTAAGTGTGTCATCCAATTCTGGCTTTCTGCACTAGAGAGGTGAAATGAAGGCTTCAGCTTAGTGGCCATCTTGGAATCACCATGTCATCTCGAAATTGGTTTAAGTCGGGTCAGTTTTTGCCAAACGTAAGCTTCCCCAGTGGGAACTGGGATATCACCAATCGGTCCGGAGGTCCAGGGGGGTCCAGGGCAACAGGACAGTTGCTGTGAGCTGCACAGGTAGGAGATCGGCCTCCTCTCACAGGCGTGGGGTCTGCAGCCTCAGTAGGCCGCAGGGCCGGACGGCGAATTTACCGCTCCAGAGCAGTGCTTTTAGGGGCTGTGAATAAAGTCTGAGGTACCATAGTAGTCTGCTGCATGCCTTGGACCGCATAGAGTTATAACATAGGTAGTTTAATCAGTTTGAAAGCTCAATTAAGCAGGAGCTGCTAGCAAACACATCCAGTCATCTTGAGAGTCAGGCTCCCCCCAAATTTTCCTTTCTTTACATTGTAGAAAGTTCTGTTTTCAGTTTCCCTGCTTGTTTCATTCTCATTAAATGTCTGTTCTGAGTATGTTTTATGCACTGCTTGACAAATGGCATTAAATAACTTTATGAGATAAAAGCAAACGCAATAAATAATTGCTGTCTCTGTAATGACAAGTAGAGACTCAAGACACAGTGCAGTGTTTTTATAGTGCAGACAGCATTTGAAGTAGTGAATGACAGAATGCATGTCCTTTAAAGTCTCAAAAGAAGATTATGGAACTCTGCATTGGCTGAGAAGATGAACTACACGTATGACAATAAGGATTTAATTTCCAGGAACTAAACAAATATATAATCCAAATTTAGTTAATTTCAAGATAGCTTGTTTTGGATACTGTTTTGCATTGATTTAGTTAAGCTTGCTGTGACATTTGTTTATTCCTTTTTTACCTTTGGCCCTGCCAAAAACCCCATCTTCACTTATGTATGTGTGCCCTAAGGCACTCCTGGCACCATAACCACTACACTGCACTATAGTGGTTATGGTGCTTGGAGTACTCTTGTGTTCCCTGGCATACACTGGGTACCGCATATTGCTTCCTTGCTACCAGAATGTCTATCTCGTCACTGGGGTTCGCCATCGGTGCAGAGCTTAGCTCTTTGGCCAAGAACAATTAGCTGGCACACACATACGCACTTTCCTTATGGTTATAAGCAAGGTCAGACTGGGACAAAAATTTGGCCTGGGACTTTAAAGGCATCAGCCCTGTAGGATTGGTGGGGTCAGAGACCAGGCATGTTGTGTCATCACTAATGCAACATGGATGCCTCCTCAAGGTCAGTTTGATGCCTCTCAGGGCAGCCAATGCGCCGAGCCCTGCTGAAGAGCTCTTGCATGGGGAAAAGTCCATGTGTTCTTTAGCACAGCACAGGCAAGTTCTCTGGTGTCCCCGCAAGTGGAATACCAGAGGACAAAAGCGGGACAAGGTCAGCAGTGGGTGTGAGGGAAACATAAGGCTGCATGGATTGGGAGGAGGACATAGGACAGTATAGTGTGGAAGGAGGACCTAAGGCTGTAGGGGATGAGAGGAGGACATGGGGCTGTGGGGATTGTGAGAGGGACATGGGGCTATATGGGATCTAAGGGAAGAAACAGGGCTGTAGGGAATGTGAGGGGGACTTGGAGCAACATGGGGTATGGGGCTGTAGGGGTTGTGAGAGGGACATGGGACAGCAGAGGGGACATGAGGCAGCAAAGGGTGCAAGGAGGACATGGTGCTGCAGTGGGTGTGAGGGGGACATGGGGAAGCTTGGGGACATTGTGCTGCAGTGGATGCGAGGGGAACATGGGGCAGCAGGGGGTTTGGGAGGAGGACATGTGCTGCAGGGGATGAGAGTGATAAATAGAGCTGCAGTGTGTTTTAGGGGGATATGGGGCAGTAAGAGGTGTGAGAGTGACATAAGGGGCAAAAAAAGCTAAAGTTTAAATGATGCAAGAAAATGAAACTCTACAATCTACATTGATTCCCTGGTGGTTGAATGTGCAAAGCATGCTTGTGATACACTGGCTGAACCTTAGTCATAATTTTTGGCTGGCTGGTGAGATCTTTGATGTCCTCACCAGCCACAGAGGAAACTTTAAGGGAATCATTGGCCCTGCAGGGGCCACTCAAAGAGAAACTTTGATATCCACTGTCAGCTTCAACCCATGGCCATTACGGCCCACAGGACATTAAGCCGCTTTGCTTGATGGCCAATCTGGGCCTGATTAGTAGAGTCTTGTAATAAAAGCTATGCAAACATATTGTTTTTGTTTTTTCTTTAATATACAAAAACAAAATCCATGCACATCTTTCATGATTGCACTATTTTGTATAAATGTTTGTTTACAGATGTTTTGGGAGGTACATTAACTATGCTTTTGTTTTCAAGATCTGCAATCATTGTTTTAAAAATAGATCCCAAAATACATTTCTGTGTAATGAACTCAAAATGAATACAAAATATCACTAATTGATGTTTTTCTGCTTATTTTGGGAAAAATGAATTAATAATATTCTGCATTTTTTAAAGATACAATTTAAAGGGGAATTGCCACTTCTCTAAACTATACACCAATGTTGAAAACATTGAAAATCACCTGTACAACTGGTGTTAACAATTTTTTTCATGAGATACACTGTTTTTTAAAAAAAAATAACATTTATATTGAAGATTTATTATGTTACATTATAATACAAGACAAAGACAGTGCAAATACAAACATTGCGAATGCAGAGTAGAGGGTAGTGGATGCAGGAAATAGCCTTCCAGCTGAAGTGGTAGAGGTTAACACAGTGAGGGAGTTTAAGCATGCGTGGGATAGGCATAAGGCTATCCTAGACTTAAGATAAGGCCAGGGACTAATAAGTATTTTGAAAAATTGGGAAGACTAGATGGGCCTAATGGTTCTTATCTGCCGTCACATTCTATGTTTCTATGTTTCTAAGAGGAGAATAGAAACATTGTTTAATCTCTTGTCTGTATTCTTTCTCTGTGCAAAGCACAGTACTTATACCAGTGATTGACAGGAAGCTAACCTGGAGGTGCATAGTTGCAAGTTAACCAACCACTGAAGTCACCCAGACCACTTCATTTCAATGATGTGTTCTGGGCGCAATGATCCTTTAGTTTTAACCCCGTACTGTCTGTCTTGCTGGCAGCTAGGCATGGAAGCTCATATCAATGCTTTCAAGCAGAACAGCAATGCTTTTACTTGCAAAGTTAAAACAGGGACATGACACCTAGACCACTTAAGAAATTGTCTAGTTAGCTATTGTGGCCTACATTTTGTAATTCAGTCTTCAATTTGCTACACTTCACTGTTTAGTGAATACACCCTACTGTTTACTCCTATGGAAATGTAGTCCTTGATATAATGTAATGTGTTGTACTCAGTTTCGTTTCTTTTCATATATTTTCTTTATTTCTTCATATGAAAATGCCCCAAAAATACCAAACATGTTCGACCACGAAACCTGTTTCAAGAACGCACTTGTAAGCTTTGGGGGCATTTACATTTCATGCAAAATTGAACAAATATCAGAGGCAAAACTGCAATAATCTTTTAACGTGTGCAATCCATCATGTAAAGTGATAGCTGGTTCTGCTTGAGAAGGGCTAATATATGCTGATTCAGAATGAAGCCATAAAATTCTGTGTGCGGTCTATTCAAAATAAACAACTAAGTACTTTCTGCCTTTTTGTTTGTGTGTAGGAAACGACAATGTCTGACAAAAGTGATCTGAAAGCTGAACTTGAGCGCAAAAAACAACGTTTGGCGCAAATTAGAGAAGAAAAGAAACGTAAGGAGGAAGAAAGGAAGAAGAAAGAGGTGAGGTGTTATATTACTGACAGCTATTTGATGTGGTTATCACATTTAATGGTTCTGTACTAGGCACTCTTAGCATTTACTATTATTGGTGCTTCTTAAACCACTTCCTAAGAAGAGCTGTTAAAACTGATTTCATCAGACTGGAGAAGATATGCTCATTAAAGGGACACTCTAGGCACCAAAACAACCTCATCTAAATTAAGTTGTTATGGTGCCAGGAGGCCCCTGGAGGCAATCTTACCTTAATGATTTAAAATGTTCTCAAACGTTCTAACCCCTAAGTTACCTCCAGCGCTGGTCTCCACTCCCCTGCAGACGGCTTCCGACTTCTGAATTTTCAGATTCAGGAAGTGCGGAGTTCCGCCGGGTAGGGGCGCCACTGATTGGCTGAGATCGGTTAGCTTATGTTCTTAGCCAATCAGTGACTCCCCATTCACTAAACTGCCTTGGAAACAAATGTACCTTTATGCAAGACACTATAGCGCTGTCAGCTAGCAGGCAAATGGAGTAAATAACCCTCAGTGCTGCAAATGTTAATTATGTGGCCCCTGTCCAGTGCTGTCTAGTCAACAACCACATTAAAAAGTAAATAAGTAAATAACCTATGGCGGTCAATCTTTCCCCCATATTACTGTAAGTAGGATTTAACCCCTTAAGGACACATGACATGTGTGACATGTCATGATTCCCTTTTATTCCAGAAGTTTGGTCCTTAAGGGGTTAAAAACTCCCTATCTACTAACTTGGTACGATTCGCCTGTTGGGTGCTAGCGCTGCCAGCAAGGAAGTAGTACTTTAAATTATTGTTAGCTTACATGAAGGCAGGTGAACGATAATTTGCGAATATGAATCCTGCTGGATACATTCGGTCTCTGTTCATGTTGAAATTGGTGCTTTGAGAAGTATAGCATTCGGACACTGAGTGCACCTGGGTGATTGTTGTAGATTCAGGGAGACTGAATTCCTACTGTATTAAGCTTGAGAAAATATAAGAATTGTACTGAATTCAGAATTTGGGCATTTTCACTGGATTTTGTCCATGTTTTTAAAGAATACCCTTGTATGTTGGTCCATACCCCTGTGCCCCCTGTATGGGCCTATATTATCATACTGCCTTTTCTGCACTCCATTTATGTTAAAGGAGCACTATAGGGTCAGGAACACAAACATGTATTCCTGACCCTATAGGGTTAAAACCACCATCTAGCCACTCTGGTCCTCTCATGCCTCCCTAAATATAGTAAAATCCTACTTGTATTCAAGTCTGCAGCTGCTTATTTTGCCCCTGTTTCCTTTAGACCTGCCCACTGCCTGCTGACATCATCAGAAGTGGTAGCCTGATCCAATCACAATGCTTCCCCATAGGATTGGCTGAGACTGACAAAGAGGCAGATCAGGGGGAGAGCCAGTACAATTCAAACACAGCCCTGGCCAATCAGCATCTCGTCATAGAGATGAATTGAATCAATGAATCTCTATGAGGAAAGTTCAGTGTCTGCATGCAGAGGGAGGAGATACTGAATGTTTGGATGAATTTTAGGCAGCCATGACCCAGGAAGGATCTCTAACAGACATCTGAGGAGTGGCCAGTGAAGTTATCACTAGGCTATAATGTAAACACTGCATTTTCTCTGAAAAGATGGTGTTTACAGCAAAAAGATATATGGACACTGAATACACAAATGCCACAAAAATCCACACACCACTCTCTTAATCCCAAAAAAGTGAATGTATACAGTACTTGTAAATACAGGGATATATACTGGTAGTGCTCCGTGTACTTGGACCCTATAATCACATAAAACAGTACATAGTGTAAACTGTATATGGAAATGACAATAATGAAAATATAATGGATCCACTCACGAATTTTAGAGCCGTGCCAGGCTCTATGTTGAATGCCCAAGGGTGCCTGTACAGGCTAGGTGCAGAGTCTTCACAATACCCCTCAAAGGCAGGAGAGACAGCAAGGATGGTATAAAAAAATGGATAAATTTATTGCAAATAAAAATTATAAAAACAACTAAACAAGTTGTATAAAAAAGTGCAAAAGCAATATAATGTATGCAGACGCGTTTCAACTCGATCAGAGTCTTCCTCAGTGCATAAGAAAGTCCATCCAGCTGGTTCTCTTTAAGTGTACCGCTCGTCTGGCTGCCGGTCACATGGGCGGAAGTTCGGCTTGCCGGCGTCTGACGTCACTTCCGGTTCTTTCGGCGCTCATTTCGTCGGCTTCCCTCTTCACAGAGAGTTTGCCCAATTGAAGCATCAGCTTCCATTGTGCATATGGGCAACTATAGGAAACTTACAAACAATGAATATATACAGATATAAATGTACAAAATTTATAAGAACTATTGTAATATGGTTATTGTTTACAGCAAAAAGCCTGAAGGTAATGATTCTACTCACCAGAACAAATTCAATAAGCTGTAGTTGTTCTGGTGACTATAGTGTCCCTTTAAATTTATTCTATGGTTGTTATAGTGCCTTGTTTCCACTTGCCTCATCTGGCTGAGGATTATGGAAGTTACAGTCCACAGCATAACAACATAAGTCCTCCGTTTACTCTGCTTCCAGAAAAATAATTTGTTTGTATAAGCGACTGGGATGAGTGATTTGCATTTTACATTTTTTGTTCCTCCTGTGTACTTCAGCGGTTAGCTACTCGAAAATAGCCCTTAAAATAAACCAGTTAAGTGATATTCTTTGTACGTGAGCTATAATGACGTAATCCAATTCATTAAGTGCTATGTGAAACCTCTACACTTGTTCTGTGAAAGCTGCATAACTTCTTTAGTAAACGATGAAGAATCATTTTTCCATTATTTTTTCTATGAATGGTAGAAGGTTGTAGGTTAATTTCTAATTTGACTTAAACAGGCGGAAATGCAGCAAAAGACAGAACCGATCCACGAAGATACTGATCTAGACCGAAAGAGAAGAGAGACAGAAGCTTTACTGCAAAGTATTGGCATATCACCAGAGCCCCCTCTAGGTAATCTCTAATGCTATCCGCTTTCTACAGATGCTAATATCTACTATTAGTCACTGTAGAAAATTACAGATGTTTTGTCCAGTTTATATTATATGTTTGCAGGGAGCTCAACTAATTGCTTCTTCTTTATGGATTCTTAAAGAATTAATACATCACAGGACATCTGAGCATCATGTTAGTGCAGATAAGGTGTGTATTATACAATGCTCTTAGATGTTGCAGACCTATACATCTTTTTAGTAAGGTACTGTTCTCCCTTTCCCCACCAACAATATGTAAACCCAAGCTTGGTTTAATTTTGCAGTACATTGTTGCAAAACAAAAGTAAGCACTTGCCTTCACCCATTGGAGAAATATAAAAATATATAAAGTAACCCCCTTCTCCACCATACAAGAGTCCACATGACTTAATGTACAGTAAGATGGAATACCATCTGCTAGGAGTAGAAGTTAGTAATTAGTAGTCTGTAGTTGTATATGTTACACAATTTTTTTTATCTCAAATCCTTTGGTACAATCCCAGAAAGAAAATAATCTGAAGATCCATATTTGTCTTCACAGGTATTGAGGTTTTGATACAATTTACACACTATAGTAACTTTTCCAAAACCTCTCCCCCAAAATAATAATCTTATTAGCGCCAGTGTTTAGGGTCACTGCTTGCTAACATGAAGATCTACGTTGACGTTCAAATGTCATGGTGTCACCTTATTCTGTACCAGAAGTATCAGGATAACTTGCAGTTCTGCATAACTTGCATTTTTTATTAAAACTTAAGGAGAGAGAAATAGAGAGGCAGAGAGAGGAAGATACACCTGAAATTGCTCTTTTATAAGCTCCTTCTATTGTGTTAGAACTCTACTGACAAGTCCTATGCATTCTGAGGGCCACCAGAGATGGCCCAGTTGGATAATGCACCAACCGTAGAATCTGCTAAAATCTCAAAATCATAGTTTTATTCCCAGCAGGATTAAATATTTTTTTTACTCTTATTTAAAAATAATACCATTGAATTGACATAAAGAAATACTGGACTAATACTGCTATTCTGAATAAACATTTAGAATTATTTTATATTTTTCAAAATGTTTTAAGATTTGATATTTTTGAGACTTTGTTTTTTTGTCTATGGTATATTGACATTTTAATATTTAGAAAAAATAATTTTAAAAATGTATCCCAAAAATTTAATTATTTTAAAAGCTTATAGAAAAAAAATAAAATTAAGGCCATAGATAGATAGACAGACAGACAGACAGACATCGGTCCTCTTAGTTTTGAGCAACATATTGTTACTGAACGCAGATATATAAAAAAATAAAACTTTGATTTATACACATAGCAATGCAAAACAATAGTACCTTCCTCTACAAATAAAATATTACAGTGGGATCACTTGTAATTGGGTCACCCCAGAGCACCACAGATCTAAATCCACTTCTGGCTCTAACTGATACGAGATTTGGGAATAAAACAAAACAAAAAAGAGTTGTTTTGTTTTGTAATGTGATCCATTTAATATATACATGATTGTTACTCGTTTTTGATTGGGTTTACAATTTTTAATAAAATCACTGTAAAATGAAGTACTAAACACCGTTCTTTTCATTTTCCTTTTCTTTGTTATTTTCCACACTCACTAATATCATTTTTGTTTACATTATTTTAATTCCTTTTTCCTCCCCGTTTCGCACCCGCTTTGGTACCTTTTCACTGATTTTAATTTGTCTGACACTGCTGTTCCTCAGTGCAGCCAATTATAACATGGGATACCTTTTATTCTCATTATTTAGTCCCAACCCCTATGTCTCCCTCTTCGAAATCATTGAGCACACCCAGCGAAGCAGGAAGCCAAGACTCAGTTGACGGCACAATAATGGGACGGTAAGCCAATTCATATCGCTACCATGTGTATGTCCTTCTAGATAAAAAAATATGGTTGGCATATCTGGTCATGAGGCATAGATTGCCTGTTAGATAATTGAAAGGAGTGGCATCTACCAGACCATCACTTTGGGAAAAGATAATACATGGTGTATTTATATTTTCACACTAAAGACTTACTGGTGTTTACTTTGAACTGTTGTATGTTTTGTACATTCATAGACAGAGCAATCATGTAAGCAAAACAACCAGTGTAGGTTGTTGATTCTCAAATTTAGCAGTAAAAAATATAAAGAAAATGGACAGGGATATCTCAGAATTAAAAAAAAAGTGTTCTTTATTCTTATTACAGTCATAAATCTTTTCTTCTTGCAAACTTACCAGAGTGTTATATCTTTTTAAAATTAAAAACAGAAAACTTTTCTTTAATTCACTTAATTTGGTTAATACTCCTGATGTAGAACAGGGTAGATGCACCCATAACTCTAAGCCCCCCTAACCCTAACTGATTGTAATGGTAGCACAACCCTACTTAGACCAATAATGATAGCCCAACCCAACCATAACTCATCGTAATGGTACCACAACCCTACTTAGACCAATAATGATAGCTCAACCCAACCATAACTCATCGTAATGGTACCACAACCCTACTTAGACCAATAATGATAGCCCAACCCAACCATAACTCATCGTAATGGTACCACAACCCTACTTAGATCAATAATGATAGCCCAACCATAACTCATTGTAATGGTACCACAACCCTACTTAGACCAATAATGATAGCTCAACCCAACCATAACTCATCGTAATGGTACCACAACCCTACTTAGACCAATAATGATAGCTCAACCCAACCATAACTCATCGTAATGGTACCACAACCCTACTTAGACCAATAATGATAGCCCAACCCAACCATAACTCATCGTAATGGTACCACAACCCTACTTAGATCAATAATGATAGCCCAACCATAACTCATTGTAATGGTACCACAACCCTACTTAGACCAATAATGATAGCTCAACCCAACCATAACTCATCGTAATGGTACCACAACCCTACTTAGACCAATAATGATAGCTCAACCCAACCATAACTCATCGTAATGGTACCACAACCCTACTTAGACCAATAATGATAGCCCAACCATAACTCATCGTAATGGTACCACAACCCTACTTAGACCAATAATGATAGCCCAACCATAACTCATTGTAATGATACCACAACCCTACTTAGACCAATAATGATAGCCCAACCCAGCCATAACTCATCATAATGGTACCACAACCCTACTTAGACCAATAATGATACCCCAACCCTAACCAAGCCCTCAAACTGTACTTTTACCTTTGTACCATCTTTTTTTCTTCTATGAGGTAAATTAATTTGGTTAAGTTCAGTGCAAGAGAAAAAAAAATACAAAGTCCCATAACATAACTATCAGGCTCCATTATCTATTGATGATCTATAGGGGAAAAATGAATCTGTACCCTGGTGTGCCATCCTCTCTTGCCTTTTTCCTTTGGAAGAATGTATTTGTGTATAATGAAAATATATCATGTCATACCTCTCAAGTGTCCCTATTTATGAGGGACAATCCCTAATTTGAGCCCAAATCCCTTTGTGCCTCTTTTCTATCATAATGTACCTCTTTAGTTCCATATTTGTAGCTGTGCCTAAGTGCATACCAGAGCTTCCACAGCAATAATACTCACATCAATGTGTCTTTAAACTACAATAATTATGTTTATAAGTCACCTGTGCAAATAAGATACATTGTTCTTGTTCTAAGTTACATGTTAGTTGCATATGTTGTTATTAGTAAGTCACCTAAAGTTTCTCAGAACAGCCCTGGCCGCACCCCCACTCATACCCCTAAGATTAAAGTCCCTCTTTGTCTATCTGAAATGTTGTGAGGCAGGCCATGTAACCCTTTATATGTGTATATATAAAATGCTTAATGTTCCGTCTATCTAGTCCCTTGGATATTTATTGGACAGCCTAATTTAAAATGAATACTCACAAATTGCCAACCTGTGGCTTGCTATTTAATGACGAATTTTACGTTAAAACTTAACTCATTTATATAAATTAACACATACCTCGTGTTTTAAGCAACTGTTAGTTATGTGCTATTTTTATATTAGATTTTTGTTGATGATAATCTTTATAAAAGTGGAACTAAGAAAAAAAAAGTAAACATTCTAGCTTTCTTTAGTTTAATTTCGGGAAATGCATTAGTCCTTTACAGTGAAAATCAATCATTTTCCCTTCCTCAGTTGGAAAAAAAATCCCAAAACAGCTGGACAGTTACATGCAGATTACCCCTGCTTCTATTAAAATTGTATCACATGCTACCCATATAACATGACATTGCATTAATACATCACATGTGGTCTCACCATAATTATACATTCATACATCCCGTCAGCGCATCTTATTCAAAAGGGCCATGTCAATTGTCTTCAAACACAAATAGTGAATAGTTTTTAATAAAATAAAAAAATAAATAAACCTTTATTACGAACAGGTGACAGGTCTGCTTTTGCACTGCATATGATGAGAGCAATTTTATGATGCCTTAATTAAAGTAGATTTATTTTAGGTAGTAGTACATTTGTAGTGGCATATCGTATATATCCATGCCATAAAATAGTTTACTGCACCTGAAATGAATTGACTTCACTTTAAAATTGAATTATAATTAAAACATCCTTTCTATTTCCTATTCTCAGGAATTTACAGAGTGTCGTGCTTGGGTAAGAATGCGGTTGTGTGTGTTTTCGTGGGCAAATGCAAATTTGTTTATGAGGATGTTTGAAGATGAGATGTATATTCTGGAAGAAAGAGCTTAGAACTTAGAACAACCTTCGGCATTCCAGATGTTGTGGACTTCATTTCCCTTGATGCTTTGCCAACAATATGGCTGTAAGAGTATTATGGGAGATGTAGTCCACAACATCTGGAGGCCGAAGGTTGCCTATTCCTGACTTAGAGCTTTAGATCAACCCATAAGGTCCATTAGTCAGAGAAAGGGTTGGTCTGATAGTAGAGTTGGCCAACTAAATGCAGAGTGTTTTAGCCCTGCATTTCTGACTCCCTTTCACATACCTGCAGGTTATTTACTGAAGTCCTTGTTGTAAATGGTTGAAATCAAAATGCAGGCTAAGATAGTCAAGCGATGACTATAGCTAAGTTGGAGAATTTTTTCTGATCAGCTATTTTTGCCTTAGAGGAACACTCCAGGCACACAAAGCATTCCCACTTGCTGAAGTTCTTTATGTGTCTGGAGTCCGTCATTTTTTTGAAAGTTTATAAAAGTGATGATATTAAGACCTTAATTTAATAAGCTTTTCAAATAATTCAATACGGTTAGAAAAACCTTCCAAATGACTTATCTACAGATGTCACAATTAATGTCTATAGGAATATTTATAGATAAATCATTTGGGAAGTTTTTCTTACCATATTGAATCATTTGGAAAGCCTATGAAACTGAGGACTTAAATAGAAATAATTGGGAGCAGAAACACCTCCATGGTTTTCTTTTACTGTTATTAAAAGTGGCAGACTGCTTGGCTAGTTCTGGGCTAGTACTATAACTGTAGCACTACAGCTCGTTTAGAAACATTGGAAAGCCATGATCGTGCATGTAGCTCCATCACAGAGGATTCTCAATCAGATGTCTCTGACTGTGGCTGAGAATGATGGGAGTGCTTGCAAAGGCTGCAGACAGCTGGTCTGCAGCCTTTGTAAGCTTTGTTTTACTTACCCCCAAAGAAGACACTCGGGAAAAAATATATGCCTGTTTTCATTGGGATTATGTCTATTAAATAGTTTAAATAAATACAAAAAATGTCAATGGATTGTTCCTTTAATGTTGCCATTTGAATTTCAATTCACTACAATTTGGAGTTAAGTGAATAAACCCCTAGATAATCGATGGAACATTCAGAAAACAAAAGCCTTCAAATGCAGAGAATACGTGAAAGAAATGAAAGGAAATATAAACCTACCAAACACTGTATTAAGTAAAAGAAAGTAATCCTTTGTTATAATCACAAAAAAGATAAAATAAACGTACTCAGTTTTTTTTTGTGTGAGTATCATAAAGGATTACCGTACTTTCTTAAATGTATTGGTGTGCAGTAGATATATTTAGGTTTACATCCCGGCCAGTTTAAAAGTATTTTTCAAAATATTAAATCATTTAAAAAAGTTGTTCAAAAACATTCAATCATTTGAAAAGCTTATCCAATTTTTTAAAATCAGGCCTATGTTTGTATAATACGTCCATGTTTATTTTATTTCTTAGCCCTATGGGCAGAAATATCTGGATGTCATGCTTCCCAACTCTCGTCACACAATGTTATGACTCTAAGCCCAATTTAAACATGCCGATGTTGTATGAATTTACTTACAATTTGATGGCAAAGCCCTCATGCCTTACCACGAGAATTTATTCAATAGTCTTGTACATGACTTTTGCATCCCAAGTGGTTTCGTTTTTTTATTTTTTATTTTTTTATCACTTTGACTGGAGCACTTTGCTCTGTCTGTTGGTAGCTACCTCTGGAAGCTCTGCAAATGTTTTCTTTCATACGTTCATCTCATCAAACATTCTCCAGCATCCATACCTGCATGACAGATATTCATGTAATAAAATGTAGATATGGCATGTGTTATTAAATATGTGCTTAGCAGTTCTGAAAATGTAAATGTGTAGTAAATATGTTTATTTTCATTTTTCCTCTCTATACACGTACAAAGGACTCTACAATGGGACACTGATCCATCGGTGTTGCAGCTTCATTCAGAGTCTGAACTTGGGTATGTTTCTTTTGTCATATTAGATTCATATACGTTACAGAACATTGAAAAGTAGCAAGGTTAGTCATAGTGAAAATTAAATTTAAGGCCAGAGTAGCCAAGCTGAGAGCATATTACAAAACATTTAGAGGGATATGTGGTGCTCGTTTAATAATAATCCAGTGCAGCCTAAAACAACTTAAAGTGTAATGTCACCTTCTACACTTAAAGGACCACTATAGTGCCAGGAAAACAAACTCGTTAGTCCTTAGGTCCCCCCCACTCTCATGGCACCCCTCCTGCTGGGCTGAAGGGGTTAAAACCTCTAATGGCTGTCAGTGAGACAACCACTAGAGGCTGTATTAAGCCTCTGAACCGGCTATGTTTTCAGCTGCAGGGTTAAAACTGGAGGGACCTGGCACCCAGACCACCCAGACCACTTAATTGAACTGCAGTGGTCTGGGTGCCTACAGTGGTCCTTTAACAAAAATAGTAGAAAACCCAACCAGTAGATCCCCCCTCTTTATCATTATGGCCCCCACAGGGGTGGGGGCCGGGGGGAGGACAATAGGTCTCCCCACTTATTTTATTTTATGGCCGCCACCTGTCGTTTAGGGGAGGGGGCCAATAGTTTTTTTTTTTCAGCCATAGGCTGCTCACTGTTTAGTGGACATGTACCGCGAGTAGGGGCATTGGGGAGATTTTAATCTCCCTTGTGCTATTATGGGGTCATATTGACCCCCATAGAGTGAGGGAGGACATGGGGGGCTTATGAAGTGGTGGGGAGCACTGCTCCCTGCCGCTTCTATCTTTACATATTACAAGGAGGGAGCTGTGCGCCGGTAGCTCCCTCCTTAAACTGAACGGACAAACGAACACTGATACTCGGTGTTTGTTTGTTCGTCTGACATTTCTTTTCACTCATTCGTCTGTCTGATGAATGAATGAATAGATGAAATTCCCGTTCGCATGTCCAAGTGTTTCACTGGGCATGTGCGGGAATCTCACACACTATCTAGTGTGGGTAGATGACGTGTCCCAAAGGGACTTCCTCTACCCACACAAAGATGGCGGCGCCCTGAATAAAGATCGGGGCAGAAAATAAGGAATAAAAAATAGGTAATGTGGGGGGATTAGGGGCATTTGGGGGTGACTAGGGTGTCAGTTAGAGATAGTGGAGGCCGGAGTGGGGTTAAAAAAAAAACAGGATTCGGCATGACAGTGCCGCTTTAAGCCCATTTTGAAGAGAACTCATAAGATACATTTTGCAAAACAGCCAGCTATCACCGGAATTTAATCTCCATAGGTTTTCACTAGATCCCACAAGGACTTAACAGCAAATTTCTTACAAATCTCAGTAATATACCACAGCCCATATTTATATAATATTGAAGTCACCAGGGTCCAAGTGCAGTGTGGAGGAGATTCATAGATTTAGTGCTGTCACATTTGTCACTGAACACTTTGCATCAAAGTGAATGTTTGGTAAATTAAGATTTTGTGAGGACTTCCTTTGGTCTTACATTCTACTGCAGCAACATGTCTGTTATTTTGCAAGAGCATTTTTTCATTTTTACATAATCAATCAATCAATCAATCAATCAATTTCTTGTTCTTACTTAAAGAGAAGGCGAACAATCGTTGTTTTTTTTACTTTCTAGAAGAAGGCTTACTAAACTTGGAGTTTCGAAAATCACCCAGGTGGACTTTTTACCCCGAGAAGTAGTGTCATACTCAAAGGAGACACAAACCCCAGTGACAACCCATCAGGCTGAAGGTGACGTTAAATTGTCTTCCTTTATCTTGTGTGTAACTACTAACCATAGAGATTAATAGCGCTGTATGTATTCCTGCCTTTATTGAGTAGAAATTATGGATTAATTAAAGGATTTCGCTTTTTGCCTCTTGCAGTTGGATTTGATTATATTCTCAGTTGAATGTAGTTTTAGGACGTCCAATTTGGTGTTGAGCTGTTGTTCCCAACCCAGGCCGCAAAGCATGTGATACCTTAGGTTGTTGTCAGTATACCCAAAGGAATAGAACTGAGAATTGTCCAAATCCTGGGCTGTTAGTGCTAATTGAAGAGTGGATTGGACACTATCAGTGTAGATCAGAGGTAGGCAATCTTTGGCACTCCAGATGATGTGGACTAGATCTCCTCTGAAGCGTCATGGCTGTAAGAGCATTAAGGTAGATGTACTTCACAACATCTGGTTGGCTAACCATGGCGTAGATCAGGCATAGGCATCCTTCAGCACTCCAGATGTTTTGGACTAAACCTCCCATGAAGCTTTACCAGCATTATGGGTGTAAGAGCATTATGAGAGATGTAGTCCACAATATCTGGAGTGCCGAAGGTTGCCTATCCCTGGTGATGATGGACCATAGTGATACTCATTAGTGTGGTGTTTATGATTTTGCCATATACAATGTATTACTTCAATATGCTGGGCCATTTTGCCATAACTATACTGATTTTATTGAGCATGGTTATGCAGAATACAAAATATGTTAAATACTGCAGTTAAGGGAGGGATAGAGGTACAACAATCTTAATTCACATTGAGCACCAAGAACCACAGGGCCTGTCAGTCTACATTAGCACAGACAAATCTGTCAGAAAGACTACTGATGAGAGATTCTGAAATTTACTCTGGTGCGGGGTGGTGATGTGTGATACAGATGAATATGATGATAGATTGTGTAGATATTACATATGTACATTCTAAAACAGATCTCATATTTAATCATAAATAATTCTGATTAACTCACTGGAATATTTATATTTAATCAATGTTCTTGTTGATTAGAAGATGGTAAAACTAACATGTTATTTGGGCCTTTTTGATAAATCTACATGAAGGATGATATCATAAATGTGCTGTAGTTGTAGCATATCCTTTGAATCTTGTAAAATTAAATTGCATTTGTTAGGTCAATTTTGCCTGCAGACATTTTGTATCTTTACCGCTTTTGTAGTTATTGCTTTAAATGCTGATAGCTTTAATACCACCACTGTAAATTAGGTTTGTTTTATTCAAAACTAATAACTAACAGAATTATAAACAAATATAATACACTACACTTTCTCTGGCTTTTTTAAATGTACACACTTTATTGTATAATTTTAGAAAACATTTCTGAATAATGATTGGTGTCTGCAATTCACACTGGGCCAGTAATGCAAGATTGTCCTTTAACTGATGAGATTCAAGATCATTAATGGTGCCTAATAAAAAATGAATGGTATTTACAAGAATTGTGCAATTTATTAGTTTCCTTGTCTCAAAAGGAAACATGAAAAGCCAAATTAAGCAGTATGCTTGCTCCCAATGACTTGTGGGTAACGAGTATGAATCCTCAGCTTTGATAAATTAGGGATTAAAACTGTAATAGCGGGTGAAAGGATGTATATTATGTGGCTTCCCTGATTAAATTCTGATTAAAATGCTGATATATTTTAATATTTGTAAACTTTCCTGGTTGAGGCAGAACTGGGTACGCATGTGGCCTGCCTAAATGTATGTGAACGAGAAAAAATAAACAGAAAAAAAATACCAGATATGTTTGCTATTATATTAAAAAAAACTTTATTTTAAGTAAGAGACTTTACATTTTCTTTTATAAGTTAGTGTTCAGATAAATTTAAATGATAACTCCATGCACCATGTCCACTTTAGTGATTTGAAGTAGCTATGAATCCTGGAGTCCTTATGTGCAGCGTTTCACAATGACATACGGAGCTTAACCCCTTTGCTGCTGGAGGAGCAACTCAACTTCTGGCAGCGTCATTTGGGGCTTTATTTGTTAGCTCTGAACTCTCGATTACATGCTTATTTGTATGCAGACAATTCAATTGTTTGGCTGAGAGCGGTCAGCTGACGCTCTCAACAAATGAATGACTGGAAGATTCGGCATCCGACTTCTGCAGAGCCGGATGGATGTCACCGTCAATAGAGGACCCTCAGCACCAGAACAACATTTAGCAAAACAGTTTGCCTCATTACCAAGAAATGGAGCTAGGGTACTCCTGGCAACATAACTTCTACAGCGGACTGCATAGATTATGATGCATAGAGTAACCCTTTATACTTACATTAAAGTTAAATTTTGGTTAATACTGTTTGTGTGCTTATAACTTAAATGTCTCGCTGAATTAAGAAACATTGGTATACAGACACTCCAACTGTTCTGAAAATACAGAGGGATGTAACAGGTTTTATGAATGAACATTCCATAATGCTGATAGATAAATTGTGTCACCACAGCTAACATTGTAATATTGCCAAGGAGTCCTTTTAAACTAATCACAACATCCATCTGTCATCCACGTGTACTGTCTGTGCAAGTAAGACAATCCCTAAAGACATCCATGACTTTTGTGTGTAGCTTCATCTCATTGTGGCCTGGGTGTCGTGTCCCTGTCCCCTGAACCGTGCAATGTAAAACATTGAGGTTTGAGAGAAACTGCAATGTTTACATTGCTGTGTTAAGACTGCCTCTAGTGGATGTATACCAGACAGCCACCAGAGGTTCTTTCTGCATTAACAAAGAGTTTAACTTTTCAACTCTTTACTTGCCAGGGGGTTGGGGAGGTGCAAAGGGACACTATAGTGTTAGAAATACAGCTTTGTCGTCAGTATAGTGTTCCTTTAATTTTAATTTGACCTGTGGCTATTAAACTAATAGTAAAGTTTTAATGAATTCCAATATGTCAGTTTGATAGGATAAGCAAAGGTATAATATGGTAATAAGGTATAATAATAAATATGCTCTATAGAACCCAGATGACCAGATACCTAAAACTGTCCCAGACTTGACAGGACAATTTAAAGTTCTAGCCCCCTACTGCTATTAGTTATCTGATCTCTGGTGCTTCACATCTAGGGTATTCTATACTTCTCTGCACTTATAGGGTCTTCTACGTCTCAAGTATGAAAGACAATTAAAACTCACCTTTCTTTATGGAAGCACGTAGTACAACAGTGGTGGCCAAAATGTACATCCAAGTATTGTAGGTCTATAATTCCAATTCAACTTTACCAGTCTAAAGATATATTTGTATTAAATTATTTTAGGAGATTGAATGCTTACTAGAGGCCAATATCTAATTTTGGCCTTTCCTTGCCAGAGCTCCTTCGGGCACAAAATACTTTTCCTTTTAAATCTATGTGAGTAATTAGGACTGTTAATTTCTTTTTTTCATTTTTAACTGTTGTTGGTGTAAATAATTTGTCATCTAATTTTTGTATGCACTATGATTATTGTTTTGTTCATAATAAATATTCCTTTATTATATTCTGCCCCTTTCAGGTAATGTTACCTGATTAGACAAATTTATTGGTAATTGTAAAATGCATAGATATTGTGCAAAATCATATTTTGTGGGTTGTCTAATTTGCTTGGGGGACCACTAAATTTATAATTGTCTTGGTGGTGGCAGCATTATGATATTATTAATATTATAATTAAGTGTGGGTGGTGTGAGGAGGGATTTGTCTTATTATTTAGGGTCTAGTGCAGACAAATTATGAATTCTAAAACCTATAAAAATAATCTAGATGAATATTCTTGTTGTTGGGTAGAACATTGGCTTAAGGATAGAGTACAACGAGTTGTCATTAATGGTAAATTTTCAGGCTGGACAAAAGTGGTAAGTGGTGTCCCTCAGGGTTCTGTTTTGGGACCGCTTCTTTTTAACATATTTATAAATGATCTTGAAATGGGCATGTAATGTTTCAGTGTTTGCAGATGACAGAAAACTTTGTAAAGTAATAAAATGTGAACAGGATATTGCTTTACTGCAGAGGGATTTGGATAGATTGGGGGATTGGGCACTAAAATTGCAGATGAAATTTAACGTAGAGAATGCACAAGCAATTTACACCCTAAATGGTAGTGAATTAAGGATAACTACACACAAGAAGGATTTGGAAACTTTTATAGGCAACAAATTAGGCAGCAATATGCAATGTCAATCTGCAGTTGCTAAGGCCAGTAAGGTTTTGTCATGTATAAATAGGGGCATAAATTCTCTGGATGAAAATATAATTTTGCCTCTTTATAAATTGCTGGTAAGACCACACCTTGAATATGCTGTGCAATTTTGGGCACCTGTTCTAAAGAAGGATATCATCGCACTAGAATAAGTGCAGAGACAAGCTACGAGCTACAAAATTGATAAAAGGAATGGAGCATTTTAGTTAGGAAGAAAGGTTAAAAAACTTAAATCTCTTTAGTTTTGAAAAACGGCGCCTCAGAGGGAAAATGATAACATTATTCAAATATATTCGGGGCCAGTACAAACTATTATCTGGAAATAACAGGGCTATACATAGGACAAGAGGTCACACATTTAGGCTGGAAGAAAGGAAATTTAATCTAAGGCAAAGAAAAGTTTTTTTTACAGTAAGAGTAATAAGGATATGGAATTCTCTGCCTGAAGAGGTGGTTTTATCAGAGTCCATACAGATGTTTAAACTGAAATTGGATAAATACTTGCAAAAACATAACTTACAGGGATATAATTTCTAATTAGTGGGGTAATAACTGCTTGATCCAAGGAGAAATCTGACTGCTATTTTGGGGTCAAGAAGTAATTGTTTCCTAGTTTGTTGCAAAATTGGAAGCGCTACAGACTTGTTTTTTTGCCTTCTTTTGGATCAACAGCAAAAACATATGTGAGGAAGGCTGAACTTCATGGATGCAAGTTTCTTTTCAGCTATGTAACTATGTAACTAATGGACACTAAAGTGAATTGTTTTTGAATGTGATCAGCAGCTTTATACTAGACATGTGCAATTCGTTTCGATCCGAATGTGAATTCAGATGAATTTCGGGCAATTCGGGTACTTCCGAATGTCCGAATAGATGAATTGTCGAAGTTCTGAAATTACCGAATTTCCGAAGTGCTGAAGGGCCAAAGTTCCAAAGTTCTGAGTGGCGGGTGGGGGCCCTAAATCAGAATAAGGGTGGGGGACCTAATGTCCTCCCCCGTGGCCCCACCCCTGAGCAGTGGGTGGGGGCCCTAAATTAGAATAAGGGGGGGCCTAATGTCCTCCCCCTGGCCCCACCCCTGAATGGTGGGTGGGGGCCCTAAATACAAAATTAACCCCCTCCCCCAGGTGACTAGGAATCCCCAAACCCCTAGTCACCCCCCTCCCCAAAAAAACTAACCCCTACCTACCCCCCTCACCCTAAAAATAATGAGGGGGGGACCATTAACTAAGTACCTGTAAAAAAATAAATAAATAAAACTTACCATTTGATGTTTTCTTTCTTCTTAAATCTTCTCTTTTCAGCCCCAAAAAAGGCCAAATAAAAAATCTATAATAACCGACGCACTAAAAAAAAAAATCAAAAAAAAAAAATCCTTCTTTACCCATGGAGGGCTCAGCGCAGACTGAGCTCTGCAGGGTGGGGGAAGGCTTATAAACCCCTATTGAGGGCCCCACCCACCGCTCAGGGGTGGGGGCCAGGGGAGAGGACATTAGGTCCCCCCTTATTCTAATTTAGGTCCCCCACCCACCGCTCAGACCTAATCTGTTTTAAGTCGCAATGGTGACATGGACCAATCAGAATACAGGTAAGCCCGTTTAAGGCTTTCTTTGGCCCTTGTTCTTTGCTCTATTGTGGTTTCCTTGTTTAGTGCTACTAGAGATTACCTTGTGATTGACCTTGGCTTTGTTTTTTACTTGTGATATCTGGTATCCTGACCCATCTTCGTATTTGACCTGTAATTTCTGGTATCCTGACCCGGCTTCGTATTTGACTTGTGATTTCTGGTATCTTGACCCGGCTTCGTTTTTGACTTGTGATTTCTGGTATCCTGACCCGGCTTCGTTTTTGACTTGTGATTTCTGGTATCCTGACCCGGCTTAGTTTTTGACTTGTGATTTCTGGTATCCTGACCCGGCTTCGTTTTTGACTTGTGATTTCTGGTACCCTGACCCGGCTTTGTATTTGACTTGTGCTTTCTGGTACCCTGACCTGGCTTCGTATTTGACTTGTTATTTCTGGTATACTGACCGGCTTTGTATTTGACTTGTGATTTCTGGTATCCTGACCCGGCTTCGTATTTGACTTGTTATTTCTGGTATACTCACCCAGCTTCGTTTTTGACTTGTGATTTCTGGTATCCTGACCCGGCTTCGTATTTGACTTGTTTTTTCTGGTATACTGACCGGCTTTGTATTTGACTTGTGATTTCTGGTACCCTGACCGGCTTTGTATTTGACTTGTAATTTCTGGTATCCTGACCCGGCTTTGTATTTGACTTGTGATTTCTGGTACCCTGACCTGGCTTCGTACTTGACTTGTTATTTCTGGTATACTGACCGGCTTTGTATTTGACTTGTGATTTCTGGTATCCTGACCCGGCTTCGTATTTGACTTTTTATTTCTGGTATACTGACCAGCTTTGTATTTGACTTGTGATTTCTGGTACCCTGACCTGGCTTCGTATTTGACTTGTTATTTCTGGTATCCTGACCCGGCTTCGTATTTGACTTGTGATTTCTGGTAGCCTGACCCGGCTTCGTATTTGACTTGTTATTTCTGGTATCCTGACCCGGCTTCGTATTTGACTTGTGATTTCTGGTATCCTGATCCGGCTTCGCATTTGACTTGTGATTTCTGGTATCCTGACCCGGCTTCGTATTTGACCTGTAATTTCTGGTATCCCGACCCGGCTTTGTATTTGACTTGTTATTTCTGGTATCCTGACCCGGCTTTGTATTTGACTTGTGATTTCTGGTAGCCTGACCCGGCTTCGTATTTGACTTGTTATTTCTGGTATCCTGACCCGGCTTCGTATTTGACTTGTGATTTCTGGTATCCTGACCCGGCTTCGTATTTGATTTGTGATTTCTGGTATCCTGATCCGGCTTCGCATTTGACTTGTGATTTCTGGTATTCTGACCCGGCTTCGTATTTGACTTGTGATTTCTGGTATCCTGATCCGGCTTCGCATTTGACTTGTGATTTCTGGTATCCTGACCCGGCTTCGTATTTGACTTGTGATATTTGGTATCCTGACCTGGCTTCGTATTTGACTTGTGATTTCTGGTATCCTGACCCGGCTTCATAATTGACTTGTGATTTCTGGTATCCTGACCCGGCTTTGTATTTGACTTGTTATTTCTGGTATCCTGACCCGGCTTCGTATTTGACTTGTGATATCTGGTATCCTGATCCGGCTTAGAATTTGACTCGTTATTTCTGGTGTCCTGACCCGGCTTCATATTTGACTCGTTGTTTCTGGTATCCTGACCAGGCTTCGTATTTTACTCAGAATTTTTGGTATCCTTACCCGGGTTTGTATATAATCTGTGTATTATCACTCTTCCTGAATTTTGGGGTACGGTTCCCGTGACATTTTCCCCACAGTGGATATATATAACAAACTGAGAAACGAGACAG
The DNA here is from genome assembly GCA_933207985.1 of Pelobates cultripes. Lineage (NCBI taxonomy): Eukaryota > Metazoa > Chordata > Amphibia > Anura > Pelobatidae > Pelobates > Pelobates cultripes. The sequence goes on from OW240915.1 coordinate 44,013,622, forward strand.
AATTGGAGCAGTATGCCTTAACAGTGTAGAACACATATAGAAAACCAAAAGCTGTCAGCTTGCCTTCATTTGGGGAACATAGTAAACTGGTTCCAAAGTTTGTAATCAAATTACCGTAGTGTGGAAATACTCTCTTTATCCCAGGATGTAAAGTAAAAGTAGGAAACAGTTGCTAGCTTTATATTTTACATTTATTACAAGAAATTATAATAAATCAATAAAATATAAAATACAAATAAGATAAAATACAATACTTAGTAGAAAACAACTGATCACGTGCCTCGAGACGTGTTTCGCCCCCTCTGTTTTAAACCTTTCACTTCCAGAACAAAGTCGCGCATATGCTTGGAATAGTGTGCGTTCATGACAAAATTAGATCTTGTCACTCTATATAAGCTCGTTTGAGCCCTCAACACCCTCTGTTTCTGTGCATCCAACTCGTCTTGTTGCAAATACATGTCTGTTAGTCCACTTATTGTACAGCGCTGCAGAATTTGTTGGCGCTTTATAAATAATAATTGTTTTGCCTGAACACACTAAACACAACTTGCAATTTCACAGAACGCATAATGTACATAACAGCCGTGATTGTCCAGGAGTAATACAGAAGACTTGGTCACCCCCAGAGATACAGGAAATATTTATATTGTGTTGGTTGAGTGAATTTCATCTAATTTTTTTCTTACATAATTTCTGCTGTTTTTGTAAATTAAATAATATGTAATGGTATTGAGTAATTAACTTTAGTTTTGATTTTGTTTAAAATGTAGCAATACTGTGCAGGTATTGTGCATACCAGTGGATCTCATTAACCCCTTAAAGGACCAAACTTCTGGAATAAAAGGGAATCATGACATGTCACACATGTCATGTGTCCTTAAGGGGTTAAAATAAGGCTTGTGCTAACTCTGCTGGAATTACTATAAAGTTCCGCTTCAAGTAGATATACATGCAATCTGTACACATGTAGATAAAACCTCCAGCAATTGTATGGATTAAAAGGTATACTAACCTGAAAATAACCTACCTCCGTTTTATTGGTTCCAGATGCCATCACATCACGTACGGAGAAGCCACTGAATGTGTTTTGCTCGTTCAGTAGTTTTCCATACAACTGACCATTATAGTGGACATTAAATAACTGAAGGAATAGTTGTGTATGTGTTATATAATCTATTTTATAATATGATATAATTATGAAATTCTTGACAGGACATGTATTTATTTAACGTATATATGCCAGCACTGCCCTCAAGGACAGTGTACTGTCTGCAAAGTACGTACAGCATGGGATTAGAAAGCATGATAAGCCTAGCGAACTAATGGGCAAATCTAGTAATATAAAACTAAAATAAAGATCATTGATGTTTCTTTAAAAATCTCATTAGTGTTCCATTCTTTACTGAGCCTATACAGCCCTCTAGTGGTGATTCTGGATATTTGTGAAATCCTAAGGAAAATACCTATCTTTCATTTGTCATCAATGTGTGATTTAAAGCAGTTTATGTGTGTGTTTAACGGGATATTGAAAACATCAGTGACCTCATTATGTCCCATGCTGCCATGCTGTGCAGGGATTTAACCTCTGAGGACAGCATGGAACATTGTGCCTTTTAAGTACCTACAGGGCTAGATCTCTGTGTTAACTAGGGAAAGATGTATTTATCACTTGATACTTGTGTCTCCCTTTTGTCAGCTTGAGTGTTAGAGTTAGCTAGGATTAGAGTTAACTTAGAAATAGCATCAGAGTTTCACGTTGGTCAGTACAGTGACACAGTTTCATATTACCAAATATCATTTCTAGAAAGTAATTAAAAATGTGGAAATCTGGTAAATTTATACATGTGGGGTTGTGCTGTAAACGGGTGCAGTAGCAGAATACAAATATGGGTTCTTTGCAGAAGTGGGAAACAAGCAGCCTGTAAAATTTTCAGTGAAAATAAGAAATAAATACAATGATCAAATCTGAAATAGGTTGGTGACAAAATAGTTCAATGATAGTGTAATAGTAAGTGGAGCAATATTAATGTGGATAATGTATACAAACGGTTTTAGTGTATCTTCCAATAGATGGTTTTTGAAGTATGGAATATGTAATGGAGAGAATAAAAAAGAAAAATGGTGTAGATTGTTTTACACAGTCACTCTATTGGTGCATAAATTGTAAAAAAAGGCTCATGTATTTATTATCATATACAGAATTAATGTTTAGCAGTTTTACACACATAGGTCTGAATAATGGACTTTTTTGTTTTTTTATAATGATTTTTATTGCAAAATTTTGTTACAAGTTTAAATACAAAGACAGTGAATTTTTTTCATACAAATGTAAAAATATTTTAAATACAAGCTATTATTACATTTAATTCATTATATTACATTATATCCACTTGATTTTAGTATGCATAGGTTACATATAATTGGACATTTCACAAACATTACATACATGTACATAAATAATTAATAGCGAATTCTCTCTTGATGGAGGGATAAAAAAAAATTGTTTAGACTCATCAAGTGTAGCTCATTTAGGTTTAAACAATGAAGATTTGTATTTAGAGTTTGAATTGAGTTACACCAATCCTTATGAGAAATTTGGATACCCAAATCTCTGCTCCAGAATCTTTTGGTAATGCTGGCAGATAGGATTTCTTTTCTATTTTATTTAATAAAAAATTGGATTTTAAAATTAGTTTTTTAGTATCCTCAGTGTTAATGATTTGTTCAAAATATTTAAAATGTTCTAGTTAGTTAGGAAATCTTGGATTTTTAAATTATATATGATCTGACCTTTAACCTCTTAGTGACCAAACTACTTTCAGTATTCTTACAGGGCTGTTTTTACATTTTTGCAGTGTTTCTGTTTAGCTGTAAGTTTCCTCTTACTTATTTACTGTACCCACACATATTATATACCGTTCTTCTCGCCATTAAATGGTCTTTCCAAAGATACCATTATTTTCATCATATCATATAATTTACTATAGAATATTTATAAAATATGATGACATTTTTTTTAAAAATACAATTTTTCTAACTTTGACCACCAAAATCTGTTACGCTTCCATAACCGCCAAGAAACAACCATGCTAAATAGTTTCTACATTTTGTCCTGAGTTTAGAAATACCCAATGTTAACATGTTCTTAGCTTTTGTTTTGCAAATTATAGGGCAATATGTACAAGTAGCACTTTGCTATTTCCAAACCATTTTTTTTCAAAATTAACGCAAGTAACACTGATATCTGTCAGGAATCCCTGAATAACCCTTCACATGTATATATTTTTTTTTAAAAGAAGACAATCTAAAGTATTAAACTTGGGGTATTTTGACTCTTTTCATGCTCTTTTATTTATTTATTTTTTTAAATTCTTTATTTTTGGTGCAATAGAGTTGACAAGCAGACCTGTGGTGCCACGACAGCAGACACAGGCGAGATAATGCATACACAGTCATGACAATATACAATTGCACATTTTTTGTTATGGAACAGAGAGTACATTGCGAGTAAACATTGCGAGTAAAATAACTATATCGGCAATTGTGGGACAGATTAGTAACGCGTAGCTAAGATACAGATTATATGCGTTGCTGATAAAATAATATCACGCATGAGTAGTATAGATGCACTTTACAGGTTGTTATTTCTATCTCGTTCTATCTCCCTGGGTAAGGGTGTGCGAGGCTTCCGTCCTCCATGTCTTTGGCCCAAGGCCTTTGTGGGGGCCTGTGCCTGGTGTCCATAGATCCCTTCAGTGGAATCGTGTGCCCTTGGGATCTCCAGGTTCAGGACAGCCCACTGGGTATGTGGACAGCATTGAGGGGTTACCTCCATTTTAGCCCCCGGCTCGGAAGAAGAACAAGTGTGGAGCACCTCAGCTCCCTCCAACCGCACCGCAGAAGGTGTATGTACAGGCATGCCGTGCCCTTTCATAGTCTCCAGCTTGGGTGAGGGGTATGCTTCAACGGTGGTGTTGTGGGACCGTTGTTCTGTATGGGAGGGTTGCCTCTGAGCTCGGTCGTGGAGCTGGCTCCAGAATTTCTGGCAGATGTTATCGAATTTCTGGGTAAATGCGGTAAGCCAGTATTGTGTCGTCAGTGTGGTGTATCACCAAATTAATATATATATTACACAAGGTTCGTCTACATTAAAAGGTATTTATTAAAAGGCAACAACACAATACTATAAATGTATCACAAACACACAGCCCAGACCCACGGAGCAACAACCCTTTTTAAATCTATCTATATAGTAATCCCCTTCCCCACACGTTTGATCTCACCCACGGTTAGGCCTTCACATCTAGTAATGGCTCACTGCTGCAAGTTCAACATCACATCCACCAAGGAAGAAAAGGAAGCAACAGAAAGATTTCCTGCCTGGCCTTATGTTATATACCCTTAATTGAGATGATGTGTTTTACATCACATCCTGTTCATGCATCACTTCCTTTAGCAATTGTGGGATTGAAGTAAAGATTCTTAGCCCTCCTACCTAGACCTGTTTAAGGAGGTCCTGAAAGGAAGATAAATTACCATGCAAGGAAGACAAGTTACCACAGTCAGTCCTGATGATAGCTCTCTCTGAGACGGCGGCCATGTAGGGTGCGCCGCGTGGGTGCCGGGTTGGCCCCTTGCTTGGTGCTGGTGAGCGAGAGTCCTTCAGTGGGGACAGGGATGTCCCCCCCGGTCTGGGGGGGGTAACGGGGCAGGAGGCAGACCCCACGTGTTGCGAACCCAACGGTGTTGGGCCTCCGCGGGAGAGTCGAGCAGGAAACTCTGTAAGGTTCTGGGAATTACCCCCGGGGTCATAACTTGCTGTGTGTAGCTTTGTAGAGCGTCGGCAGCCGGCTGGGTGTCCGATATCGGGCAGATTGTGTAATTCAGGCCAGGAGCTCATGCGATGTGCAGCCAGCCGCCATGACGCCCAGGCCCCGCCCCCTTTTCATGCTTTTTTAATGCAACAGTTCTGTATCCTCGAGTTCCCAGTACGTGTTTAAATACCGTAGAAATGGCGGGCAGAGAACCAGTGCATGTGTGCCGTCACACGCCAGTACCACCTACAGGTACGACGTGTGTGGTCCATGCCTCCCTCTCATGCCGCTACCGAGAGGGAGCCGAGAGTGTTAAATGTTCATAATCCTTTCGGCTCCATTCATTTCATATGCGGTTTTGCGGGCAGCAGATTAATGCAGTTGAAATACAAATTGTACATACTCTTTATAATACGTTGTCTGATGATGACAAAATTTTTTGCAAACTTGCCGGGGTCAAATGTAGGGCTTTCTCCTTTTCCATGTTTGCACATTGAAATTTGCCAGATTGGTTTGCTGGGCCTATGTTGCCTTTGAGACCATATAGCAGCCCAGGAATGAAAATGAACCCCATCATGGCATACCAATTGTAAAAGTAGACAACCCACATTATTCAAAATGGGGTATGTCCAGTCTTTTTTAGTAGACAGTCACAAACCCTGGCCAAATTAGCATTAATATTAGTTTTTTTGCATTTTCACACATAAACTGCCTTTTCACTGATGATATTATAAGTATAATACATTTTACTGCTCTAAAACACTCATATTTGTGTAGAGTAATGTCTCGCAGGTACAATAGTACCCCTCAAGTACAGGTTTTATGGTGATTTGGAAAGTTACAGGGTCAAACATGAGTTGCCAATTTCTGCTTTTGTAAATTGCTATTTGCCAGATTGGCTATGTTGCCTTTGAGACGGTATGGCAGCCCAGAAATGAAAATTAACCCCACCATGACATACCATTTGAAAAAGTATTCAAAATGGGGTATGTCCAGTCGTAGCCACTTAGCCACAAACGCTGGCTAAATGTAACATTTTTATAATTTTGTTTGCATTTTTTTAAAAACAAAAACTGCACTTTTACTGGTGATAACATTGTCGTGATAAGTTTTACTGTTTTAAACGCTCATATTTGTGTTCAGCGAAGTCTCCTGAGTATAACAATACCCCCATGTACAGGTTTTATGGTGTTTTGGAAAGTTACAGAGTCAATATAGGGCTTGCCAATTAAATTCTCTGGACTGTCTGCCTGATAACCAGGCTATCAGGTAGGTTATCAGGCAGGTCCCTCAAATTATAATTAATAAAATCAAATAATTATGTTGTTAATAGTTAAATAAATATATATGTAGAATGTGTGTGTAACTCTTCCTGAGTTGTGTTTCAAAGCTGTTGTATACAGCAGACACATACTCCAAGGAATCCATGTATAAAGTGGAATTATAAGGCAAAATGTGGTTCTTTGGTGAGCTCATTTGTGAGAGCACCGTTAAAGTGTGATTTCTGTGGTTTAAGCAAGTCTTATGGCTTGACTGGTGTGTGTATTTGTGTTTAGCAATGTATTAACTATATATATATATATATATATAACTAAAATGTTTTTTTCTTTATATTTATATATATATATATATACACACACACACATATATAATACGTGTGTACAGTGGCGTACACATGACCCATGGGGCCCCGGTGCGAAAAGTGATCCGTGGGCCCCCCCCCCGCGCGGGCCGGGCCGCAACACATGGCGGTGGGCACCTGGTCGCAGGGGTTACAGGGCTGCGACCCCTGCGACCGCGGTATGTACGCCAGTGCATGCAGATGCACACACACTTAAAGGACCACTCTAGGCACCCAGACCACATCAGCTTAATGAAGTGGTCTGGGTGCCAGGTCGAGCTAGGGTTAACACATTTTTTCATAAACATAGCAGTTTCAGAGAAACTGCTGTGTTTATGAATGGGTTAAGCCTTCCCCTATTTCCTCTAGTGGCTGTCCCATTGACAGCCGCTAGAGGCGCTTGCGTGCTTCTCACTGTGATTTTCACAGTGAGAGCACGCCAGCGTCCATAGGAAAGCATTATGAATGTGACCGGCTGAATGCGTGCACAGCTCTTGCCGCGCGTGCGCATACAGCCGACGGGGAGGAGAAGAGGAGGATCGGAGGAGGAGAGCTCTCCGCCCAGCGGTGGAAAAAGGTAAGTTTTACCCCTTTCCAGAGCCGGGCGGGAGGGGGTCCCTGAGGGTGGGGGCACCCTCAGGGCACTATAGTGCCAGGAAAACGAGTATGTTTTCCTGGCACTATAGTGGTCCTTTAAAGGACCACTACAGACACCCAGATCACATCAGCTCAATGAAGTTGTCTGGGTGTCAGGTCCCTCTAGTTTTAACCCTGCAGCTGAAAACATAGCAGTTTCAGAGAAACTGCTATGTTTCACTGAGGGTTAATCCAGCCTCTAGTGGCTGTCTCACGGACAGCCGCTAGAGGAGCACACTGAACGTCCATAGGAAAGCATTGAGTAATGCTTTCCTATGGGCTGAGCGGCGCGGTCCTCAGCGCCAAGGGAGTCCGGCGCTGGAGAAAGGTAAGTGCTGAAGACACACACACACACTTACAGACGCATACACACTAGCTAACAGACACACACATTTACTGACAGAGATACAGTCAGCGACAGACATACATACACACTCACTTACAAAACATACACTCTCATTGACAAACACACACTCACTAACAGACATCAAACAGACTCACTAACACACACACACTCAGTAAGACACACACAGTAACACACTCACTGACACTCACTAGCAGACACACACTAACACTCACACACACTAACACTCACTCTAACACTCACACACACTAACACTCACTCTAACACTCACACATGATTTTTTTTAATATAATCCCCCCAGCCTCCTTACCTCTTGGAGTGCTGGGGGGGATTATTCCCTGGGGTCCAGTGGGGCTCCTGGGCGGGTGGCCGGCCGGGCAGGCAGGCTGGCGCGCAAGGGAGCACTCAGTGCTTCCTCTTCAGCTCCCTCGCGCGCCGCGTAGGGATGCCGGCGCCGGAAGATGACGTCATCTTCTGGCTCTGGTATCATTGCGGTGCGCGAGGGAGCTGAAGAGGAAGCACTGAGTGCTCCCTCGCGCGCCCGCCTGCCTGCCCGGCCGGCCACCCCGGGTCAGCAGGGCCAGCCTCAGGGGGGCCCTGGGGTGGTCGGCTCCTGGGCCCCCCAGGGGAAGAGGCTGGCCCTGTGGGTACATACCTGGTCGCAGGGGCGGCCGGGCCCCCTGGTGGGCCGGGCCCGGTCGCAGTCGCGACCCCTGCGACCCTGGTATGTACGCCAGTGCGTGTGTATATAATACGTGTGTGTGTGTGTATAGATATATATATATATACGCACACACTTTTATTTCCTATATATGTATAATATATTATAATTAAAGCTTTTTATAATATATGATACATATATAATGCATATATATGATTTCATTATAAGTGTATTTTGAGATATATGTATAATATAATGCTTTAATTAATAATATAATGCTTTAATGTATAATATATTTAGTTTTTTTTTTTTTACTTTTTAGCTGCCTGGGGGACTGCTTGACAGCGTAGACAGTCCCCCTGCTGACAGCTCCATAGACTCCTTTTGCGACCATGTGATCATGGGGATCACATGGCCCTGGAAGGGCCGAGGTGGTCGGAGCTGCTGCAGGGGGACTGCTGGGGTCTCTGGCATTCCCCCCCCCGACCGTGATTGCCGCGGATCGGCAGTCCAGGTAAGTCCAGGGCTCCTATTTGCTTAACAACAGTTTTTTTGTCGGACATACCTAGTACGTCCACGGTCATTACGGGGATATATGTATTTATAGCGTCATTCCAAATGTATTTTGATTTAAATATATATATATATTAATATCAAAATACAGTTAGAACAAATTTAAACCGCTTTATAATTTTTTAAAAATTGTATTTAATTGTTATTTTTATATTTTTTCAGTTTATTATTTTTATTATATATATATATATATATAAAATTAATTAACATAATTCTAAGTGTACTTTAATATTAATATATATATATATATATATATATATATATATATATAGATAATGAATTAATATTAAAATACACTTTTAATAATGGTGTATGTGTGTTTATGTGCATGTAAAAGTACTTAGGTCATACGTATATAAATACTTTTTATGTACTTTATAAACATAAACCCCGCAATCACATGGCCCGGGAGGGCCAGATCGGGCAGTGCGGGTCTGCCTGAGCTCCCAGGCAGACCCCAGGATCACGATCGCCAGCGATCAGGTAAGTGGCGATTTAATAAATGACGTACCAGGTACGTCTGCGGACGTTAGTGACCGTTTTTTGGCGGACATCCCTGGTGCTTTTATAATATGAATCTTGCCCCACCATGATATTTATTTCTCCAAATGTTTAATTTAACATTAATTTCTTTTATCAGGGAGAGGAGATTAATCTGCATCCAGTTTTGTGGGTTTGTCGATATTTTCAAACCCAGATAAAAAAAATATTCCTTTGCCCAAAGGAAATCAAATCTTTCCATGATCCTGGCTTTCATCTGTGATGTTAAAATAAATGAGAGAGCAGTTGTTTTAGAGGTGTTTAATTTGTAATTCGAGAATCAACTATAATTTTGTATCACTTCCATTAATTAATTAATTGATTGAGTTTATTGGTCTTCCAGCACTATAAGTACGTTGTCTGCATAGAGCTTTATTTTAATTTCCACATTATCTTTTAAGCATTTAATTTTTTTATTATTCCTTATCTCTAGTGCGAGTACTTTAATAGTCATGACGTAGATAAGAGGGGAGAGCAGACAGCCTTGTCTTGTACCATTTTTTAATTTGAATGAGTAAGAAGGTATCCCCTGACCTATTACTTTCCCGGTGCGATTGGAGAAGAGAGCCATTATGGCTTGATAGATCCTTCCTGAAAAACCAAAGGCTGTTAAAGTATTTGAAAGTAATTCCCAGCTTACCCTGTCAAAGGCTTTCACAGCATCTAATGACAGGGCCAGTATTGGGACCTTCTTTCGCTAATCGACCTCAAAAATATTTAACAACGTTTGTATATGACTTGATGATGATCGCCCTGGTATGAGGCCTACCTGATCTATATGTTTTAGCTTAGATATAGCTGATTTGAGTCTATGTGTCATGATACCTCTGTACAATTTTAGATCTTCATTAAAGAGGGAAATAGGTCTATAACTTTTAACATTTAGAGGATTTTTCTCTTGTGTTAGCATAGTGACAATATTCACTCTTAGGAGGTCTTTCGGAAGACTTCCTTTCTCTGCAAACTCATTAAAGGCGGAATGGACCCAACGGTTGGCTGTCTGCATCACAATTGTGTTTGCTTTATAGACAATATATACAAATACACAGGGTTTGTTCACTAAACCCCAAATTGTATTGAATTAAAATCCGAATTGCAAAATGTGGGTTGTATACATTAAGTCACCTAACATTTCTCAAAACAGCCTGCCCATGGCCACACCTCTACTCACACACACCTAAAATGTGATGCCCGCCTCCAAGACTTCTCCAGGGTTGCACCTTTTCTGTTGAACTCCCTTCCCTTCTCCATTAGACTTTCACCTAGTCTCCGCTCCTTCAAAAAATCTTTGAAAACACACTTCTTCAGGAAAGCATATCATCTAAACTGTTAGCGAGTTTTCATCCCCGATACCCCCATGACTCCTCTCCTGCAACTGTCAAAAATAATCTACCATGTTCTCAGTGATTACTTTTCTAGCAACCTATTTCATTACCCCTACTTATACCCTTTGTGTCACATTACCCCACTCCCTCTAGCATGTAAGCTCAGCCCCTCTGTTCCTGTGTGTCCATTTGTCTGGTTACAATTACGTGTCTGTTAGTCCACCCATTGTACAGAATTTGCTGGCGCTATATAAATAATAAAATTATAATAATAATAAAATAAAGTTCCCCTCTTTGTCCATTTGATCTGCTTAAAGGCTTTGCGCTTGACACAGATGATCTAATATAGATTTAACGAATCTATAAATGTCCTAAGTAGCTTCATATAGTGCTAAATAACGGGGCACTTAGTTAAGGCTGGTCCTATTTGCAATACTTGTGCTCTATTATGAGACGTATAGAGATGCTCATGATATAGGTGAACATTTTATTTTATTAAGCTTGTGTAAACATACAGGGGGAATGATGTCCTTCAGCAAGATGCAGGAACTGGTAATAATGTTTTAATTTGGCAGTAATTTTGATTGACAGGTATTAGTGACCAATGATAATGAAACGTTCATTTCTGACAGGTTATTGGTTTACAATAAATATGAGAATATTGCACTATCCACACGGTTCATGAAGGGATGCTTAATCTTCACATGCCATGCATTAAGCTGCAAAAAAAAAACTTTTCCCAATTTTTATATGAAAGACAGAAATATTTAATACAATACAATTATCTAGTTATAAGGTTTATTGTTACTTCATAACACACCAGGCCTCCTTCCAGTCCTCTAAGGATACATAAACAATAATGAGACTAAATAAGATGGCCAAGAGAATTAGGTTCTATTGAAATGTAAATGTAAAAGTGAACAGGTTGCAAGCCCATTATTTAGGCCTTGCCCTTGCACCAGGACAGTAAGTTATCATTTGGTGAATGTAGCATGTAAGAGGTGAAAATACCCCATTTCAAATGCGGGAGGGGTTGATGTAATCCATTGGAATAGAAGAGTGTTCTTAGAAATGGCTGCAAGATGATGAAGCAGAGCTCTGATAGGAGGACAAATACATTCACTATGTGGCCCTAATCACAACCAAAATCTGTGAAATCTCCACCAAGCTGTCAGGCCCTTTATTTGTTTTTGATTTGGAAACATACATGGTATTTGGAAGCAGTGAAGAGAGGTTGTGGGTCATTACATGGTGGTGAACTCAAGAGGTGTTAATAGTACTATTGTTTTCTTAAAGAAACACTATAGTCACCAAAACAACTTTAGCTTAATGAAGCAGTTTTGGTGTATAGATCATGTCCCTGCAGTCTCACACCTCCCTGCATGTGACTTACACAGTCTTCCTGAACACTTCCTGTAAAAAGTCATCTAATGTTTACACTTTCTTTATTGCACATTTCTTACCTCCTGCTCCGTTAATAACTTGCTAAAGAAACCCCACTGGAGCCTGCTGTATGTAATTAAAGTTCAATTTACAGGGCAGGAGATAAAAACTTTTAAAGTAAGTTACATCTGATTGAAAATGAAACCATATTGTTTTCATGCAGGCTGTGTCAGTCACAGCCAAGGAAGGTAGAATAAACGGTGGATAATGAAAGCGTTAAAGATATTGGTCAGTTCTATGTTTGTATATAGATGGTGAATTTCAAATTGGAGGAAGATATTAATTTGCATGTAACCTGCAACTCATAGAAGCAATGGCCTGTAGGAGGACCTCATTGCAAATTGGGGTTCCACCCTAGAGAAGGATAAAACCATACCATGAGTTGGAATTTAAGTCTCATCCATAGCTTCTGGTAAACACCAGATTAAATGAGTACCAGATATCTTGGGTTGTTTAATATGTTTAATAACCTAATTGTTTAATATGTGGTTCAGATACCCAGTGAAAGGGGGCTCTAAGGGAGTGATTTATTAAAAACCAACAAAAAAACAACAACACTGTAGCTATCAACCTTGTACTCTCAACACCATAACCTCTGCAATGATACAAATTTTTATGGTGCTTCAAGCGAATAAAAAAACAGACTAAAGTTAAAAACAATTCTAAATCTTTTCTAATGTGATTATACAAAACTCCTGTAGATGGCAGCAGAGATCTTACAAAAAATATGCAAAGCTCTATATGCTACAGAAACTCAGAATCCTAAATTGTGATGGGTGATCATAACCCGTTCAGTCTTATTTCACATAATTTCTTCTTGCATGTTATCGTAATGTAAATCCCAAACAATATTGAATTCCTTAACTGTGCCAGCTTATGCTACTTTAAATGATAGACTATTGAAACACCTCGATCTCATCTCCCTCACAATCATTGTTGTAAGCTCTGACTTTTTCACCTAACAGTCAGAATCGAGAAAGCATACAGAGAAAAAAAGAAATGAAAATATTTGTATTTATCTTCCTCATTTCCAATGTGTACCCTGGCTTAGCCTTGTATTAATTGGATTATGAATTCATTTGCTAAATTTCTTAAATCTTTAATAGCACATACCAACACAGTTGTGGTGGGGAAAAAAGTATGGATGAAACCCCCTTCCACCTGGGAAGTGAATACATTGTTAAACAGAAATATGCATATACCAGTCAAGCCATAAGACTTGCTTTTCCCACAGAAATATCACTTTAACAGTGCTCTCACTACTGCAAAGGATTCTTGGTGGGCGTATGCAAATGAACTAAAAAAGAACTACATTTTTGCCTAATTTCTTCCACTTTAGTATGTCTGCTGTTTACAACAGCTTTGAAACACAACTCAGGAAGTGGGGACGAAAACCCCCTTCCACCTGAAGTAAGTGGGTAGTTAATACATTGTTAAATCTTTAATATACATTTAAAATAAAAAGGGGTATAATTAGAAGAAAGATAACACAAGTTAAACATGATTTTCAGTGTTTTATTCAATGTGTTTAATTTCCAGAGAAATTAAAGTTCCTCTTTGTATCAGTGTCAAAGGTTTTCCAACTTTAATAATGCTTTAAATGTCGGTCACATGCTTAGAACCACACAATGCTTGTTAGTCTTAGAAAGACAAGACTGTACAGTCCATAGTTTATTATAATTGACCCATTCTAAGTCCAACTCATGCATGACATTAAAAGCTGTGTTTTAATACAAACTCATTGTTTTAAAATGGCTGAGCTGAGCAGATTGTATTTAGAATTTAGGGGAAAAGACTGGCCAGCATTAGTATTTCATTTATTTGTGAAGTACATAACATAACATACTGTTAGGTTATGGAAATGGGAGTCAAAATAGACGACTTAAGTGAAATATGGCAAGTGGGATGTAGATCTGTATGCAGGGGCATATTTAGAGCATTTGGCACCCGGGGCGGATCCTGTGTTTGGCACCCTCCCCCCCCCTCTAAAAACAAACAAACCCACCATGACATTTTTTTTTACATGTTTTATTTTTGTAATTTTTTTTTTATTTATTGCACAAATTTGTAAAGTTTGTAAAACCCCTGTCAGTTCCTTCTACAAAACTCCGCCCCTCTCCTACAAACCTCTGCACCCCACAACCAGTTACAGACAGATAGTCACACACACAGTTACAGGCATACAGTCACACACAGTTACAGGCGGACAGTGACACGCACACAGTCACATGCAGACAGTCACACATACCGTCTCAGGCAGTAACACACACAGTTACAGGCATGCGGTTACACACACAGTCAGTTACAAGCAGTCACAAACAGTTGTAGCCAGACAGTCACGCACACAGTTACAGGCAGACAGTCACATATACAGTCACATACACACACGGTCACAGGTCGACAATCACACACACATAGTTACAGTCACACACAGACGGTTACAGGCAACATCACACAGTCACATGCAGACAGTCACACACACAGTTATAGGCAGACAGTTATACACACAGTCAGTTACAGATAGTCACACACAGTCGTAGCCAGACAGTCATACACACAGTCACAGGCAGTCACACACACACACACACACACACACACAGTTACAGTCAGCATCACACAATCACAGGCAGACAGTCACACACAGTCACAGGCAGACAGGTACACAGTCACATGTAGTCACGCACACATGGTTACAGGCAGACAGTCACACTCACACACACACACACAGCTGCAGGCAGACAGTCTCACACACACAGTTACAGGCAGACAGTTACACACAAACACACAGCTACAGGCAGGCAGACAGTCACACACACAGTTACAGGCAGACAGACAGCCACACACACACACACATAGCCACAGGCAGTCATACACACACAGACACACACACAGTTACAGGCAGGCAGACAGTCACACACACACACACACACACACAGACACACAGTTACAGGCAGGCAGACAGTCACACACACTCACAGTTACAGGCAGGCAGACAGTCACACACACACACACACACACACACACACACACTCTTACTTACAGACAGTGGGCTGGAGGAGTGGATTCACTGAAGTCCTGTTACTTGGAGAAGCAGGGATTCCTTCTTGATGCACCTCCATGTGCAGCAGTAACAGCAGTGTGTAAGGGCTGTGTTAAGCTCTGCCCCTGCTGGTTTGACTCTGCCTCTGACGTTTCTTAGCTCCGCCCCCACTTTCCTTCCATTTGGCCAGTTCAGCTGGTAATTGCTGGTCTCTGCGTGTGTGAGCCGCGCAGGCCGCCCGGCACCCAAGCTGCCATGGGGCACAGCTCACACATGCCCCTCCAGCACCCAGACCAGGATCATGGCACCCCCTACCTGGTGGCACCCGGGGGTGAACTGCCTAGTTGTCATTTTATCTGTCTGTGGCCCAGCTGCAACTGTATTTTCAGACTGTTAAAGATGTGCTCCTCATTACAAAAGATGCCAATTATACTTTAATGTGTCAAGCGGAGTGGTAGATTTTCAGTGTAGAAGCCAGAGGTTTCATACTGTTTAATAGTTTCGAAAGATCCTAATTCTTTAGAGGTAGCCATGATGTCTACTGTTACGGTTGGGATTCTGAATTCGTAACAACTGACAAGACTATTTCACCAATTTTATTCATATCGCAGTATCAAGTCTATTTAATGTTACCCTTTTATGCTATTTTTATAACTTGTAAAAGTATTGCAATACAAGCGATTACAGCATAATTTAGTTATACATAAATCTGATGTGTTCGACCAGTTAGCTATGAATCCCATATTTTTAATTAATTATTTTTTTAAAATTTTTATTATTACATTAATTATTTTCAAAAACTCAATAGTAAAGGGTTTAAAACAGAAGGATCATAAAGCATAGAGTAAAATAATTTTTTATATAAATGGAATTATGAAAATATTGTCTTCTTTATTGAAAATTGCAAGTGTTATGTTTCATTTGTCCCAGTAAATAAAAAAAACAAAATAACGTAAGCGCTTCGTAGAGCTGTTTTATGGAGACAGTTAGTATATTCTATTTATTCGCTAAACTTGGAGCTTATATATTTGGCCTTATAGGTGTCTTTTCCTTGTCAGTTCTGCCCAGTGGATAAAACGAACTATAGAGCAGTATGAAAAGAAAATTTGAAGCATGCTTTATATTTACATAAAAATGCATTAAAGGTGGAAAGAAAATTACTTAATTTTTCTTAAACATCAAATGTCTTATAGTGTCAACACTCAAGCAAACAAAATTGAATCCCTTTGAAATTTGGCAAATCTAATGGCTGCACATTTCCATTCGATTTCCATAAAATGCTTTTAATTTGTCTTGATTTCTTTTAGTTAAGTAACGTTACAGTGACAGTGTCGGGAAAATGGAAATATCTGATCTATCACACACTGACCGTTTTAGAAAAGATATGAAATGCAAATGTGTTTATATAGCTGGCACTGTGTATGTTTTTGATACCACCTGTATGACATTCATCACAGATACTTCTTTTTATCCCTGTATGTAAATTGGGTGGAAAATATTCAGTGTAAATCAACCACAGAGATGCCCTAGGATCTGTAAATTCCTCTTCAAACGTAAAGGAGTCTTGAAATTAACACTTTTCTCCCAGTTTGTAAAAGCACATGTAGTTGGCTTCTGTGGACTATAAAACACGTATCACTTATCGTTTATCGCTATGCTACTTATTGTCATCTTTTGGAAAATCCAGTAACCCTGTTGGTATTTGGTATTTAAATCATAGGCAGCATCGTTTTTATATACACCTATAGAATAGCACGGTTATTCTCTAAAGTGAGAATTCTAGGTGAATTCAAAGTAAATTTCAAATTTAAAGTCAATATATCTGAATTGGAAAACATTTTCTAAGTCAGCTACTCTGACTTGGAATTTGTTAGTGTTTATTTAGTTTAAACACAAAAATAAATGTAACATTACTTATTTAACACATTTATATGTATGTATGTGTATATATATATATATATATATATATATATATTTTTTTTTTTCCTTTTGTTTGTTAATGCTTACAGACAATGCACATCAATTATGTCTATTGAGATCTTCACTCCCTGCAAGGGGTTTTAAGACCATGGTGGATTGAGTTTCCCGAACACCTTTGTGTATTTAGAGATAGATCAATTACATGTGATAGAATTGAAACGTATTGTTCCATAACAAACAGGAACTATGTAACAAGACTAGTATGTCATTGACACAGGCAGTATATGGTGGGGGGTATATGACAGCGGATACGTGGTATATGCCAGGGTTGTATATCTGGCAAAGGGTATATGACAATGTAAGAGTTATTAACTGGTTGATGGATGTGTGATGAAGGAGGGTATTTGACAAAGGTTCTCGATTACAGAGAGATAGTATGTGGCACTTGGTATGTGACTAGAGAAGATATCTGGTGATTACTATATGGGTATCTAATAATGGGTATGTAACGAAAAGGTACAATATGGCTTTAGCTATGTGACAACAGAGAGTATCTGGTCATGGACATGTTACAAAGAAGGGTATTTGGTGCTGGGTATATGATGGGGAGGGTATATGGCACTGGGTGTGTGTCTGTGGATGGCAGGCTTTTATGACTGCGTTTCTGTGGATGTATATATGCTTTTATTAAAATGGGAGACTCACCTCCAGGAAACAAGCATTGTAGATGGCTCTTGACGTTCTGGCTACTGCCCACCCCAAGTGTACCCTATTAAGGCTTAGTAAGTGGGGGTTCATAAAAATAACCCTTCGGTCTGATTAGAGATTTTGCAGCAAGGTGAATGAATTGTTAGTGTAGTTTAGACAGGATGTAAGCAAAGCTAAGTGGGTGTCTCAGAGCAGAAGCTGCATGTTCAGCAACCAAAGGCATGAGGGAGGTAGGTGGTGAATTTAATTATGGTTGGCTCAGAACACACAAAATGATGATAACCTTATCTGGATACATGCTGCATATTACCTTATTTTATGCAATATATTGCAATAATGCTGGACAAACACAGTGTGCAATCTACAAAATATTGTGTAAACATAATATACAAATAGAAAACCTGGTCCTGAAATCTAATTTATTCAACCAATATAAAAATAAAAATAAAAATTATTTACTTATAGAATTGGACTTAAGGTCTTTATCTGGAGGATGTCAGCCAGCTGTTAAAAACAGTCTTTTTCCTTAAACAGTGGGTTTATGGATTAAGTTAATTATGGTATTACGTTAATGGTGGCACTTTCCATTTTCTTAAAGTTGGAACCAGTAAAAGGAGAAAAGAAAACACGTTAACCTTTCTGTTACCCAGGTATCAAATTGCACTAACGGACACCCCAAGAATTGCTAGAATCAGAAGACACTGGGAAATGCAAACTTTTTAATGAATGCGGACAGGTGAAAATCATTCTGTCAATCACAGAACTTGAAATGATTTTACTTATATAAATTGCCTTGGTGACATTCTCAGTTTGGTCAACTTTTATAGATGGATATAGCACAAATAATTAAAGTATAGCAAACATAAATGTGATGTATAATATGAGAAATTTAAAATAATATAAAGTCAGCTTGCATGCCTCCCAACTCCGGTGTCCGGAGAATCGGGATGCCGATTAGAAGGAGATAAAGGGGGTGGGCCAGTGATCTGATTGTGTTATTAGCTCTGCCTCTAAAGGGGCAGGTCTGTCAGAGTTAACGGTAGACCAGCCTGCCGTGAATGCACTACGAGTCCATCACTCAGGACATCCTACTGAGGGCAGGACATGCAGGGAGCACTAATTTACTAAGTTACAGTGTTCCCTGCAAGGTCCTAATGCCCTGGACATATTTTTATGCGCACATGCTATAATTGTTGGGGTCAGTTCCCTTGTGTCCCCAAAAGCAGGACAGCAGGGAACTAAGGTGAAAATGGGACTATTGGGAGTCATGCGCTTGTTATGGTATTCCATGAGTATTTTGTTAGGACAGAGATCTCAAACTCTGTCTATCCAAATGTTTCTAGCCTACATCTCCGAGAATTCTTTGAATGCAATAGATGGACAGAGAATCTGGGGGTTAACGTTAGGCAAGTTTAAAGAGACAGTCCAGATCCCTAAATCACTTTAGCTTGCTTCTGTGTGAAGGGTGTGTCATCTTTTTTAATTCTACAAAAAGTGTAGATTTCAATAGAAATGTGTACGTCTATAAATTAACCTTGTTGCACCCCTGGCTGTCAGACAACTGGTCCTGTTACTGGGTTGTTTAGTTCAGTGGAGTTAATTCAAGAGGCAGCAGTTGCCCAGAGAACCTGTCTGGCAAAGACTTCTCATTGAGCTACATTGGGAAGTCTGTGAATTGACAGCCACAGAAAGTCTGGACGAAGTTAGAGGGGGAGGTTTTGCAAATGCTACAGATAAGAGATTTGCGGCAATTTAAAGATGGTTTTAGTTCTACCCCAATGAAAAAATGCATAATTAAATGCATGGATGTTTTCATTTGGGGTGTATCTACTAAACAGTGAAATTTACTCATTTGTTCTATGTAAGCAGTGGAGTGTCCCTTTAAACCGCCTGGTGTAGGATTTTGCTTGTGCTGGATCTCCCATGGTGAGTGACACTTTTTTCTTTTCTCCCTCTCAACATTGACATCTCCTCCCATTTTTAGTATAGATTAAGTTTAGAGCCAGTGTGACATATTTAGCAATACCTTCAGGACCCAAGAGAAGATAACTGGGAGATATATCACAGCAGTTTAATCTCCTGCTACTTCCTTCAGTCTCAGTGTGAGGGAAGGATGTCACACCCTGGACCACTTAGGTAAAGTTATGATAGGACTGCAAGGAAACACAAAATGGGCCCTGTTTCCAGATGTGTCTGTTCCCCGCAACACCTGAAGTATATTTTAGGGGATGCAGCAGAGTAGGACTTTTTGGATCTTGGGGCTAGATCGCAGCTGCGCAAACTGTAACTCTTATTGATGTTCAGTATAAGCTGCACAACACATCCAAGTTTTCTTGGACATGCTCTAAAGCAAATATTACACTATTTGGAAGTTGTATTTATATGCTTATTGGGCCAAGAATGGATTTCAGAAACAGCTACTTACAACATGGACTTTAAAAATTATGTACAGTATGTATAAGAAAACATTGGAGGTTATTCAATAAACAGGGAAAAAAACTCTCATGACTTCTGACCCAGGAACCTTTTAATACCCGTTGCACAAAAAAAAACCTTGCAAACATAATTATGTGGCTAACGGCAATTCACTTATTAGTGATTTAACTTAGCAAACCAGCATTAACATTAAGAACAGCCTGCCTGCTGTTGGGGTGCTTACCCAACAGGCAGTTCTTTCTCGATGCTCCATGAGTCCGAATGCATTCTACCTACTGCTTTCAGCCCTCAGCAGACTGTGGCTCCCCAAGCCAAATCGGCATATCTGGTTTCTTTTTAAACTGCACTGGCAAGGAATACCACCACCATGATGTACTAGCAAGGAATACCACCACAGTGCTACTTATTCTGTGCCGGCATTGTGCCTTCCTGCAGACAGCGCAGGTTCCAAACCTCCTTGCAATCCGAAATTTAAAGGTATCTAAACCAATCAGGGACAAATGGACACCATCTGACTGCAGTAAGTTCACATTCCTCATAAACTTGATCGCAGCATAAACTCCTCAGTCCTCTCCAGCAAACCCTCACTAGCTTATAGTCAAAACCCAAATTGCATCTCATTGATTGGTCCAGAATCTATACATAATGGGGACACGGACCTATAAAAGAACAAACACAGATATATCTACTAACTTACTGACTAATATTTTAATTTGTTATACAATGAGGGAGAACATAGAGCTGATAGCAACTTGATTCCCAGTGACCGAGCTGCTTAACAGGTTCATTCAAAAATCCAAACAAGCAAGATTGGGTCGCAGCCCCAATGCGAAATTAATGAGATGTTAAAAATGCATGTAAAACCTTTGAAAAATTATAGCATGTATCCAGTACAAAATCCTGATGTGCTAAAAAGGAATCTGGCCCATGTGCTGGAGCTCCAAGAAATTTAGATACTAAACACATTGGGCAAAAGTCCCCATCAGTAGCATCAATACGCATCCTAGCACCCACCCCTGACTGATTCATCTTAGGAAACAAACTCCCCAATATGCAAGGTGCCGAATGAGCGCTACCCTGTACAGTAAAACCTCTTATGAAGAGAAACATACCTGAAAAACTACCCCTAGCAATGGAAGCAACAAGTCTACCATAAGAGACCACCACTTAACAGCCCATCTATACCACCTAAAACTCTGAAGCTGGGAAGCAGAATTCCTGCAAAGATTCTACATAATGTGCCAGCGGTATTGGAGAAGCTGGGAGGAGCTACCTACGATGCCAGCAACCATGGCACAACCTCAAGATGGAACTCCAGTTTGACGCCTCCCTCCTGGGTGGGAAATCCAGGCTATTTATTTAAATGTATTATTGGCATTTCTTTCTTCCCCTAGAAACTAGCTTTTAATATGCATTTACTGTGCCCCTTCACTTGCAACCAATGTTGAGGTTTGATATATAAGCTCCGTATTTACACGGCTTTATGGCCTTACTCGCCAGCATGTTGTGTAGTCAGTTACCTAACCGACCTTCTATAATGTTAGATCTGACTCACTATTGTTAACTCAAAAAAGTGCAGATATTTTAAATGCCATGCCTATATTTTGCCGTATCTCATGCATATGTACTTTATGATTATGCTGTTGTGGCATTGCGAAAGTCCTTGTACCACCCTGCACAACAAAAATAAAGAATTATAAAAAAAAATTTTTAAAACAATGTAGTGTTTATGCTCAGGGGCAGGCTGGGCCGGGGGGCAGGGAGGCCATTGCCCCCCAGGCCGCCCTAAATTCTTTTAAGACCGGCCGCTTCAGGGCTGGCCCTTTAAGTGCTGCAGCCGCCTGAGCGCTCTGTTAAGTGCTGCAGTTGCTTCTCTCCTCCCCTCCCAGGGGGCTCTTTCATACATACACAGAAACACACAATGCATCCATTACACACACATGCAAACACACACACACTGCTTTTCTTACATACACACACACAGAAACACAATGCATATCTTACACTCAATGCACACACATACAGACACACACCTTGCATCCCTCATGCATACAAACACAGATTCACATAATACATCCCTTATACACAAATACACACTGCTTCCACTACACACTGCATCACCTACACAAACTGGTATCCCTATACACTACATACCATAAGCACACATATTATATCCTCTACAATAACACAGAACACATCCCATACACACCCCACTCCCTGTGAGCGAACTCATGGGTGGGTGGAACATATAAGTGGACTTATGAGTGGGCCTTATGGGCATACTCACCGTCAGGCCCTGGGGACCAGACCTTGAGCTGTGTAAGGGGCCCCCAAAAAATGGAGCTGCTTCCAATTCTCCCAGAACATTGAATTTTGTGACCACAGTTGCAAACAGCCTCCAGATATCCTGTTCTACACCAGACCAGTGGAGCCTCACATTAAAGGGACACTATAGCTTAATGAAGTGGTTCTGGTGTCTATAGCCGGTCCCTGCAGGCTTTTTAATGTAAACACACACTGTGTGCAGCACTGGCGTTAGTTCATATGGCAGGTCATATGGGTGGGGGATTGTGATTACACATAGGGGGGGGCGGCAAATTTTTATTTTGTCTAGGGCGGCAAAAATCCTTGCACCAGCTCTGATCCTGGGCAGGTGCACCAGTCTACTGGTGACCCACAGGAGGGGAGTGCACTGATTGCACTGCACTCTCTTCCTGGCCAGACCCGTCTTTACCGCAGTGCAAGTGCCCTCTGCCTCTAATTTACAGTGGCTCACACTCACAGCAAGCAGTGCCTGGAGCCCTTTGCAGAGACGGGAACAAAGAGGTTCTGAGGCAGCTGGCCGTCCTGCAAGCATTACATTAGACAGCTGTTCCCCATGCAGCCACAGGTGGCGCTGTGCTGGAAGAATGTGATTACTCTTCACTTCCTCCCAGTCTACAGAGCAGCACATGGGTGAGAGAGAGGAGGAGGCATGATTTAATCTTACAACAAATCCACTAAGCAAATCTTTATAAATTTGGGGGGGTCAGCTCTGTTTGCACAGTTTATTGGTGTCTGTATTAATATTGAGGGATGTCTAAGTAGTAACATCAGTGTGTGTCAGCAGGGCCAGCCATTGGGGTGTGCACGCTGTGCGGTCACGCAGGGTGCCATGACAATAGAGGCGCCCGGCGGCCAACATAGCTCACAAGTTGGGGACACCAGCATATTCAATATAAATAATTTGCTGGTGGTCCACTGGTGTGCACCAGCAGTAGGTGCAGTCAGATTATAGCCTCTCCCTCGTGGTTCCGGCGCTCAGTTAGTGAGTCAGAGCACAGGCTCAGAGATTCTCAGCCTGCGCTCTGACAACATTGAAAGTCAGAGCCGTGAAGGAGCGGGTATGGCAAAGAGCTACTGATTAGCATAACATCAATATCCGTTATAAAACCAGGAAAAGGTGGGCATGGATGGTGAACTGAGTTGGTGGTGCAAAGGGCCACTTGACTGGTTTTGCCCCCCAGGCCTAAGGCTGCCAGCTCTCCCCTGTTTATGCAATAAACTCTATGATCTTGCTGATTTTTTATATTTTTCATACTAAATCAATTGTATTTCCTTATTTGTTTATGCCATTTAGCATGTATTGTTTCACAGCCAGTATACAGATATATCCTTTAAATATTTTTTTCCACTTTCTCTGAGTTGACATCAATTTGCAATGTTTCTGAATGACCACCAGACCAACAAACTCCTTAAGCATACTGACTTCGTTGTAAGCAGCTGTTAGCCATGTGATTTAAATGTCTTGTCAAAATAATTGATTGCACTTTTATGCATAGCACTTCCTGAAGTCTGATCAGAATTAAAATTACGTTTGGAATTTCCTGCCAAAGCAACTAATTTATTTGCAGAGAAATCCCTCAGAGTGCTTTGATTGGACATTGCCTTCAGCTATTCTGAAGTAAGTTATGTTATGTATACTGGTTTCTATTTACTGAATCCCATATATGCAAGATATACCATTTGTCCATGATGTAACAGTATTGGAGGATATTTATCAAAGTGTAAGACGTGAAAATGTTGGTGACACGTTGATACATCTCCACCATTAAGTTAATTAAAATCTTGCATGTAGACTACTTAGGGTTTTAAACAGGCTTCCCCAAAATCCAGCCCTCCAGTTGTTGGTGAACTACAACTCCCATGATTCGCAGCCTATCTATTTCATTCATAGAATCATGGCAGTTGTAGTTCAGCAACATCTGGAGGGCCAGAGTTTGGGGAAGCCTGGTTTTAAATATCAGTTTGAACCTACTGTAGATATTGGTTTATTTTTAACTCATAAAACATGTCTCATTAAAAGGTCTTTAATGCAATAAGACAGCAGGACACTTGTATTTCATACAGGGAGAAGGGAAACATAGCCATATAATATCTTACAATAACACATTTGAATTAATTCTCTATAATAAAAGATTTAAATTAAAGGGACACTGCACTGCCCAAATAAAAAAGAATAAATACATAGAAAACACTGTTTAGCAGCTATACCCTAGATGAAAACATGCATGCATTTAATTATACATTTTTCAATTGAGTGATAAGATGGAGGGTGGAATGGATTGGAAATGTGTGAAATGAGGTAGAAAGTGGGTGATATACACATTGCCCCTACCCACTATCCAACTTATTTCCTCACAGTGTCACTCTATCCCACCCTCTATCTTATTTACGCACAATGCCAATCTATCCCAATCCACCTTCTTGTGTTACACACAATTTTATTTCAAAAAGTCCATTCACATCTTTGGTGTGCTTGGACTGGATGCAAGGCTGCTATATCAATTACTGCTGGAGACTCTTCTTCTCTACTGTTACCTACTATTTGGTTTGGAACAAGTAAGAAATGAAGGAGGTCATGTTGGATTATGATGTAGACCAGTGTTTCCCAACCCAGTCCTCAAGGCACACCTACCAGTCCAGGATTTAGGGATTACCCAGTTGTGTCTAAGGTGTTTTTTTTCTTCTTTGTAAAAACACCTTAAACACAACTGGGTAATCCCTAAATCCTGGACTGGTAGGTGTGCCTTGAGGACTGGGTTGGGAAACACTGATGTAGACATTATTCATTCATTCCTTCTCTTTTCTGATTGGTTCAGTGGCTGCAAATGTGTGCAGGAAAGAAGCACTGCTGTTGAAAAATGAGAATGAATTATCTGTTTTGTACACCCCTAGATCTCCTTGCTGTAAAACCATCAGAATCACTATGGTGGCAGTGCAGCTGGGTGGTGATGGTCATATTCTTAGTACAGGTGCCTGGTTTTAGACATGTAACTGTATTTACTGTATACCATTGTTATACAGTCATGATGCTTACAATCTGGTGGCATTTTGGGAATATGCATCTAAATCTGAAATGTAAAAAAAAAAAGGTTTGCTTTTTGCAACCTTCTGTTGCAGCAAAGAAATTGACAAATCAGTATTAGCTCGAGAGCCTTCACATGCGAAATTAAGCTTTAAACAATGGGCATTTTGTGGTCAATAGTGGGTTTTCTTGGACTATGTGGAGGACATTTTTAGTTTTTACTGAGGGCTAGATCTAGCACTATGCATTAAATATTTATGTATTTTTCATTTCCTATGGAATTCTATGGATAAACGCTTTATTGGCCCACGAACAGCTCAAGTTCTGCTAATTTCATCATTGGGAAATTTTATTTTTCTCTGACAGTGATATTAATGATAGGAAATCACAAGCTACTTCCACTAAACCAACCTGGTAAATATTCATAAAATAGAAGCAATAGAAGCAAAAATGAAAAAAAATTTTACAATAATTTTTTATTGAAGAATAATTTACAGTCACATTTGATATGAATGTGTTTAAATAAAAAACAATAGGACGATAATATGTGAATTAAAAAATAATGACACTTGAAAATGTAATAACATTGTTATATATGTGTGTATTATATATATATGATATGTATATCTAAATTTATTTATAGTACCATAGAAAACATTAATGTTCTCATGTTAAAATTTTTTACAAAGCCCACTGTCATTCGAACAAAAACAGTAATTACAAAATGAAAACGTAGTTCTGGAAGTGGAAACAAGCATGCTAATTTTATCCCTCTGGCAGAAAGCTGAACAGAAAAAGTTAATACTGTAAACTGATATACAGTAAAGTCAGAATGAGTTTAAAAATTGCTGCTCTTCAGCTTTGAAGGAGCCACGTCAGCTTGGCTGTGAGATGTCCAGACCATCGTGAGCCAAACCAAAGGGGCTACAGGATCTGGGACAAGCATAACGCTGACACAACACTCACTGATTTCATTCACTAGATAAATATCAGTTTCAGCTCTAAATGATATTCTGAAGCAATTGTCTGCTGTCCATTGGGTTGGACAGAGGTCTCCTTGGCAGGAGAACAAGCCCAATTTAACTGCCTTTTTTGTACTCAGCCAAGGTCAGTTTGCTTGCTGGAGCCTGAAATGTCATTAAATGAGCTGCAGTCAAGTGGGCATATGTTTGCTCTCGCATGCAATGGGACTTGTTTGCCACGTTAACAATATTAAAGCTGTAATTACAGTCAGTGAACCACAGATGTACGGCAGCATCGTGATTCAGACAGAGTTTCATTGCTCTGGCGACTACCTCTTGTAGTAGGTTTTAAAGTTTAAAGGTTCAACATGTTTCCATTTTTAATTAAGCTCTGCATTTTTTTTTGTTAAATTTGTATTCTCTTTTTAGACTTTATGTGTAATTGGTTTCCTATTTTCATCTGAATGTTACTAGATTTCTCCACTAATAAACAAGAGCATTTTTTTTTGTTTAATTTTGTTTTGTTTATTTTTTATACTCTATTTCCTGGAAATATACAGAAGACTAAGAACAACACTTCTAAAGATCCAGTGGAGCCGATATCGGCAGTGTGTTAAAAGTGGGGCAATGTGCTATGAAGCCTGTCCTAGAATAACTCCAGTTTTCAAACAGGAAATGTAGATAATTAAATGGAAGTATAGGCAGATAGCTGTGACCCATTATTTGGTAGATTTGACCACCGAGGGAACAAGATCGTTAAAATTGGAATCCAGGATGGTGGGCTCAGATTTGCCGCAGTTCAATATATGGTTGGCTAAGAAGGAAAGGTTTCTTCACTCCAGATGTCGTTCTACAGTAAACTCGCTAAGAATATGGAATTTAACAAGTCTGAAATACTCCCTGGCCCCTTTACCATGCCAAATGCTGTCATTGTCATGTAATAAGGACTTTCCATTAGGCCTAAGTGCTGAGGAATTTAAGAACAGAAGACAGTTATTCAGAGATTAAAGCATCTTTAAGGGGAATGGTTTAATTATTTTTGATGAACTGGCTGCTGGCCAATACACCATTGACTACCTTTGAACAGCTGTGAGTAGGAAACTATACAAAAAAGGTTGATCAATTTCCTTTCTCTGATGACTACCACAACAGCTGGGACTTGGGGGCCCTCACGTGTATGCAGCATTAGGAGTCTGGCCTCAGAGACGTTCATGACAAGGCAGTAGGGGTAGATATTAGGTAGCTGCCACTAAAGTTACTTTTGTGTAAATTCTCCAAAAACAAACTTATAAGCCAATGCTTAAATGATAGACTACACTTTTGAAACTATTCTGAATCAGTAAATCTCCCTGTGATACATGCTTGAGTATGTTTGGAAAACAGACATGTGTTGGACATGTCCAAAAGTGGTTCACTATTGGAGAAGAGTTGAAGATTTTTCATCAGAGATCTGACCTTTTGGCTTTGAACCACTGGTGTTTTTAGATCCTAGACCTGTTGTCAAGCTTTAAATACTTTGACATCTCATAGAGCATGAGCTGGCAGTTTGCTAAGCAAGGTTTCTGTACGACTCCTCCACAGTTTAGAGACAACTTATATGGCTCTAAAAATTGTGAGTTTTTCCAACACCCCTGATCTATTTTTGTACATACATACTGCATTGTGATATTTCTTTTTTTGTGTCATATAGGTTTTTAAACTACAGGAGACAATCATAATCATTGTGTGTGCTTTCACCTCATTTATGTGGTCTGTATAACTTTTATTAAGTGTAAGAGTGACAATACACTTTTAGGGTGTTTTGCTGCACTGGATTGTGCTTTTATAAGTGCTTGTTTTCCCTTAATTTTGCTGTGTGTTTTAAGTTTGCTTATAGACTCTGTCCCTACCATGGCCTTCTGTAGCAAACTAAGAGGTGAACACACATGCATAATCAGTAAGGCTAACTAACATATAATAGTTAACTAACGATATCTTGGCCTATATGTTATTTTGGCAATTGACTATGTACAATTAGAGTTTTTTCTAAAATTGTAAATCGGTGAAGTTTGCTTACAGTTGCTTGGATCAACATTACTTCTTTTACCTGACTATAAAAAAAATACTTAAAATTAAATATATCCTGTTTTGTAATCTGCTTCTGGCTCTATATCTTACCCTCTTTAGTGCTGTGATTTTCTAGATATCATTAATTAATAAAGTATGTTGAACTTTGTTAAAAAAATGGAATCCCAATTATAAAATAACAGTGCAATTATAAATTGAGATGTGTGGCAATTTATATCATTTACCTATTTAGAAATTAGTTTATTTCACCCAGATAGCCACTATTACACCCAAATCTCGATGAACATTTCATATTGTTAGGTACAGTAATGGGGGTTCTCTTTTTTCTCACTGCCATTACCAACCTAATATTTGTATTTATATTCTTTATTTCTTTGTTTAATATAGCTGTTAGCTTACATATTACAGATTACACACACTTAAGAATACATGCAAGATCAACTGTTTTTTTTTTTTTTTTTTAAGAAATGGAGGTCACCAACATTTTGTACTTTGCTCCAATATTCCTATTGTAAATATATGTAGATACATGGACATAAAACACACACATGTAAGATAATATTGTAAGCATCAATGTACACCAGTGTGTCTGAGAATGCTGCTGTATAGAGTTAATCAGTGAATTGTGGGATAAATAAAAGTCTGGCACAGATTGGTGTTAACATATGTTTATATTGGCAATGTTTTTGGCTCGAGTGTTG
The DNA here is from genome assembly GCA_933207985.1 of Pelobates cultripes. Classification (NCBI taxonomy): domain Eukaryota; kingdom Metazoa; phylum Chordata; class Amphibia; order Anura; family Pelobatidae; genus Pelobates; species Pelobates cultripes. The sequence goes on from OW240915.1 coordinate 44,042,780, forward strand.
ATAGGCATTAAGAAGCAAGAAAGTACATTTTTAAAAATCCTTTTGTCTCCTGATGTTGAAACTAAGCTCTATCTGTGAGCCAAACGCGTTGGCAGATGAATTCACAATATTTGGCCGGAAAGATATTTCAGTAAATGTAACAAGTCAAAAAGAGGATAGATACCCTGTACCACTTAATGTGTACCGCTCTAGCACTCATAAATAAATGGTTTTATAAAAATTGATATCACAATATGTAATAACAGTATTACTGAATGCTAATGTCCCTGTCAATTTTAACCTGTAAACTCACACCTACTCCTCTTTATCACTGTCGATTTAGGCCTAGGTCATAATACATTTATTGATTAGATAAAACTCTTTCTAGTTTTCAACTTCCATGAATTAATTTAGTCACATTTCTGATCATTTTTAGATCTAAGGGAGTTTTTTTTGGACTTTTCTCTAGCTTAGCTTAGCTTTTATTGTGAATTATCAATTGTCATCTAAAATATAACATTTCCTAACGAGAAACAAAATGCTAAATTATAATTAAGCAATTAATAAAATACATTCTAAATAATTGAATTAAATAAATAAAAGGAGCTTTATCACTAAAACATTACCCGACATCATGGCGTGGACAGTTGTAATTAGGCCCCAAGAATAATTTATTTTATACCCCTATTTGACCCTAATGTCTAGCAGAGGATCAAAAGAGCTTGCATTGGAGAGTATTAGTATTATTATTATTATTATTATGTTATTTATAGAGCGCCGTCAAATTCTGCAGCGCTTTACAATGGGTGGACAAACAGACATGTAGTTGTAACCAGACAAGTTGGACACACAGGAACAGAGGGGTTGAGGGCCCTGCTCAATGAGCTTACATGCTAGAGGGAGTGGGGTAAAATGACACAAAAAGGTAAGGATAGTATTAGATTAGTGACAGTTGCAGAAGAGGAATCAGTCAGGAGCTATTAACAGTTTAATTGATACGCTTTCATGAAGAAGTGGGTTTTTAACGATTTTTTGAAATAGTGGAGACTGGGTGAGCATCTAACGGAGGAGGGAAGCGAGTTCCACAGGAACGGTGCAGCCCTCGAGAAATCTTGAAGGCGAGCATTAGAGGCGGGAGTACGGACAGAAGATAAACATAAGTCTTCAGCAGATCGTAAGGGCCTAGACGGGACATACTTGTGTATAAGGGAGGATAGATAGGTGGGAGCAGCATTATGTAGAGATTTGAAAGCAAGAACCAGAATTTTAAATTGAGCTCTATATTTTATAGGAAGCCAATGTAGGGACTGACAGAAGGGTGAGGCATGGGAGGTGCGGGCGGACAGGAATGAGCCTCGCCGCCGCCTTCATTAGTAGAGCTCTTACAACAGGGGTTCCCAAAACGTAGATCCCTAGATGTTTGAAAACTATAGCATACATATACAGGACAGACTACAGTTAATCTGCCTTAAATTAATAAATATGTGGTAATTTATGATTAAATTATAATAAAAAATGACGAGGGATGATGTTCCTTATGCTATATTTTGTTATATTCAGCAGAATGTGACTTGTAACAAAATGCTGTTATTTAAAATTCTGTGCCATCGCCAGCACTTGAGAAACAAAATGACACAGTAAATTCTTACTCTTCAGATTGAACTTACTTTAATTGACAGTTACTGGTATGATGGGAAAGAGTTTAATGTTTTTAATAAATTATTTAAATAAAACTTTTACTTGGATGATATGTTGGAAAACATGGCCATTTGCCGGCTCTTTTACGGGATTATATAATGAGAAGATTAAAACAAGATGTCCTCGGATTTTCGACATGCATTTTTCTGCATTCCATTAATTGCAGAAATAAACTTCCTAGCTTTTATTTGTTTTATAAATATATATATATATATATATATATTTATTTTATTTGTTGTGTGTGTGTATAAATATATGTACATATGTATATATATATTTATTTTTTTAATTCATTTTTACTTCTATCTTAAAGCATTACGTGTTTACCATCTGTTTGGTTTCTGGTCAGTTTTGAATATGAGTAAAAATGTGAGAAATAGAATGTACTTTAGGAACCAATATAAATTTGAGCAAAACTATTTCCCAGTTGTTGATGGCAGCATTGACAGTGGGTAGCTCATTTCTTCTCACTCTACAGTACAATTATAAAAATGCAGATCCCCAGTCAATATCACCAAATGGCAGAGACTGGACATTGTTTTATCTTATTTTAAACACTTTTTGTTTAGTGGCTCACCTAAGGGTTTTGTTTTCGTTTGATCTCCTGGAGGAGTTACATGTCTCTTTTTCATCTCCTGTACTAGTGTCTTCACAGGGATTCCTGCTTAGTGACTGCAATAAACGCTGCTATGGTCTTATCTGTAGTTTTCCATGCTCTCCTCCAAAAGAGGACTTTGCTTAGCTTAGCACTTGGGATGTCCTAGTAGTCCCAGAGTTTCTGTCTCAAGGCCCGATACTCCACCTGAATCCTCAGGCACTTTACCTAAACCTAGAAGGTTATTCTTGATGCCTCAGGCCGGTTAATTTAACACCTTACTGCAGTGCAGTAAAAAGTCTTTTTATCCATTCTGTTATATCTGAGAGTCATTTTGCAACAGAGTACCTTTTAATGAATTTTCATTGTCCATTCCATCCCAGACTGATGTATTGAACTTTTTACAGAATAGACTGGAGAATAGTTTCTGCCTAGAACTGTTGAAATGTATTTGTCCGACAAATACTGGAGAAAAATGGGCACTGGATGCTCTCGTGCCTACATTTTTTTAAAGCTTTAATGACTTTTTTTTTTAAGCCATTGGAGGATGTTTCTGACTTGATTTCTGAAATTAGAACTTTTTCTACAGATACATTTCCATATTTTTTTCTGAGGATACGATCATACTCTGCCCTATCCCTCAATGGTGGTTCCGAATTGTATTGTCAATAAGAATTCATTAACCATAATATAAGCCAAGCATATAAAGTGACACAGCAGTCATATTATTGAGATTATGACCAAAAAACAAATATGAAAAGTTACAACCAGTTACAAAGTATAAGAAACTAGGGGTAGTGTTGTAAACCAAATAATGATTCTTATTTCTTATTGTTCCATCAGAAGAAGACATGAAATTCCAATCCACATGGAATTCACTTGATATTAGCCAGATATATACATATGTGAATTTAGATGTTTCAGTCCCTGAGGCAATTGTCACACCTTTTCATCAAATTTTTGGGGGATTAGAGAGGGTCTGGCAGACACTACTTCCATGCTGAGTAGATGGACTATATCAAAGGCCTACATATCCCACAAGATACTGGTTCCTGTGGGACCTAAGGCACATTCCACTCAAACCCTTACGTTTTGTTGGGTAGTTGCATCTTGGGTCTGTCCTACTATTTGCAGAGCAGCTTCTTAGTGTGGTTGCTGTGCACTATATCAGCTTGATGTGGCTACTACACCTGGAGCACAATTTGGAAAAAGTGTTTTACAATCTGACACTTTCCTTAAAAAGTCTTACTTTCTGTATTTCATTTTGAACAATTTCTTTTCACCCTTTTTCTTGTTTATTACCAATGGTCGACATTAACATTAAAGTCTCAGATGTGAGAGTTCCTTTTTAAATTGACTACACAACCTTCATTCAACATTCCAACATTTACAGAATCATCTTCAACCTTTGGAAAAGAGCCAAATCATTTAGGAAGATTAATTTAATGGTTTACACATGGTACATGTGGTAATACATCGTCTCAGAGTTTGGGGATTTTAGAGACACAATTCCAACCCTAAAAACTGAACATTAACAATAATCACACTTGAACTATTTTGTTCACTCATACTTGGCACAAAACTGCAGTCTCCTACTACTTTATGGCATCTATACTGTCACAAGTTTTCAAATGATTTTCTGAATGTAATTTATTCAGATAGACTCAATAAAAGGAAAAATGTATAAAAAAAATAAACTAAACTGTAATGGGAAATTCAATGCACAGATTACCAGGAGAGAATAGGAAAATGCACCAGAATACACGGTCTATAATCTAACATAAGAACAGGGGGGAAGAGTCAGCGCTAGATAAGAAACTGAAGGGCAGCAACCCAAAAAAGGGAATCCCTCAAGACCCTTATAAAACAAGATAAAATGGTATATACCATTTTGATAAAGCGTCATAAGGTGAAACGTGTTAATGGTTTTAATTGTGTATTTTAAACAATAAAAGTTTTTTGGTTACTACTTTCCTGTACCAATTCTCTTTTTATTGTATTTTATATGCACTTTTTTTTATTTTCCCTGGCATTTTTATTCTATTTTACTGTATCCTGTACTCAAGCAATCCGAGGTGGGGATTATTCCACCAACGCTGTGTTAATAGAGCAGTACCTTCTGCTCTATACTTGTAAGTACATTTTACATATTTTACTACTCTTCCCTTATATATTGAGAGCACTATTGCTGTTTTTTATATATATCCTGGAGCACTGAAAAATCAGACCGGATTGACTGATGCACCTCTCCACTATATCCTTTAGCGGGGATCGTACCGCTACACGCCCTTCACCCCAGAGCTGGTTAGAGCTCTCTCAAATGTGAGTTTATTACCTTTATTTTACAAATTTTATCACTGGATCCTGGCTATATCACACTATCGGCTGTTTTGTCGTTTCCCCTTTGTCACTCCACATATACGGATATTTTAACCATACGGACGGATCAACTCCTGAGGATTGCACCCCTACCTTATCCTGATATATTAGTGAGACTTTTTATATGACCTTTATATGAATATTTTAATATACGGACAGATCAACTTCTAAGGATTACCCTTCTATTTTATTCTGTTGTCTTATTGGGACTTTTTATCCTCCACTGTTCTGTTATCAATATAGGCCTATTTGTTTGTTGTATCTTCATTTAGACCATTTGGTCTGGTTCTTATTGTTATACATTATTATTAGCCCTAGGCGCAGCCCTGTATTGAGATGATAGTAGCGATAAACACACAATAAAAGTCAGAAGCTAAACTGGCATAGATAATGGCTTAATAGCTAAATACAATAAAAGTATAATAAGGTAGTTAAAACAAACAGATATACAGCCACTGAGGCAGTCAAATGATCAACCTACTGGGTCATTGCAACATGTAAACTAAATGCTGTATTTTTAATTATATCTATAAGAAGACATTAATGATTTCCTTTGCTCTGGCTCAAAAAACATATACAGTAAGTCTGCTTGTTAGCTGACTCCTGCTGCTTCTCCTTAATCTAACACGACTGAAGAGGAAAACCATAACCTCAGTAGGTAGCTGCCATTGCTGAGTATTTTGGCTTTCCAAAATAGGTTTCCTGCTGCACTGGAGAAGTTCCTACTGTTCTATAACGGTGTAATTCTCAATATATATATATAACATACCTCTTCCAGCTGGCTCATGGCCTAGGTAAGATATGGGAGTACGGAATGCATCACGCACTGGAACCCGATTCACCTGGTTGTGGTTGCTGCTCTGCCTCTGAACCCTCTGTTTAAGTCTTGTCCAGAACTTTGCACATGTGGCTTTAAACACTTGGTTGAAGGCTTTCGTCTGAGAGCAGTACACCTCTCCAGACTGCAGACGCAGCAACAGGGAGTCGATTGCCGTTTTAGCGATTTCTTGATGTGTAGGCTATCTTATCTGATACAATATACAATATCCACAGGAAGGCGAGTACAGGGCTTCTCCAGGTTGCCTCAAGTCCAATGGCTTGGCCAACATTCCTAGTGTCGCTTCCAAAGTGTCAACCTCCATAAAAAATTTCAAATTCAGAGCTAGCACAACTTAATTTGTTCACATGCTTTTTATCATTTTAAGTACTATGTGCCTGCTGGCAGCACTTGCAGACAGTGGGCATATAGTTAAATAACCCAGAGCCAACTGATTAAATAATCCAGAGCTTAATAGCCAGCCGATACATTAAAAAAGTTAAATAAACCAATAAAGAGCTTATGGGGGTCAATAAGACCCACATATTACTATGAGCAGGGGCGTACCTAGAGCATTTGGCACCCGGGGCGGATCCTGTGCTTGTCAGCCCCTCCTACAAAACCCTTGTCCTGTCCTGCCCCTTCTACAAATCCTGTACTGCCCCGTCTACAAAACCTCCACAACCCCCTTCCACAAATCCCCTGCTTATCCCCCCTTATAAAGACTCCTGTCCCAATACAAAACCCCCGCCCCCTTCTACAAAATCCCTGCAGCCCCACACACACATTTACAGGCAGACAGTCACACACTCAGTTGCAGACAGACTGTCACACACTCAGTTACAGGCAGACTGTCACACACTCAGTTACAGGCAGTCAGTCACACACATTTACAGGCAGACAGTCACACGCACACAGACACACATGCAGTCACAGACAGTCATATATACATTGACACACACACATGACAGCAGCAGACAGTCACACACGGTTACAGGCAACATCAAACAGTCACAGGCAGACAGTCACACATACACTTTTCCTCCGTGCGGCCAGTTTATCAGCTGTTTGCTTGTGTGAGCTGTACTGGCCGCACGGCACCCTAACTACCATGGGGCACTGTGCGGCCACAGCTCACACAGCCCCCTCCAGCCAGGGCCGGTGCAAGGATTTTTGCCGCCCTAGGCAAAAGTAAAGTTTGCCGCCCCCCCTATGTGACATCACAATGCCCCACCCATATGATTTGCCATGTTATCTAACGCCAGTGCTGCAGTGCCGCCGTGTTTACATTAAAAGGAATGCAGGGACAGGCTATAGACACCAGAACCACTACATTAAGCTGCAGTGGTTCTGGGGACTACAGTGTTTCTTTAATGCGAGGTAAATTCGAGATTAGTGCCACGAATAATATACTAGATTGCCTACTTACAACCAGATGAGGATGATGATGGGCTCTAGCTGCAGTCTGGCTCCACTGGTCTGGTGTAGAACAGGCTCTCTGGAGGCGGTTTGTAACTGTGGTCACAAAAATCAATGTTCTGGGAGAACGGGAAGCAGCTCTATTTTTTGGGGGCCCTTTACACAGCTCAATGTCTGGGTCCCAGGGTCCACCTTCATGTTCCACCAATGAGTTTGTTCACAGGGGGTGGAGTGTGCAGGGGATGTCCTGATATGTGTGTAAGGAATGCATTGTGTGAAATTGTGTTTGTATGTGTAAGGACTGCAAGGTGTGTTTCTGTGTATGTATGGGATGCATTGTGTGTAACGGTTGCATTGCTTGTGTATGTGTGTCTGTGTGTTTTTCTGTGTGTAAGGGGTGCATTGAGTGTGTGTAATGAATGCATTGTGTGTTTCTGTGTGTGTAAGGGATGCATTGTGTGTAACGGTTGCATTGCTTGTGTATGTGTGTCTGTGTGTGTAATGCATTGTGTGTGTAATGCATTGTGTCTTTTTCTATGTGCAATTGGTGCATTGTGTGTGATGAATGTCAATCTCTCCCCCCCTTCAATTTCCTTCTCTCCCCCTCTCCAGTTTCCTTTTCTCCCCCCACCAATTTTCTTCTTTCCCCCTCTCCAATTTCCTTCCCCCCCTCTCCAATTTCCTTCTTTCCCCCTCTCCAATCTCCTTCTTTCCCCCCTCTCCAATTTCCTTCTCCCCCCCTCTCCAATTTCCTTCTCCCCCCTCTCTCCAATTTCTCCCTCTCTCCAATTTCTATCTCCCCTCTCTCCTTTCTATCTCCCTCTCTCTCAATTTCTCCCCTCTCCAATTTCTATCTCCCCTCTCCAATTTCTTTCTCCCCCTCTCAATTTCTTTCCCCCCACTCCCAATTTCTTTCTTTCCCCACCAATTTCTTCTTTATCCCCCCAATCTTTTTTACCCCCCTCCCAGATTTCTTTCTTTATCCCTGTCTTTCTTTATCCCTCCCAATTTTTCTTTTCTTTATCCCCAATCTTTCTTTCCCCTCCCAATTTCTTTCTTTATCCCTCCCCATCTTTCTTTGTCCCCTCACAATTTCTTTCTTTATCCCCCCTCCCAATTTCTTTATATCCCCCTCCCAATTTCCTTCTTTATCTCCTCCTTCAATTTCTTTCTTTATCCCCCCCTCCCAATTTCTTTTATATCCCCCTCTTCCTTCTCCCCTTCCAATATCTTTCTCCTCCCCTTCCAATTTCTTTCTCCCCCCTCCCCTACCTCTGTTGTAGCGTGGCTGAGTGCTTCCTGTTAGTCCGCGGGTACAGGGAGCTTTTGCTTCCTGTACCCGCGGACCATAGAGGGCTCGGCCACGCTACAATGAGAGAGTGGCAGAAGGGAGCGCTGAGCGCTTCCCTCCTGTCAGCCCCTCTCCTCATGCTGCGCCCGGGCGGTGCGCCCTCATGGACGCACCAGCCCGGGCAAAGCTGCAGCAGCCTGAGGCTCTCTACAGAGCGCTCGGGCGGCTGCAGCATGAGGGTCATGACACCCCCCACCCTGGTGGCACCCGGGACGGACCGCCCCCTCCACCCCCCCCCCTTAGTACGCCACTGACTATGAGGAAGGTTTAAAATCTCCCTTTGCCCCCACCTAAAATGCAGCAGGTAGAAGTATTTCTAATAAATGTTTAAATCTAGCAAAGAGGCAGTAGAAAAGGCGTGTGCCCCCATCTGTGGGGGGTAGGGCTTTCACATCCAAGTCTCACATTTCTTGAGACTTGGCTGTCAGAGTGCTCTTATTGATATTACATAGTGTGTGAAAGATTGGAATTTTTCTCCTGCATCAGGCCTTCCCCAGGCAAAGATGGATTTTTTTTCACAATTTTTGTGGCTGAAGAAATTATAAGAAGCAAGATGTCTGATTTCAAACATACCTAAAAAAAAAACAAAAAACAACAGGTATTAGTTTTATTGCTAATAGAGGAGGACACTAGGTCCTTCTTCCTGAATATTAATGTTAGGGTGCCTTCCTCCTGCCCATGGGTGGGCCTCAGGGGGGAAAATTAGGTTCTCAGAATTGAATATTATTATTAGGCCCCCCTTTCCACAGCCTGTTTCAGCTGTTCAGTCCATCCTGAATTGTAAAATCCGAATATTGTTGAAAAGAGTGAACACCAAACAGATATTTCAACTCAAGTGGTCACATATGCGACTGGACAGTTTATCCCCTTTCAGTGTGGGGTCATTTAGACTTTAATGAATCACCTTGTAAGTCTAACCCTGATCTATATCCTTACCCTATCCCTAACCCATTGGATGCTCATTCTATCCTGGAACCCCACCCTACGTCTAACTCTTTGCAAGGATAATGTAGGTATCCTAGGTAGCGAAGCTGTGAGAAAGGGCTAATGGTAGTACCCTTGACTTGGAGACAGACAGACAAGGGGGTAGCAACACTTGAGGGAGGAAAGACCAGAAGCTCTATTTTGGACAGGTTAAGTTTTAGAAAATGAGAAGCCATCCAGATGGAAATAGCAGAGAGTCATGCAGAAACACGAGCCAAGAGGGACAGCAAGAGAACAGGAGAGAACAGTTAGATTTGCGTGTCCTGCGCATAAAAGTTATATTGTAAGCTAAATATTAAAGATTGAGAACAGTAGGAGACCAAGGACAGATCCTTGGGAAACACTGACAGAGAGGGGTTGAGTGTCAGGATTACTGTTTGATCCAGCACGTAGAACTGTACAGCACGGATGACAAATAAGTAACGTATTACCGGTCCTTAGAATGGCCGGATTTAACGTACAAAGAATAGTCAAAAATACTAGCCGAGGTCAGGGAACACAGAAAGGGACACAGCGATGAGGAAAGCCAGGAGTCAGGATACCAGAATATAGAGAAGTCAATAAACAAAGCCAAAGTAAAAAACCAGGTAGAAAACTATAAACAGGAACGCGCTCTCGGACAACCACAAGGGAAACCACGACAGGGCACTGAGCAGGCTGAGAACTGGGCCTAAATACCCCTCCTTTCTTTCTGATAGGCTGTAACCGGCCTTTGACCCCAAAGTCAGTTACCAGGTTTCATTTGCATAATTGCTGCTCAGCATTAACCCTTCTGTGGATTAGGTTGCTGCTCGGCACAACTTTTCCTGTGTGGACAGTAAATGTCATTAACCACTTTTCTATAAGCGGATGAATACATGAGACCAGGTTTCATTTGCACAATTACTGCTCAGCATTAAACCTTCTGTGGATGAGGTTGCTGCTCAGCACAACTTTTCCTGTGTGGACAGTAAATGTCATTAACTACATTTCTATAAGCGGATGAATACGTGACATTACCCCCCACCTGAAGAACGCCCACCGGGCGGACAGGACCAGGCTTGAGAGGAAATTTAGTGTGAAAAGCGCGGATCTTACGGCCCGCATGCAGGTCAGGAGCCGAAACCCAAGAACGATCAGCAGGACCGTAACCTTTCCAAACAACCAAGTACTGTAAAGTGCCCCGAGAAAACCTAGAATCCACGATAGAAGATACCTCATACTCTTCCTGACCACCCACCACCACCGGAGGGGGAGGAACACAAGGAACAGTATATCTATTGCAGACAAGAGGTTTGAGTAAGGACACATGAAAAGTGTTGGGAATCCCTAAAGATGCAGGAAGAGCCAGAGAGTAAGACACTGGATTGATCCTACGAAGCACTCTATAGGGACCAAGGAATCTGGGGGCAAACTTCATGCTAGGGACCTTAAGCTTGATGTTGCGAGATGACAACCAAACCCGGTCCCCCACTTGGTACACCGGGTTGGCACTCCTACGCTTATCAGCAAAATGTTTGAAGCGTTCAGCAGCAGCCCCTAGAGCAGTTTGAACCTTAACCCAGGTATCCCGAATGGAGGCCAGACGCTCATCCAGAGCAGGAATGGCAGTATCAGAAAATACCGCAGGGAGAACCGTAGGATGCCTACCATTATTGACAAAAAATGGACTGTGCCCAGAGGAGTCATGAACAGCATTGTTTCTAGCGAACTCGGCCCACGGGAGTAGTTCGGACCAATTGTCTTGTGTGCTATTAATAAAACAACGCAAATAAACTTCTAATGACTGGTTAGCCCTCTCAGCTGTACCATTGGTCTGTGGATAGTAGGAGGAGGAGAAGGAGAGATCAATCCCCAATTGTTTACTGAACGCCCTCCAGAACCTGGACACAAACTGAGAGCCCCTATCAGACACAATATTGTGGGGGATGCCATGCAAACGGACAATTTCACGTATGAAAATTAGGACCAAATCTTGCGAAGATGGCAACTTCTTGAGAGGAATGAAGTGAGCCATCTTAGAAAATCGGTCTACAACCATGAGAATAGTAGTGAACCCAGCAGAGCTAGGAAGCTCTACAATAAAGTCCATGGATAAGTGGGACCATGGAATCTCAGGAACAGGAAGAGGCTGCAACAGGCCACAAGGAAGTGCATGAGTCACCTTAGAAACTGCACACACAGAACATGCCTGCACATACTCCTTTACATCTTTCCTGAGTGAATCCCACCAAAATGATCTAGTGATCGCGGCAGTGGACTTATTGATGCCCGGGTGTCCAGCAGTTATATTGTCATGGAACACTTTCATGATATTAACCCTTTCACATAGGGGAACGAACAGTTTATCACACGGTTTACCACTGGGCGCCTGAGGCTGGGCCTCCAGTATGGTGCCAAGCAGTGGAGAAGACAGTGAGAGGACAGTAGTAGCAATAATACACTCTGGTGGAATAATAGGAGATGTCACCTGTTCCGGAGCTGACTCATTATCAAATTGCCTGGACAAGGCATCAGCCTTGGTATTTTTAGAACCAGGTCTATAAGTAATGAGAAAGTTAAAACGTGAAAGGAATAGTGACCATCTAGCCTGTCTGGAAGACAAACGTTTGGCATCCCCTATATATGCCAGATTTTTGTGGTCGGTTATGATCAACAGGGGGTCCTTGGAACCCTCCAAAAGATGTCGCCACTCCTTGAGGGCAAGAATAATGGCCAACAGTTCTCTATTGCCAATATCATAGTTGCGCTCAGCAGGAGACATCTTTCTGGAGAAGTAGCCACAAGGATGCAATGGTGTTCCCTGGCTTTCTCTCTGAGAGAGAACAGCCCCTACCCCTGTCTCGGATGCATCAACCTCCAATATAAAAGGTTTACTAGTGTCGGGATGTTTTAGTATGTCCGCAGAGGCAAATCTTTGTTTAAGAGTCTCAAAAGCATTCACAGCCTCTTTGGACCATACCGTGCTACTAACCCCTTTGCGAGTCATATTTGTGATTGGGGCTATTACAGAAGAAAATCCCTTGATGAATCTTCTGTAATAGTTGGCAAAACCAATAAACCTTTGAATGGCTTTTAAACCAGAGGGTAATGGCCAGTGTAGTACAGCCTCTAGTTTTTTAGGATCCATTTGAAATCCCGATGCAGAGATGTTGTAACCCAAAAAGTGGACTTCAGGCTGGTCAAATATGCACTTTTCTAATTTACAATAAAGTTTATTTTTCAACAACGTCTGCAGAACCTGTTTCACATGGGAGTGGTGAGTTTGAAGATCAGGGGAATACACCAAAATATCGTCCAAATAAACCAAGACAAATGAGTAAATGAATTCCCTGAGTACATCATTTATAAAGTCTTGGAATACGGCCGGGGCGTTGCATAACCCAAATGGCATTACCAGATATTCATAGTGTCCACTACGGGTATTAAATGCCGTCTTCCACTCATGATTCTCTTTAATTCTAACCAAATTGTAAGCGCTCCTAAGGTCAAGCTTAGTAAATACTTTAGCTCCCTGAAGTCTATCGAACAATTCGGAAATGAGTGGGATAGGGTATGCATTTTTTACAGTGATTTTATTAAGTGCCCTGTAGTCTATGCAAGGGCGTAACTCACCACCCTTTTTCTCAACAAAAAAGAATCCTGCACCAGCTGGTGAGGATGACTTTCTTATGTGCCCTTTGCTCAAGGATTCTTTGATGTATTCCTCCATTATTTTACTCTCCTGGGGAGATAAGGCATAAACTTTTCTTAGGTGGCATAGCACCTGGAAACAGGTTAATGGCACAGTCATATGCTCTGTGGGGAGGCAATACATCAGATTGAGCCTTGTTAAACACCTCCTGAAGTTCTCGGTATTGTATGGGAACTCCAGGAGTTTGGGGAGTGGTAGTGGGAAGGTCAATAGTATCCAATCTCTTTAGTACTGGTTTTATACATCTCCCCATACACTCTTTACCCCATTCTAATATCTCCCCATTAGCCCAGTCAATATAGGGATTGTGCTTACTCAGCCACGGAAACCCTAATATGATAGGACATGATGGAGAAGTAATAACCTGAAACGTCATCTCCTCCCTATGGGAGGCCCCAATGGAGATCGTAATAGGGACAGTTTCGTGGGTTATAAGCGGTTGTGTGAGTGGTCTACCATCAATAGCCTCTACAGCTAGCGGCGTAGGTCTCTCCCTGACCGGTATCTCATTACCCCTAATAAACTGGACATCAATAAAATTTCCAGCAGCACCTGAGTCCATTAGGGCACTGCAAGAAAACTTCTTGTTATCAAGGGAAATAGATACCTCAAGGAGGAATCTACTTTTGTTTTTGTTAGAGGACAACTCCATCACACCTAAGATCTGTCCCCTTAAGGTTCTTAGGTGCGGAAGTTTTCCGGACGCACTGGACAATTAGTTATCATATGTCCCTTTCTACCGCAATATAGGCATAACCCCTCCCTTCTCCTATACTGTTTTTCGGCCTCTGACAGTCTAGTGACCCCCAACTGCATAGGTTCGGGTTCGGACTGTACAGGGAGGTTAGACAAAACAGGTTTAGAGAATTGAGGTGCTAGGGACATAGCCGTACGTCTGGTCTTGCTTCTGGTGACTTCTCTGAGTCTTAACCTATTATCAATATGCATGACAAACGTAATAAATTCGTTAAGACTCTTAGGTAATTCTTTAGCGGCTATCTCATCTAGTATAGTCTCTGAGAGACCCTTTTTGAATGCTGAGATTAACCCATTGTTAGTCCAGTCTACCTCGGAAGCTAAGGTACGGAATTCAATAGCATAATCCGAGATAGACCGGTTACCTTGTCTGATGTGCATTAGGGCAGTGGAGGCGTCATCCTCTCTACCCAATGGCTCAAACGTGAGCTTGAATTCGGCAAGGAATTCCTGGTAATTATGAGCTATGCTCCGATTACTCTCCCACAACGGATTAGCCCAGGCAAGGGCCTTGCCCTTTAATTGATTCATTAGATAACCAATTCTTGCTCTGTCCGTGGGGAATGACCCTGGTGAGGCCTCAAAATGGTACTCCACCTGATTAAGAAAACCCCTGCATTCCTGGATATTGCCATCAAACTGTAGGGATGGTGATAAGGAGATGCTAGGAGTCATATTAACAGTGGGTGGAGGTACACAGGGTAGAGGTGCTATAGGAGGAGACGCTGCAGGCTGCAGATGCTCCGTTCTAGCGAGAAGCGTACTTAAAGCCTGAGTGAATTGATCCATGCGGTGATCATTCTCCTCTAATTTCCTCTCGCAAGCAGCTATGTGCTGACACAGTTCTACAGGATCTATGGCCATGTCGTAATGTCAGGATTACTGTTTGATCCAGCACGTAGAACTGTACAGCACGGATGACAAATAAGTAACGTATTACCGGTCCTTAGAATGGCCGGATTTAACGTACAAAGAATAGTCAAAAATACTAGCCGAGGTCAGGGAACACAGAAAGGGACACAGCGATGAGGAAAGCCAGGAGTCAGGATACCAGAATATAGAGAAGTCAATAAACAAAGCCAAAGTCAAAAACCAGGTAGAAAACTATAAACAGGAACGCGCTCTCGGACAACCACAAGGGAAACCACGACAGGGCACTGAGCAGGCTGAGAACTGGGCCTAAATACCCCTCCTTTAGTTCTGATAGGCTGTAACCGGCCTTTGACCCCAAAGTCAGTTACCAGGTTTCATTTGCATAATTGCTGCTCAGCATTAACCCTTCTGTGGATTAGGTTGCTGCTCGGCACAACTTTTCCTGTGTGGACAGTAAATGTCATTAACCACTTTTCTATAAGCGGATGAATACATGAGACCAGGTTTCATTTGCACAATTACTGCTCAGCATTAAACCTTCTGTGGATTAGGTTGCTGCTCGGCACAACTTTTCCTGTGTGGACAGTAAATGTCATTAACCACATTTCTATAAGCAGATGAATACGTGACATTGAGGAGAAGAGGAAGAACCCTAAAAGAAGTAGGGAGAAGTAGAAGGAGAACCAGGAAAGAGCAGAGTCTCATAGACTGAGGTTACGGAGGAGGAGAAGAAGTTGTTGATGATCAACAGTGTCTAAATCAGCCCAAAGGTCAAGGAAAATTTGGTATCACTACCACTGGATTTAGCAGCAATGCAATAATTGAATACTTTTGATCAGGGCAGTTTCGACAGAGTGACGAGCAGGTAAGCCAAACTGAAGTGGGTCGAGCAGAGAGATGTATTCAAGGAAGTATGTTAATCTAGCATACACACCTCTCTCACAGATTTTTGAGGCAAACGGTAGTAGCTAGATAGGGTGGGAGTTGGATGGGACATTAGGGTCAAGGTTGTGCATTTTCAGAGTGGGGTAATGGTTACATGCTTGAAGGGTGAAGGAAATATACCAGGGGAGATGGAGAGAGTGAATATTTTAGTGAGGGACAGAGCAAGATAAAGAGACAGCACGGATGAGATGCGAGGGAATGGGATAGTGGAAACAAGTGGTGGGGCTGAAGGACCGAAGCAGAGCAGAAAACTCTGCTCTGGTGTAGTGGGTGTGACTGAGCAAAAAATACAGGGGTGTGTAGGGTTGGGGGGAGTATTGGCAGGGGTAGGATAGAAATTAAAGAGATTAGAGATCTTATAGAGATTAGAAATCTCAGTGAAGTGAGTTGCAAAGTTTGTAGAAGTCAATTTAGTAGGAGGAGGAGCAACAACAGGGTGAAGAAGAGAGTTAACGGTGTGAAAGAAGCGTTTGGGTTATAGTGAGAGTGTAGTTATGAAGGTATTGAAGTAGTTTTTTTGTGAAGAAAAGGGCAAAACTGTAGAAGCGTAGCATACATTTTTCTGGAGGAAGGCAGATGCAGAATGAGACTTTCTCCAGCAATATAGAATCTGCCTCTTGGGATACATTTTTAAAGGAAGGAGTTTCTGAAGATTTCCAATTCAATGCAATGTCTACTTTGGAAAATAACCTCCAAAATAACTTTAGCTTAATGAAGCAGTTTTGGTGTATAGATTGTGCCTCTGAAGTCTCACTGCTAAATTCTCTGCCATTTAGGAGTTAAATCACTTTGTTTATGCAGCACTAGTCATACCACCCTGCATGTGACTTACACAGCCTTCCTAAACACTTCCTGTAAAGAGTCATCTAATGTTTACAATTCCTTTATTGCAAATTCTGAATTTAATTTCTAAATTTCATCTAGAATTTCATATCTCCTACTCTGTTAATAGCTCGCTGATGCTGCAGGACACTCCTGTATGTGATTAAACTTCAACTTACAGAGCAGGAGATAAAAACATTTAAAGTAACATCTTATTGAAAGTACATACCTGGTTAATGTAGCAAGTTCAGTATTCTTTTCAAACTATTTTTATTGAACAGTTTTCAAAAAAAATATTTGAGCAAAAAATTATTTAAAAAAGGAAATGGAAAGCGAAGATAATGAGAAAGTGGAAGGGGTTTTTAACACGCTCAACAAACAAGTTCATAGTTTGCTAATGAATAAAATGAATTTTAAATAAAATGATCATCTTTTCATATAAACTCACTGGCTTCGATTTAATATTTTTGGATAAGTTTTGCAAATGATTGCATATTTTTGGACAAACTTGCAAAATATTTTTTTCAAAATATTAAAATAAGAAATGTGTCATTTAGAAAAAAAAAATCAAAATATCAATCCATTTAAAAAATGTATCCAAGAATATTAAATCATTTGAAAAGCTGATCCAATACTAATAAATCAGTACCTTTATTAGTAATAACAAATAAATAAAAAAATACATATTTTTTTAATTTATCTACAGTTTAATTAAACCTGCAGCTTTCTAAATCCATGAATATTCATTATCCCTGCATTTCCAATGAGTATTACATTTTGTGATTGTTCTTCACTAAAATACAATTTTTACCATTTTACACACACACACATATACATACACACACACATGAAAATAGAAAACGTGCAAGATTTAGTAAGTGCTGTGCAGATGTTATGGGGAAAAAAGGGCACCCTTTTTGTGGAAAACTTCATCAATTTAATGGTAAAATATAGGAATTTTAAGATTAAATTTTGTAAAGAGTTGTATGTGTTTCATTGTGATGATGTAGATCTCAAAGACCCATTTGCAATTCTTGTTTCAGCTTCTAGTAAGAATCACTTCTCGTTAGCATGATGTTATACAGAAAAAAGCAGCTGGCTGAAACAGCCATATGTTCGTCAGAATTTATGACATGTCTTCAATTTCTTTCATCAGGCCTCTCTAACAATATTACCAAACGTATTAGTGCGCTGGTGTTAACGCGCATGTTATTGCTGTCTCTCTGGCAGTTGTTTATTCTAATATTTCATGTGGGTGAAAATATGGCTGGGTTTTTAATGCAATATGTTTTATGCGAGAATAGGGATTTTTAGTCTGCAGAGTTTTCTAAATGTAGCTGGCTATATTTCCCGCAAACATATAGCCGTTTCCTACTTAGACATGTTTCTTGGTAAATTTTACCTCTTGATTAATAACCTGGTAAGTATTAAACTTTATGGAAACCATTTAACAGGGTTTATAGTTTAGACAATACATGTGAATTACTAATTGATATGCCTAACGTTCTTTATAAATTTGCCTAAAATATAAAAAAATTATTTATTAAATTTACATTTTATATATTTTTTTAAAATATTTATTTTATCGCCTACATTTCTCTCTTTTTGGTAATAATTATCTTTCCACAGTTTATAGTTTATGCAATACATGTGAATTGGTAAATGATATGCCTAACGTTCTTTATAAAGTCGTGCAAAATGTAAATATTACATTTATTAAATTTACATTTGATATATTTTTTAAAATATTTATTTATTGGCTACATTTCTCTCTTTTTGGTAATTATTACCTTTCTACGGTAAAAGATACTAGTGTGTATGTGTCCGTTTATATAACAAAATGTTAATGGATAAAATATTAAAATTAATATATAATGTTAGTGGTTCTTTTGGTTTGTTCTTTATAATAACATGCTATAGTCACTTTGTGATAGCCTTAGCAGGATATTTTTGGTAAATCCAAAGTTGACAGCTCCTGGTTTTCATCAGATTGACTTTCATCTTCCTGCTTTAATCGTCTGTAATACCGGTAGCAAATTGTGAAAAAAAAATGATAGGACTGATGATTGAGTATTTGTGCCTGTACTGAGTACACAATTAGCAGTGCATATGGGATTGCATTGGTTATGTACACCATTGGTGCTGTTGCTCTTGAAGTAATAGTTGAAAATAGAAGAGACATGGACCTGTATTCTAAGATCAGAGAGATATCTAACTCAGGCAAGTGAATAGCAATTATCTTGCTAAAGTCTACGGTAACGACTGTTCCATTACAGTGATTACCGTATCTACTGTTATAAAATCCAGCTCGCTGTGTGTATAATTTTACATAAATATTCCATGAGTTATTTTAGAAATGTACAATGTTTTGCAGCTATGTAAAAGCTACAGAACTCAAGAGATGTTACAATATGTTTTCCGACAGAACGGTAGGCAAAAGAAGTGTTCTTTCAAGATATTTTTTTATATAAGAACTACCACTTCTGAAAGTGAAATCAATATGTGTTTTAGTGTGTTTGTATGGTTCAATGTGTGTGTTATGGCATTTGTGTGTATCACTGTGTTTGTATGGGTCTCTGTATATTGCAATGTTTTTGCACTGGTCATTGTGTGTGTCAGTGTATGTTAGTATGTGTGTATGGGTTACTGTGTGTATCAGTATGTTTGTATAGATCACTGCGTGTGTATGGTTCACTGTGTATGTTAGTATGTTTGTATGGATCACTGTGTGTATCAGTACGTTGTGTGTGATTGAGTATTTAAAGGAACCCACAATGCACCATAACCTGTGCAGCCCACTACTCTTCCAGTGTAACTTTTAGAATAATCTGACAATTTTCATGGGTCTCCTAGGCACATGCGCCGCACCCAATCTCCTACTGCAGAACTGGCTGGATGTCTTCATAGAAGGGACAGCAGGTGCTTTTGGCCAGTGCGACCCAGTTAGGTTGTTAAATTGTTCTAAAACAGTATGGCAAATTAGAAGGGACGACGCCAGGGCAGACCTGACAACATAACCACCAATAGGTAGTGTTTATGGTGTTTGGAATGTTCATTTC
Source organism: Pelobates cultripes (assembly GCA_933207985.1). Taxonomy (NCBI): domain Eukaryota; kingdom Metazoa; phylum Chordata; class Amphibia; order Anura; family Pelobatidae; genus Pelobates; species Pelobates cultripes. The sequence continues at coordinate 44,062,130 of OW240915.1, forward strand.
ATAAAAATGCACTGTATATAAAATTAAAATATAACAGGGAGAAAGAACTCCTCGGTGCAGACCCTAATGAAGTCTGCTGCACACGCCTATAGTGTGAAAAAATAAAAAGTGATAGGATTTTACACATGGCTTTGAAAATAATAAAAATGTTGAACAGAGACCAAAACTCTCAAATCACAGAGGTAAAATACTGTAAAAAATGAAATGTTCTAAGAGAAGCGAAAAAAGTGAATAATTCTGCTCTAGGTTTCTATACAGTCTAATTAGTAACGATAATGTACCAAAGTAACATATATAATGGCCATTAATATGTTTGCTATAAAGGTAAGACATTTAGTTTCATCATATTGTGCCATTGTCCCATATTTCTTAAATCGTTAAATGGAAACTATAGTGCTAGGATTACAAAG
>OW240915.1:44062639-44205995 GCA_933207985.1 Pelobates cultripes
TAAAGTAGGTTAAGAATATTTTTAATGTATGTTGTCCTTCTCTGTGTTTTGTGAATAGAGCCAATAAATGTGTACTTCTATCTGCTTAGACAACTGAAGTGGTATTGAACTTAAATAATGTGGTCTGTAACATTCTGCCATATAGCTTTCAATGGAATTATTTTAAATCACTTAATCTTTCTAAGTACCTGATCTATTTCAGCTTCCTTAAAGTTATCCCCTGCTATAAACATAACTTTGAAATCCAAATCTCAGTCTCCATAGATTATATCCCACTTGAGCTGTTTGCTTTTTTTTTTCCTAGGCTTTCATCCAGATGTCCCTTAAGGATTGCACACATAAATATTTTATATCCCTCTTACTGCTGTTTTACATTTTTGATCTTTTTTGTTTTGTTTTGTTTTGTTTTGTCTTAGCTATTATCCGGAGCATCTGTTTAAAGAAGGGATCTCAAGTACGCAGATCATGTTTTTAGTACTTATTCATTCACACATACTGTACATGTGTGTGTTTAGCCTTTACTATCTGTATTTTAAGCAAGACCTATGTTGCTATAGGATAGTATTGAGTACTTATGTGTTACAACACTATGTAAAAGAAATGTTGCAGTAAAAGCATTTGTTGTCGAACACCAAAATAATAAATTAAGTAAAGAACGTAAAACCTTCAAGGGTCGTTTTTAATTAATTTATTATCGTTATATTAAGAATGCAAATTCCTTAAATTATTAAAATGTAGCACAACAGGTGACAACAAATATTAATTTTGTAAAATAGTACACATTTTTTACTTTAGTATCAGGCAGGATAGATATTAAAGGAACACTATAGTGTCAGGAATACAAACATGTTTTCCTAACACAACGATGTTAAACTAACTGTTTATATGTCTGGCCCCCCTTCAGTAGAGTTAAAAGGTGATTTTACTAAACCTTTCTTACTCAGTGCGTCAGTCTTGCTGCAGCTGGCTCGCCTCTATGGTCGAGATAATAAATCTTGATGATCTCAGCCAATCCAATGCTTTCCCATTGGGAGGCTAATGCACATGCGCAGCAAAATGCAGCGCTGCACATTTTGCCTCATGTGCAATGCCTCAAAGAGATGCATTGAATAAATGCATCTCTATGGGAGCGTTCAGCTGCTGATATAGATGCTGCACACTGTGCAGCACTGAGATAGGAAGCATCTGTAGTAGACTTCTGAGCAAGTGCCACTAGTGGTGTTACTAGGCATCAATGTAAACACTGTTTTTTTTTCTGAAAAGGCAGTGTTTTTATTAAAAAGCCTGCAGGGACATGCTATAGACACCAGAACCATTACATTAAGCTGTATTGGTTCTGTTGACTTTAGTTTCCCTTTATGTTTATGCCCAAACTACATTTACCATTATAAACACAAATCATTTGCCTTAGAGCTGCATTTGTGCTACAAATCCTACTGTGACTTGTAATGTACAAAATACATTCACCTAAATGGTGAAACCTCTTTTGTTTAAACTTCAAAGAAACAATGAAAAAAAATGTTTAAAGGGACATTTAGGCTTTGAAGGTTGTTTGTTATAGGATCAAGCCAAAACCATCCTGTGTTTTTCATGGTGCAGAGTAAATCATTAAAAACAAAAATTTATATACCTTATCTCCAATCATGTGGAGGTAGCGAAAAATATAAGAGAGAGAATACAGTTGAAGGTTTCCATTTAACCCTCTGCTGGAAAAGGTTTATGCCAAATATACACTCTCTCATGCACATACTGTAACTAGATTGTGCATAAGATAATGGAGAGAAGACCTCCAAGAAGGTCCTTTTGCTCTCCACCATTAGCAACCAAAGGGAGTATAGAAACAGATTGACGTGATGTCACTCCTCTCCAATGTCAGCATGCTAGCAATGAAGCCAACGTGACAACATCACTGAGCTTTGCCCTATTTCGGGATGAGTTCCAAGGAGGGCAAGTCAAAGAAGACTGCGGGAGGAGCGCAGGTGGAGCGAAGGACGGTTAGGAGGTTGGTTTTACACGAAGAGTAACACCCACGAAGCAGCACTGGAACGGTGGAAAAGTGAGAAAATTTATATATTTTACATTGAATGCACCATGTATCTTTGTGATATATAATGTATTCAATGTATATATGAATGATTGCAGGTAAGTTCACGTTTTCATTACAGGTTCACTTTAACCCATGACAGTACATATGTAATTTATCATAATGCTAAACGATATATCTATTTGGTTTAGAAGCTGTTGTATCAGTACTTACCTGTTGTCCCTTGCTCTAATGCTGATCATTCCATCCTGTTGTGTTAAACGTTATAGGTTACCACCAATTCTTAACTTGGTTGTGTGTTCACTTTAGACCAGTGAACAAGAATTAACTCAGATACTGGTGGGTTCATTCAACCATTCAACCTTCCAAGGTTTTATTAAATCTCACACTTAATTTTCACCTGGATGTTCATACATAGGACAGCCATAGATGGCTCTTCAATCTATATTCCATATGCCTACCACACAAGCATACTAAATCAAAGCTACCTCTTTCAAATCAGTACACCGGTGGGTTTATTAGAATGACATTTTTTTGCCGGGATTGTCTTAAAGAGTCAGTTGCCAAATATTTTATTATTATTATTATTATGTTATTATTATGTTATTATTTATATAGCGCCAACAAATTCCGCAGCGCTTTACAATGGGTGGACGAACAAACATGTAGTTGTAACCAGACAAGTTGGACACACAGGAACAGAGGGGTGGAGACTGGGTGAGCATCTAACATGCCCCTTTATCCCCTACCAGGAGCCATTCTTGAGTATAAAACATGCTTCCCTGATCCGATCTTCTGTTTTGTTTTATCCCCGTAAAGGAGTATGTTACATATTCAAACCTCTGATTAGTGCTGTCTTATCCCCAGTGAGTGGTTATAACAGAATAAGGAGATCCCCATAGCAATTCAGGAATATCTTATTGCTTTCTTCGGCACAAAAAAGGTCCCCAAATAAAGAAATAATTTAGGCCTCAATTTAATAGGATTGGACAAACTTTTTAAATGATATAATATTTTGAAAAATATTATTTCAATATTTTTATATTTTATTTTAATACATTGATATATCGTTATTTTGGAGAAAAAAAATGTTTATCCCAAAAATATTAAATATTTGATAAAGCTTATCCAAAATATTAAATTGAGATCTGAGTTGACAGTTTCCACCCAATGATATAAATGTTAGAACGAGAAGGAAGGGAGAATCGAAGGTAAACATTTGCTACCTCATGACCCTGACCTTTCCAAAGGCAGCATTTTGTAACACCAAGATTACACTGCAGAAAATCGAACTGCACATTTATCTGAGAGCTACCTATGGATCATCCATTATCATCTTAGTCTATGTACATGTAATGGAGGTTGATGTATCTACACTTCGAATCCAAGGGTAACCTCCAAACGGTACAGTATCGATCCTGCCAGGATAAAATGTAATGAATCATGACTTATAACTATCTATATATAATAGTTATTACAGTTTTCCATGATTTATGGATACCATCTCGGGCTGTATCCAGTAACCAAGAAGCCAGGTAACCACTATACAAACATAGGTCCTTCAATGAAGAGCTCTGATTTTATTTTATTTTATTTTAATTTCAATTCTTAAATTTCAATTCTTATTAAGCAGAATATATTATACATAATGATACTTTAGTTGTGATACTGTTTTTGATATATAAACTTGCAGAAATATATTGCAATTACAGATTTATTTAATTTTTAATTGTATTTGTTTATTTATTTATTTCCCCCTCCCCCCCTTTTTTCAACATTTTACATAATACACTTATAACTCAAACCATGGATTAATCATCATAAAACTGGATCATCGACAATTAACCCTTTCCATTGATCTAAGTTTTTTTTATTACTTTATGGTACATTTAATAAACTAATAATTTTGTTTTTAATAAACTAAGCAGTTTTTATATACATTTATTTTTATAAGTTTGTTATACTAGTTATATTCTATATATATTCTATACTTAAATGTTATACTGAATCTAATAAAGGTTATGTTTGATTAATTAATATTGTTGCTTACTATCAGCTCGTTTGAGCAGGGTCCTCTTCAACCTATTGCTCCTGTAATTTTTCTTGTAATTGATCTATTTATAGTTAAATCCCCCCCCTCTCGTAATATTGTAAAGCGCTACGGAATCTGTTGGCGCTTTATAAATAGCAATAATAAAAAATGTTTACCTCCAATCTTCCCTTCCTTCTCGTTCTAACATTTATATTCAATTAGGGGTTACCCCCCACATCATATCAAGAAACCTGACACACTCTCCCTGTGTACATAATTCAGTATTATTGTTCCACCCAATGATATGTTTATTTATTAATATAAAATGTCTGTTTATTTTGGAATGCTAATGGCAACCTGCAATATGGAAACCCAAATAAAGACCCCTCTCTGTCATGTCTAAGACATGAGAATAATTCCGAACATATTGTATAGCATAGGATGAAGGACCAGTGAAGGATTTCATATAATATGGTAGAGGTTGTGTGCAATTCAACATCTGCAGACCACTAATCCTGGCATTTCTGGATCTGAAACGTATCACAGTATTTTATACCTAAGAGCACAATTATTGTAATTTACATCACTGCACAAAGTATTGAGTGCTGTGTTAGCTTCTGAATAACCATTAAATTAGTGCAGAGTATCAATAACTATTCCACACATCAATGGCCAGAACGTCTGCCGGTGATTTGCTGTAATAGCTCTAGGGAGATGGGAAAGTATAAACTTCTTGTAGCCTGAGATACCTTTTAAAAGACTGGATGAAAGTTCTTTTATAGAGATAATTACACACAAGCTTTGAAGACATCTTTCCAATTCAACCCTTCACCAGGCTTCACATCTATAAAAAAAAAACCAGGACTGAAAGCGTATTCATGACTAGTATCATTTTGTAAGAAGATGACAAAATACATATATGTATATTGAAATACACGTACATTAACCCATTAAGAACGAGTAAGGTAGAAACTCCTAGAACACTCCAATAAAATTTTTTTTTTTTACTTAGATATGTTCCTTATTGCACCCCATTGGTTTCCTGAAAAAGAAAAAAAAATGTCATAAAGCTTGAGTTTATTCCAAGAGCTATGGCAGACTCCTTGCTGCAGCTCGATCCCCCCCCTGGGACATCATCAGTCCAGATGACTTTTGTCCAGTCAAATGCTTCTCATAGAGAACCATTAGGAAAACTGTGCCATGATCAGTCAATACGTCTCTATGAGAAGCATTTTGTGTACACAGGGTCTGGGATCAGCCAACTTCCAAATTGGTTCAATACATGTGGCTAGTGGCTGCCTGTACATTGTCCCCATCTAGGGTAGTGGCTTGCAGTACGGGACACAGGACATACTCTGGGTGAGCCTAGAGGAAAATATTTTAGGGCTGCATATAATGGTGTGATTCTGGCTGGGATCTGCAAGGGAAGAGGCTGGGCCAAACGTAGCCCTCTGCTAATCTGTCAGACCTATTTTATTAACCTAACTAATTTCTCTCAGTCTGGGATAATGTAGACCAGGGGTAGGCAACCTTCGGCACCCCAGATGTTGTGGACTACATCCCCCATAATGCTCTTACACCCATAATGCTAGCAAAGCATCATGGGAGGTGTAGTCCAAAACACCTGGAGTGCCGAAGGTTGCCTATGCCTGATGTAGACTTTACAGCTGTTGCAAAACTTCCTATACAGCAAATTCATCCAGATAGTCCTTAGATAGACCCTAGATCCAAACATTTCATTATAGCCCCCACAAAATGATAATGCAATCCCAGTGTTCTAATAGGAATCCCATCCTTCTGGAACCATCAGATATCCCATGATCTCCTTTCTCACCACAAGCAACACTGCTTAGCTGGATCTTTGACACAGTTTAAATTATGGCATCTCATCATGTATAGACAAATTGGAAACAGAGTAGGAGGTTAACTACACAGAGGAAGCATGGTTCAGAATAATGGTACTTAGGCATAAATGTTTAATGTTGGCTAGAATTCAGGAACTTTCATATAAAATTACAACATGATGGTACCAAACCCTCAAGATGTTGCAAAAGACAATAAATTAACAATATATGCTGGAGGTGGGTGTACAAGATTATTCAGAGACTGGATGATTAGCCCCCCACTATTTGAACCTTGGTCATCCCTACTGCATCAATTAGTTGCCCTTTAAGTTTTATTTAAAAAAAACCTATAAGTCTTTGCCTTCTTAATGCATCTATAGTTGTTATTCCCTTCAGAAGAATGATTTCATTCCCTCGATGCTTGGCTGGATTCAGACAGTAGAGAAGATGCGGCAAATGGAAAATGTAATGTCTGATTCTGTGGTAGCCAACGAGGCTTAAACTGACTGTTGGTTCTATTGACTGGATTTACTCTCTTCCCCGGAGGTGTCAACATGTGGGAACAATCCGTGTGTGACCTCTTCCATTTTCTCCATCTCTTTTCTCTCGTGTATTATCTCCATTCTAGAGTTCATTCTTTTACCCACAATCTGGAACTTTTGCTCTAAATGTTATTTTTATTCATATTCATTAAATTTTACTTTTGTTTATAGTGTTGGGCGCATTTTTAGTCACTGATTATTTTTTTACATAGGTTAAGTGCTTGTACCACTTTCCATCCAATATGGGTGATATACATACTGTGATAGTAGTTGTATGAATTTTGAAATGTAACATTTTATTTGAACTATGCTTTTAAATGTAAATATGCTGTATTCCATATACTTGTGTAAATATGATTTTATTTACCTCCTTGTATTTGCATCAACCCATTCTTCAATAAAAGGTTGATTAAATGTAATTGAATTGAGAAAACAATGAAAGATTTCATAATAGTGAAGGACTTGAAACCCAAAGGAATATGACAGCACTATGCAAATATATACAGAGTGAGTGAAAGTAGTTTCCTCCTAACCTGTTCCTGAACAGGGCTGTACATAACACAAAAAGCTGTACATTGAGAATTCAAGAAAGAAGATTTTGCCTACAGCAGAAAGTATGTCTCTACATAGTAAGATTGATAAATATGGGAAATTCTAATCTTAAAGAGGTTATTTCATTAGATTCTGGATTCTGGAAAAGGTCTGAATATCTTTTTTTGGGATAAAAACAAACTTTCATGCTATAATAGTTAAGAAGGTTAACTGTTTGTTATTTTGGAATCCTTTTTGTGGGACAATTGGGAATTGGATTGATTAGTTTTTTAGGCCTCTAATTGCATTAAAAGCCGTAGTACGTAGATGAGTAAAATATTAAACTTGAGGGACTTGAGCTGTTTTTCAACCTAGATTAAAATGTAACTATGCAAAACAGGATGGTGGGACACTTGCATGAATATTTAATAAACTGAGAATTTTAAGTTAATTCAAAGTGAATTTTAAATTCAAGGCCATATTATCCAAACTGAGAGCATATTTGACTATTCTGACCTAAATTTAAAGTTCACTTTCAATTCTAACTCAACCAAATTACCCTGTTTGAGTTATGAGTGTTTTTTTCTTTCCTGCTGAATTTGGGCTTGGAAAAGCATTCATGCAATAACGATCGTATTACATTACGGTATATTTCATAAATGGGGGTCCTACAGTATTAGTCTTAGACAATTGAATTAATTTTTTTTTGCATATTTAAGACATCGTTTTATTCACGCCACGTGTTTGCTTTAATAATAGACTCTCTTATGTTTTAAAAAAAGTTATTTTGAGAACTGGAATTTGTTAAATTGCTATTATGGCTGCTTTGCTACTCTGTTTTTTTGCTTTGATAATCTATTACAGGGCTTAAATTTGAAAGTTTTGTTCACGATAGTCAACTTTTTAGGAATGATTTGTTCCTAAGTAAATTTTCATCAGGAATAAAAAAATGTATATGGCCGGTTAAGTATTTAAACCCCTTAAGGACACAACTTCAGAAATAAAAGGGAATCATGACGGAATATTTCCGTCATGTGTCCTTAAGGGGTTAACAACAGCTGGAGAACCGATGGTGCAATACATGTAGGCAGCCATTAGATGGCACTGGAGGATTATTCCCATAGCATGTTTCAATCCATGTATTTGCAGAAGGGAAAAATTGGTCCCTGTTTAAAAAACATATATGTCCAAGTTAATATATAGCCTTGTAGGCCAGTTAGGGAGTTCAGCATGGATTAATGTATGTTGTGGATTCATTGTGGATTAATACTTGCACAGCTAGAGTGGATTTATTTTCTCCCTCTGGTCTGATAAATTCATGTTTGAGCAATATTAACTACTAGTGAGTACTGCTAAGAAGCTATGATGTTCTGATTTATAATGACATGATAAGCTGTACTATAAAACAGAACAGTAATCTGTGATAGCGTTGTGGATGTTAAAAATAAATTGCGTTTTGAATAGTCAAGTCACATACTCCAATATCTATCCTTCATTTCTATCCGTGCCAGCAAGGTACCAATTTTTTTTTTTAAATGAATATCATGGTTTTAGTTCTCACTTGGGCAAGAGTAACTAATATTACCTGTTGTAAAATATTTTCAGTGCGATATATGTAAACATATGCAGCATATTTGTTAAATTACCGTTAGTTTAAGTCGTACAATAAAAATGTGAAATAAACATTAACTAAATTGAAAGTCTTTAGGAATATCTTAAAATGTAGCCACAAGTGGTAATAAAGGGATGCTTTAGGCACTATAGCCGCTTCAACTCATTGATTTGATTGTAGTGCCTTGGCCACTGGGGCTAATCCTCCCTTCAGTATTCAAGGGACTCTAAGCGCTAAAACAGCTTAATGGAGATATGTTGTTGTATAGACCATGCTCCTGAAGTGTCACTGCTCAAATCTCTGCCATTTAGGTGTTAAAGGTCCACTAGAGTTATCAAGACCACTTAATCTCAATGACATGGTCTGGGTGCAGTGGTCCTGTCATTTTAACCCTGTAATGTAAAACACTGCAGTTTAGCAGAAACAGCAATGGTTACATTGCAGGGTTAAATACATCTCTAGTGACTGTCTTCCAGACAGCCACAACATGGCTTTATTCTACAGAACCAAGTGAAAATGGTGCTTTGCCAAGCATACTTAGCTCCATTGCATCTCATAGAGAATCGTGGGTGATGTCAGCTTGGATTCTGAAATCAACGAAGGATGAGCTATAGGCAGCAGCGGAGGAGTCCTGGTACTGGAAAAGAGGTGAATAATCTGTATTACACTTATATATTACTGCAGAAAGGGGGTGGACAGTACTGACAATGGTATAAGAAAACTATAGTCCAAAAATAACCATTATTATTTGTGGGACTTTACATTCCCTTTAAATCACTTTGTTTATGCAGCCCTAGCCAAACCTCTCCTGGCTGTGGCTAAAACAGCCTCTCTACACATTTCCTGAAAAAGAACTGCCATTTTTTAGCTTCTCTTATTGCACAGTGTTTTCAATTTGTAATTTGCATGCTGTGTGAGATTAAAGGTCAATTAACATATTAGGCGATAATAAATTCCAAAGTAAACAAACAGTGCTATAAAAATGAAAATAATTTTTATGGAGGCTGTGTAGTATAGAGCCAGGGGAGGTGTGCCTAGGGCTGCATAAAAGTGATGAGATTTCTAAATGTCAGATAATTTGGCATGACCTATACATCCAAATTGCTTCATTAAGCCAACATAGTTTTGGTTCTTATAGCATCCCTTTAATTGTGCTTTTATCGTACTACCTCAAATCCTAATAGCTTGTTTGAGTTGTACCTTTTATACCTCTAAATATCCTCTTTCTATAATTGTGAAGTGCTGTGGAATATGCTGGTCTCGTACAAATGCTCATAATAAAGCGTTAGCTGGCTGACCACATTCTCTAGAGCAAATATCTAAACAAGACCGATGAATGTGTAATAGAAAAAATATCTAAATATCCATTTTTTTTATTAGATTGTTTATTGCCTTGGGTGTATCATCCACCTTTGCAAACTTTTCCTACTGAGAAATATGATATATCAACTTTTTCAAAGTGTACATGGAAAGGTCCCAATAAAATGTTATAGATAATGAAGATAGCCCATTTCATCTAGTGTGTGTGGGAGATGCTATGGGAGATAGCAAACAAAGTCTGAAATGCTGGGGGAAATGTCTGATTATCAAAAGCCAGACATTTTCTGAGGGCTGAGGACATTTTGTAGATTAGAATTGGTAGGAAATCATGTCAACTTTCCCACTTTTATCAACTTAAATCTAAACCATCAAAAACATAGGTTGGGAGACAGGTATAATTATCAAACCTTTGGAAGCATATATGACATATTGCAATTATTGTAGAGGTAGAGGTCATTGTGGAAAGACCGGAGAAAGGATGGATAAATTGCACCTTAAAATGTACCATATTTTTTACATAAAATCACGGTTTCTGCCAGAGACATAATCTGAGCTAGATTGGTCAAGGAGGCCAATGGAAAAAAGCATGGAATTTAGGATGAATATTTATTTGTGGTCGTTCTACTTTCCAATCCCTCTGACGGATAATCAAAACAAATTCACACCTTGCTGTGAGGCCTTCCTCTAACACTTTAGCTTAGATATTCATTATTTACATAATAGCAACTAGTCTTTCAGCTTCGGCATGCTCAAGTGGACGACCCTTGCATTATGGTCCACAGCACTATACCTTGGAATGTTGGTGGGGTAGTGACCCAGGTACCACAATTTTCTTTCTTCCATTTTGTAAATCTTGCACAAAAGAGTCAAGTGTAGGTAAAATGGGACTAAAACCAGTAATTGCATTAAGTATGCACATACAGCATAGCCTTCTTTTATTGCTGTTGTTTATAAGTAGTAAACTTGTGATGTCAAAGGAAGTTGCACAGTAAGTACTGTGGCGTTATTTCCGTAAGAATTTAAAAAGTCCTATCCATTGAATTAAATCACAATTTACTTCACTGATCCCAAAGATAAGAAAAAAACATGATTGGGTCTCCAACCATGATATTTGAGAGTGCAAGATTCATTTGTTGCTAGTCCACATGTGTTAACCTGTGACTGATCAGTGTCCCCGATAGCAGACCTTGACTTAAAGCCAAGTGCAATCAAAACTGTGCCTTGAAGCAATCTGTATTAGTAAGGCAATTCATGCAATATTTAGATAGTTAACCCCTAGTATTTGCGAAACAATTCACGTGTAGCTCTACTTAGAAATCTGAGCTGCTGTGTGTGGATGTAGCTCTAGAGCTTCATTATCATCATTTTCCTTTTGCACAAGGTTTTCTCTCTAAAACAAGCCATTCATGAAGATCCAAATGAATGTTATACTTCCAATTTTCCAATTGACCTTGCCAGTTACTGCATGACCCAATGTCATAATCTGAAAACACAGTCTCTGCTCTTGCAGTGTTTGGCAGCCTTGCTTTAGTTTTGATTTTAAGCAGAAACTCATCACCTTTCGTTCCACTTGCCCTTTGAGTAAAACATTTTTCTGGAGGGATATTGGGAATTTTGTAGGTTACAATCTTCACATTTAGCTTACAAATCCTTTGTTTAGTTTTTCTTAATGAAACTGACATTTTGTAGTAAATTACTAAAAGCACAATTTTTACATTATTTCTTAGGATTACTCTGTATACCAATTAAAGTAAAAATATGGAACGATATATAAATGATAGTGTTGACTGGAATCCATACATAGTCAGATAGGATACTATTGATAATTCATATGTGCCAAAAATCGATAAATAGCAATAGAAAGACCAATGCACAACTATTGTTAAGGCTTAATACTCAAATACCCTAGAATTATGCAGAAAAAATAAATTCTATTTAAATTCTAAGCATGATATGCAACATGCAGCAAGCACATTGACATGTCAGGAATTTAAATCACCTTCATGAACTGGGATGATGTCATCATACATTCTCAATGTTCTCAATGTTTTGGAATAGCACCTTTCCCAATTAGATCTCTTTACATGAGATGAAATTAAGTGAATAACCTCTACACCAGTTCACTTGGATTGAAAACGAGATTTCCTTGTTTGGGTTATGGGTTATGTTACGAGTTAGTGTTGTAGGGCTATGGAATCAGCTGTGATTTTTTTTTTTTTTTTTAATATGTTTGTTTACGGAGTTTTCAGTATTGTACGCTGACTACGAGTATATTTCTATGTAATATTACACAAAATCATGAAAGTGAATGTACAAATAAAAAGGAGGTACAGTGATGCATGTCACATCCTTAAATAGTTGTCTTGGGGAAGGGAAACTAATAACTGAGAGAGTTACTGGCAAAGCAAAGGGAATGACAGTATCCCCATTTGACGGCATATGCTACAGCTATAGACTTAATAAAGAAAAAAATGCAACCGTCAAATTTGCCAAGTCATAGGAGTGCACCACAATCCCTTAATTGTTGAGAAGGAAAGGCATAGTTGCCCTACTTCACCAAACGCTAACCTCTAAGTGATAGAATCAATAGATAGATTCTCATATATATAATTCAGCAGGACCACCAGATATGTATGATTATGCTTTCCTGGGAATGGACTTATAAATCTTGTCCTGTCTGCTAGGTGTGAAATGCCACCAATAGGCCAATTTCCTATGGACTTCAATATGAAAGAAGCATTAGTGGATTGGATCCACTTCTCATCAGTACAGGATGTGTCACTCTCCTCTTCCCATTGTTTCATGATAGAAAAAGATTTCTCAGATGATTTATCGGTAAGTGGTTTAGGACATAAGAAGAGGGGTTTGAGTTTCACAGGTACCTTCCAATCAGGGCTGAATGGATTTAAATGTCAAGCACCTGTAGGAAAAGGACTCTTCCTCCGGCCCTCCCCCCCCCCAAAGACATAGATAGAAGATAAATTGTTTTATTTTATTAATTAACTGGACATTGCGGGCATAAAAATGTCTAAAAATCATATATTGGTATTTGATAACTGCATATATCTATATGTGTGTATATGTCTACTTCTAATGTATTGTGTTGGAATATGTGAGTGTAGTGGGTCTATGTAGGGTTATACATAATGTAATAAGTGGTTAGGCTAAAGGTGGGTTAAGATTGCATGAGGGTTAATGTCAGTTTAGATTACACAGGGTTTTTTAGTGTTAAGATGTTTAAAAGCTTGAGTGGGGCTATAGTTGTGGTATTAGAGGTATTTTGAATTATTCAGTTTAGAGTTATAGTTGGGTTAAGTTTAGCATTGGAATACATTGGAATACATGGTGTATTTAGTGTTTAAGAGCTATTAAGGTAAATCATTTTATTTCAGGTTTAGGCTTCGAGCGTGGGACTAAGTAAAGATTTTGTTTCAGTTTTGGGAAGGGGTTCAATTTAGGATAAGGGAAAAGGGGTGTTTCAGGCAAGTGGAATTTGAACAGTTATTTGCAAAGTACTCACTCTCATATTTCTTCTTTAGTCCCGTCATCCACCTATGATTGATATTAGCACTGCAGGAGCTGTTATAGAGCATGCATCACTCAATGCTGTCACCCTGCTCCTCTTAGAAGGCATTTCCTGTGTGCTGTTAGGATTAGGTTGTATTGTGAGTGCTTGCATTTTTTTTTTTTTTTTTTATTGTTTGAGCTTATAGGTCCTGATTTAATATTTTTGCTTAGATTTTTAAATGATTTAATATTTTTTACAAACTTTTGAACAAATGTTTTCAAAATATTAAAATTTTAAAAAATATTTTTCAATATATATCAATATATTAAAAATAAAATAAAATATTACAATACTAATTTTTTTTCAAAATTTGAAATCATTTGAAAAATGTATCCAAAAATATTGAATCATTTGAAAAACGTATCCAAAATATATAAAAACATGGCCATAATATGGTACTTTGTCATATTCCGCCAGCAGGGACAACACATTTGGTAAAGAAATAGTGGTGTTGACAAGCGTAATAATACTATCACCTGCATCATTGATAGAAATTCCTATAATACCTGGATGTTGTTGACTCTTATACACTAGAGCAGGCATAGGCAACCTTCGGGACTCCAGATGTTTTGGACTACACCTCTCATGATGGTTTGCCAGCATTATGGGTATAAGAGAATTATGGGAGATGTAGTCCACAATATCTGGAGTGCGGAAGGTTGCCTATCCCCGCACTAGGGGCTCTAAAGAGAGGATAAATAGTATGGGTGACAATGGGCAGCCCTGCCACATGGCATTTGTGATCTTAAAGACGATAGAGAGGAACTCGGCATTGAAAATATGCACTGTCAGTGTGTTGTATAAGGCCGTGATGCCATCAATAAACAACTGTGGCTAATACAAACCACTGTGTGGAAATCTATTCACAAACCAGACTTTACATAGGACATGAGGTCGTGCGTTGCACTGGAAGAAAAAAGTTTTTTTTACTGTAAAAACAATAATAATGTGGAATTCTCTGTCCGAAGAAGTGGTTTTACCAGAGTCCATACAGATGTTCAAACAGCAACTAGATGCATACTTGCAAAAACAGAATATTCAAGGATATCATTTTTCAATGTAGGATAATAGCTTCTTGATCCAAGGATTAATCTAACTGCCATTCTGGGGTAAAGAAGGATTTTTTTTCCTAGTTTGTTGCAAAATTGGAAGTGCTTCAAACTGGGTTTTTTTTGCCTTCTTTTGGATCAACAGCAAAAAACAAATGTGAGGAAGGCTGTACTTGGTGGACACAAGTCTCTTTTCAGCTATGTAACTATGTAACAGGGACCAAACTTGGACAAAACACTTCTTATGTAAGACCAGTTCAAATTGAGCCTGTTAAAGTCTAGAATATTGACCTGACTAATATTGCATAGGTCTCCCTCATGCTGCCAAAACAGCTCTGATGTTTCAAGGCATGGACTCCGTAAGACCTCTGACTGTGTCCTGTGGTATCTGGTACATTAGCAGAAGATTCTTTAAGTCCTGCAAGTGGCAATGTGGGGCCATCATGGATTGGATTTGTTGTTTCAGCACATCCTACAGATGCACAGTCAGATTGAGATATGAAAAACGTGGAGGCCGCAATCACTAGATAGGTGGTACATGTCAAAGTAACATACATGAATGCCAGGACCCAAAGTTTCCCATGAGCATGAGCTATACACAAAAACTGCTTCATTAAGCTAAAGTTGTTTTGATGCCTAGAGTTTATATTTAAGCAAATGTGCTACCCAAGAACAACTGTTTTCATTCAGACCAATTTCTTTTAGTTTGATCACTAACCTAATGTGTGGAACTGTACCTTACTCTAAATGCTTTATGACGTTATAGCATACATGCTGCTTAAAATATAGCAATGATATATAACAACGATCATTCTAAACTAACCGTATAAAAAGATAAAAACATTCCAGAAGATTTGGAACTTGTGTCACAATCGGTATTAAGAGTAAGTAATCATAAAAGGACTTTTCCTAGTAAAAGATTAAAAGCCAACAAATCAAATAGACACGTGCTTTAAAGGAGTCATGAAAAAACGTTAGACACAAAGAAGTCACTGAAGAGCTAGTGATCACATAATGCAAGTATAAATGCTTTTTCGATGACCACAACACAAGATGACTCGTCTGTATGAACACAATAATCTTGTAGTTAAATATAACTCTATATTGTACAGAGATTGTAGCTTTGGTAATAACAAAATAATTGCAAGTGTAAGAGAATCCATATTAATGGGTGTCATTGACCCTGATACTGAGCCATCAAATCTTTTCATGAGAGGTCATGAAACATGACAGTAATTGTGTAGACCTAGACCCAAACATAGGCAGGCCATTTTATTTAGACAACATTCACGTACTCACAGTCTATCCAGAAACAAGAATGAACTCCAAACTGCTTTGATAAACATAGAAGTACACTACATGCATTTAAAAGCTTCCACCTGCGTCAGCAATGAAGAACTGCTATTAAAGAGTGAGTGAAGTTTTAATAGAACTCTTAGACATGACATTATAAGTTGAAGCTCTGGTAAAATGTCATCTGAGATTGGTATATAGGTTATATAACCTCATAGATTTGACAAGATAATGTCTGTCCATTTAGAGACACCCTATTTATTTGAGTAAATTATAATGGCAGAATCTGTAATAACCACCTTATGCACACGTAACTTTTACACTGAAATGTCTTAGATTGACATATTTCGAAATACACATCACTTTGCAATCACGGTGGACGTGACAGCACTTAACTGGATTGGTAAAGAATACAATATCTGCCACAGAGATTTCTTTGACATGCTAATGAGGGGGTTATGTGAAAAACACAAGACAAACATGAAATTGTTACAAAAAAAGTCTAACAATATTAAAATGAAAGTAGAGGTGCTCCGGGGTCTATGTATGAATGAATTAATAGATACACTGCACCTTTAAACACTTGGTAAATAGTAAATAATAACAGTATCTCAAACTACAGTTATAAGTGAAATATCGACTAGAAATTGCTTCTTAGCCAGTGTGATCTAAAAAAATCTAATTTGCCAGACTTATCTCTACTAAAGTGATATCTAAATCACATTTCATGTTATATATATGCTGCCAATGCTTTTAAACAAAAAGTATGTTACCTGTTTGTACACCCAATATCTACTGTGTGATAACATCAAATCTAATAGAAATGCAATATGGAGTTCAATAAAGGCCTGTGACAAGCAAGTTATATGAAAAGTTGGTAGTCCTGAGGATCTCTATTAAAATCAGAATGTTCTCCCCTCTTCTTATATATAATATAATAATTTACAATATACCAGGAGACCAAAATAAGAGGCTTTGAAGGAAATTGTAATAAGTAATTAATATAAAACATCTCACTACGGCTTGTGATTTGTGAGATCCAAGCCAAAGTTAATTTAGTCCCTCTACATTATTGCAGTAATGTTTTTTTTATTCATTGTAGTGTATAATTTCTCGTAAACAAGCATATTGTATAATATAGACATGTAAAGATATTGAGAAAATCTAGCCATAAGCACAAGTGTGAAAACAAACACATTTCTGCTATTACATCTGAGCCCTCCTGATACTGGTCGTTTTATATCTCTACAAAGTCTGATAAAATAACTTATTTTGGCATACAACACCAGCTATTTATCGTTCTTATTGCATATAATCCATTCCCCTGCTACAGATGAGATCTCTTTCCTTTCTTCAACGTCTCGATGGATGTCCTGTTGTCTTAGGTACCGTCATGATAATGAACAAGTTTCCACATGGTTGTTTGTAGTGAGTGACCCTGTAAATATTTGATTTGTATTGGACTACTGGGAGGTCCTGTCATCTTATGTACAGCCATGCTAAGGCACCTTTTCATACGTGTTAACATATGTTGAAGCATTTCTTCATAATTGAAATCTTCCATTCCCCTTATTAAAGCAGTACTCACCGCGACTTCCTTGCAAAAGGAGTATTTCATAAAGATAAAATCATTATCTCCAACTCATACTGACTGGGTCCGAATTTTACTGAAATTCCAACCCAGTCAAAACATATACTGAAACAAAGTAAGGGCTAGTTTGTCTCAGTATCTTTCCTTCGCCTGACACTTCTAGACACTGGACAGAACTACCGCCGTCTAGAAGTGCCAATCTCTCAGTCATCACCAGTGATGGCTGCAGAGATTTTAGCTGCATAGACCTCAATGTTGTACTCTCGCACATGCATGAGTACAGCCACTTGCACTTTTTCCTAATATTACAAGGTTTTAGTAATGAAAAGCTGTGTAGAATTTCAACATAATGGTTGCACTATTCTAATAGTGTTCAAATGCATCTAAGAATAATATTAATCTAAGGATAGGAGAGTGTCAAACTACAAATGCATTTGTATTTTACATTATGGATTACACACTTAAAGAAAGAAGAAACACAGTCAGTGCTATTAGAATATCATCATGTCTAATAGCTTGCCCATATTATTTGTGAAAGTTCTTATTTGAAACACAAATTCATGTTAATTCAAATTTAATAATGGTAGAACTATGATAAAATAGTATCTAATAGAACAACTTATCTACTAAGAACTTGCATAATTTGAATGTCTGAAACTGTTCTAGAGTGCAGTGGATATAACTAGCTCGAAGAAGAATACCTCTGATGAAGTTGGTGTATACCACAAAACGCATTAAGCTGGTGTATTATTTTGCGAACTTCTCGGCTTGCCGTCTTGGAACACATGTGAAGAACAAGTAAGATGGAGCTTCAGATCGAGACTTCGTGTTAGTCCTGGTTTCTGTGTGAACCAAGTTTGCGAGCGCTTTATGTTCCGGCTATTGAGAGGACTATGAACTGAGGCTTTTAAGTAATTTTTCTGAACACTCTGCTATCGATTTTCTAAGAGACTATTCACCAGTGTTTTAATTATTCTTGATTGATTCACAATTAAAAGAAAGTGATGTTTTCATACTGAGGCACAAAGGCTGTAGTTAGTGCAGGACTGGGGCTGTGACTCTGAGGACTGAGCTAATTCAGATTTCAGTCTATTTCAATATATAATGATAAATATATTGCTGATTTTGTTAGCCTTGTCAGGTACTTCATGTATTGTATTGGAGTCTCTCTATAGTACTGGGTTCTTTGTATTGTATGGGTCATTAGGGGTTGAATAAATGAGGTTAAGTGGACAGTTGCCATAGGTCAGAAGATGACTACGGAGTTAAAGGATGGAGTCAAATTTTGGGAGAGGAGTCTGGCGAGTATACGAGTAATTGTAAAAATCTCTGGGAAAAGTACAAAAACACTCAGTTTGTTACTCCTGACAGCAATTATTAGTTGTACACTCAGTTAAAATTAGTTGTTCTCTGGCAGATTTTTGCACGTTAGCATGCTGAGATATGTTAGATACAGTCTCTGAAGAAATAAATAAATCAACTAATTCCGTTCTTTTTACCTTCTATCGTTATTGTTTGGCTGTGATTTTATCCTTTCAATGATGCCTAGAGGTGCGACACTTCTGGATGTCTCAGAATGTGCATCTGTGATCTAGCAGTGGTTTGCAGGCAGAATCTTCATGTGTTTGATAGATGGGAAAATATGTTTATTGACATAGGTTTAAAGTAGGTCAAGAACATTCTCAAGAAGACAATTTTCATAAATTATATTCAGTAGTGGATTATTTCAATAACTCTGTATAAATCAGATTAACTTGTAATCTGAAGTGTTTGACCACAGTGAATACTTGTATAATGTAGAACTTTAGAATTTGGACAAAAGATTATTACTATTGCAATATGTCAACGTATTCTGGTCACGAGGGAGGTCAACACCAAAAAGGATTCAACTGTTAAGTCAAGTTCTTCTGACTTTTTACATATCATACAAGGTGGAGTAGTAAAATTGGCCTTCCTTATAGGAAGAGTACAAGATTTAGCATTTCCCAAATCTGTGAATCTGGACTAAGAGCCATGTCTTATACTATGTGACTGATTTGTGAATTGCAAACTGAAATATTATGTTTTTGTGAGAGTTCATACAGTCACTATTTTGTAGATACAAAGGAGTCTGAAACCAGAGCTATTAGTACCAATTACTTACAAAGCGCAGTATGGATAAAGTACAAAGCCAGTATGAAGTGCCAAAATACATATTTACAAACAGCATATTAGCAAATGTGCAAAAGTGCAAAAAATCCCCCACACAAATGCAAAAGTACTAAATCTGAGAACAGTGAAAAAAACTAAAGCGCAAAATATAAATGAATCATCCAAAAAAACACCTGTGTTCAAGGTGCTAATAAATATGAACAAAACTTATATTCAAATTCCTTATGCTTCTTGTGTTGTTGAAAATACAATAGCCTCCATAAAAGCAAAAAACAGTCACACAGACCCAAATATATGGATTCTTTTGCAGATTATTCCTCAAGCAAATGAAATATATATCAAATGGCAAAAGGTGTATACAGGTAAATGGTCTCACTCACCAAAGTTGGAGCCTTAGGTGGAGTTAGGATAATTTAATGTGCCTCCAACACTCTTTTAGGTGGCGTTTAGACTTTTGCAAAAGTGATGGTATGGATGCCAATAACCCAGATATCAGTGATGGGAGTAGCATTTCTTCCCATGAAGAAATGCTTTTCAGCATAGAAGGTATAATGTCCAATTACCAGGATAGGAGTATGAAAGCAAGGCTTCTTCCCAGGACAAAACTCACAACAAAAGTGAGATGTAAAAACGTTATAATGGATCAATGAAGTAAAATAAGGTATACTATATATAATAGCAATGTAGATATGTCTGAAACGCAGTGAGCCAGTAAAAACTAGCTTCTTCGGTCATTAAAGACATTGTTTAAGTTTTCAATTTAAAGCAGTTTTCAATTCGGAGTCTGAAATCCTCTCCAGTCAGCAATTGCGGCTCTGGCGAATTTCTGTTTCCACGTTTCAAGCAAACACGCTTGCATTTCAAGTCTCAATCCGGTCTCAGTTTTTAAGGTCAATAAAGTGCTCGACTTATATTCTCAATTATTTGGATTTTGGGGTCCATTCAGTTTGAAAAGCCTATTATATGAGAACAGTATCAGTTCCCTAGGAAAATATTAAATAGGTATATATATATATATATATATATATATATATAAATTAAAACAATACTTCTTATGAATCTAGAACAAAATAAAAAAACTGGCCAGTTTTATAAGAAATAGTTAAAAGAATACAAAATACACAATTGCAATAAAAAAACAACAATACGAGTAAAAATAAGCATTAAAAAATTTAATTAGAAAAAACATAAAACCATCAATGATACTTTCATTGTGTAAAAAAACTACTTTACTGCAGGAAATGACAGATCTGAGAAGTCCAAATTAAGTCCATGTGGATGCAAAGTTTTAAAATTATAGATGAATCTAATTTCTTTGCTGCCTACTAACTTCTCTAAATCTCCACCTCTTATAGGTGCATGTACTTTTTTTTACTCTTTAAAACATAAGCCCATCTGGATTACTGTTATGTTTTATTTGAAATTGTGAAGATACCCTATGTTGTCGAACCCTTTTTAAATATCCCTTATGTGTTCTTGTATCCTGATATTCAGAGGTGTAGTCACAATATACCTCAACACGCAGGGGCAGGTAAGCTAATAGATTACATTTTTGGTGAAACACGTGATTATTCTCAATAATCACAATTTTCTTACTCTGTGTATTGTCTGTGTTCTGACAATTCAACAATTTACACATCTGCAGAAATCACTAGTGATATTAAATTTATTCGTTCTTCAGGTTCCAGATTGATAGTCTCTGTTAATTATCCTTGATCTTTAAATTCTTAGCTCCCCTGCAGATGAATCTAGGTTTTTCTGGGAGTAAATCATGTAAAATAGTGTCTTCCTGTAGAATGGCCCAATATTTATCTATGATTCTTCTTACTTGTTTGTTCTGATCGTTATATTGGAATATGAGCAGCAGGTTTTCTAGGTGTTCATTATGTTTTCCTTCTTTGTATAAAAGTAAAGATTTCCTATCCATTATTGCTACATCTTCCCTTATTGCTTGCAGTTTTTTATTATATAATTTTTCGTCAAAGGCCACCTGGACTTTGAAAGATTGCTCATTGTATTTTTCCTCTTCCGTACAGTTCTTCTGATTTGGAGAAATTGTTCGCTAGGATGTTATCTAACCATTGTGGTAGTTGGAAGCTGTCTCTTCCAATATATATATATTACAATCTACTTGATAAAGAATGTACAGGTTTTTTAAGTTCTATCTGTCACATAAACTGTTAAATCCATAAAAATTAAAGTAGTTTACAGCGTGATCTTGTTGTGACTTTGATTTAAATCATTGATAACATCTTTCAAACTTTGCTCTCAACCCAGCAGAGCGGTCTCCCCTAATAGGATATAAATAGATTAGCGTACTGGGAGCAAGCCTGATCCCCATAGTGGTTCCTTCCTTTTGGAGGTATAAACTGTTTAAAAATCTGTACAATCTCTGATAAAACTTTTTCAGGCAGATAATTCAAAATTTTTACTGTTTTTACTGTAAAGATCATTTTCCTTTGCCTTAGTCTAAATCACCTATTTAGACAATTAATAGCTTTTTAGACAATAGTTTGTATTTGCCCCAAATATATTTGTATGTTATCATAACCCGTCTGAAGGGTTGTTTTTCTAAATGAAACAAATATATATGTTGCTAGCATTTCTTCATAGCTAAAATCTTTTATTCTCCTTATTAGTATTGTAGCCCTCCTCTACACCTTTTCTAGTGCCATGATATTCTTCTTTAAAACAGGTGAACAAAATTGTACAGCTTATTCAAGGTGCAGTCTTACCATTGATTTGTACAGAGGCAAAATTATATTATTGAAGCAAAAATTGGCATTGGATATTGTTGCCTAGTTTGATGTCTATTACAATTCCCAAATCCCTCTCATGTTTTTTCAGCCAACTCACTACCATTTTGCGTGTACATTACTTATGCATTCCTCATACTGAAGTGCATAACTTCGCATTCAGCTACATTAAATTTCATCTGGCATTTGAATGCCAAGCCCCCTAATCTATTTAAATCTCTCTGCAGTTAAAGTAATACAATGTAAGCAGGATATTACTTATCAAGTTTTGTGTCATTTGCAAACACTGACATATGGCTTTTAATCATTTATAAATATGTGAAATAAAAGTGGTCCCAGAACAAAACCCCGAGGGACACCACTTACCACTGTTGTTCAGCTTGAAAATGTACCTATAATGACAACTCTCTATTCTCTTGTATTTAAGCCAATGCTCTACCCAAGAGCGAGTATTTTCATCTAGACCAATTCCTTTTAGTTAGAACACTAACATTTTTTTTTTTTGTCAATCTATATTTTATAGAGGCATCGAGAATCACATAGCAGAAAAAAAGAGAAAAAGAGTCATAACAAGTGTACACATATCAGGGAGTCACAATGACATAAACTCCTATTCAAGTCAGTCTCATTTAATATATATATATATATATATATATAAATATATAAACAAACTAGGCAGCTATGTCTAGATCTCTGGTAAATACAAAGCCTCTAGTCATAACATAGATTACAATACCGAAGAAACACTATATATATATATATATATACACACACATGCTAAGGTGATTGAATTAGTAGGCTAAGGAGCTTGTCTAAGCATGGAGATTAAAGAGAATAACTCGTAGCTGGTCAGGTTAGCCCCAACAAATGTATATGGTGTGCACAGATTAGGCTTATTTACAAATACATCCTTCTAGACGTGTGAGAAATAGGTGAGATTGAAATAAACTAAAAATAGAAAAAAAACATATACATCCAGATATATGTAGATAGTAATAATACACAGCAGCTTAATATACTTATAAGGAATCAGCAGTACAGATTGTAGGCTGTCACACAGTAGGTCATCCAATTACTAAAAGAATACAGTGACTGGAATGAGTTATACATAGATATTTATGAATAGGAATTAGACTAGGAATATATACCCTGGGAGGATTCATAGGTGGTGGCAGTAGAAGGCAATATGGCAAGCATAACAGTGCAAAAACCTAAATACTAAGGCCTGTTGTACAAACATTAAAAAGCAACATAAACACAAGGCCTGATTAAAGGGCAGCCTCTTAAAATAGATGAGTAATTCCATGCCCCTGCTAGGTATGTGTAGCTGAATGCTGTGATCTCAATAGTGCCCTGGAACCATGCCATACCAGCCACAGGCCTGTGTCAGAGCCATCACCCTAGCTCCACTGTCCCGGAATTGAGCATAGTCCATGGTGTCTTTCCCTGTGGGTTGCTGTGTCTAAGGTTGACAGCGTCTCTGCCGCAAAGCCCTCCAAGGATGTAGGCGGTGAATGGGGTGTCCTCTCCGGTTAACTCCCCACCTAGGAAGGCACATCTGCTGAGGAGTGACCTGGGCATTTGTTGTATAATCTGGCGCGGGGCCCCGAGGACATTTGTCATCCGTTAGCTGGTGAGCATCAGGTAGGAGCATTGCTGATCGTTGGCTCATCTTTGTCCATAAATTCTCAAACAGTCGGCTATATTTAGCTAACATATCACCTGCTTACTGGCATGGGTCTGCCATGCTCTGCCCCAATGAACACTAGCGTTTTGTATCGAGCACCTTGGCAAAATCCAAATAGATCACATCTTTTGCAACACCCTTATCTGTATTTCTGCTTACTTCTTCATAGAACGCAATTAAGTTAGTTTGACATGACCTATATTTCATAAAACCATGATTCATCAAATAAATATCTGCAGTTTGGGGTTTTATGAAAAAGAAACGTTTCTAGAGAACGTTTCAAGAAGCACTAGGATTGACTGCAAGATATCAGCAATTTCCTGGTCTCTTCAAACATCACTCCATAAACAGCAGATCCTGGTGATTTACAATAATTTAGGTACATTCACTGGTAAGAATCTTTCCTTTGTTTAAATTGATTGCAGTTTATTTACAAGTTGTCAGAAAAATGGTATATCTCATAAAATGATGGGTGAAGGAAAAAAAACATATCATAAGTGGTTAATTATACTCGAAAACAATGACACGTTGCTCTATGGTCTCCATCTTGCCTTTGGCCAGCCCTTATTCCCACAGTTAACCCCAAGATTTAGACATGCACTTCCGGCTGAAAGAATCCTAGTGATTAACAAAGAGAACCGATAAGAACTCCTAATATAACGTTGGTTAACTATTACAACAATATTATTTAAATTTTAAACCTAAAAGCATTTTGACATCACCTGATGAGAACCTGATTTGATTCCTTTTCCTATCAATACTGAATTGTCACATTCACAGAATGAATTGAGTAGAAACTATGCATTTGGTTGGAATGTCATGATTGATAGTGGTCTGCTGAATTGTGATTTTTCCTTGACAACTTGTGTTTTAAAAACAATTTAACATAACAAACATAAACATGAAAAAAAAAAAAGGGAATTTATCTCCTTGGGGTAATACTTGTGATACTATTGTATTTATATTTATTGTATTTTTTGTTTTTGCAAATGTTGCATATTTATTTAACATTCACCTATTTTATTTAGATCTTTCTTTTATTTCAGTCCTTTCCAATAGATTTTAGTTATTTTAATAGACTTGTTGACTCATAAAGATCCAATCCCATGCATGGTCCATTAGCTGTTAAATAGATGACATATATTGATTGAAACCAGGCGGGTGCACTCACCTTGACATTTCATTATTTTTGGGTAGATTAGGTGTTTTAAAAAAAAAACTGATTAAAAACACAAACAATATCTGTAAGTTTTGAAGTTGCTGTTTAGTGGATGGGTGAGTGCGCTGGATCTTGCATATGTTGATTGACGTCTTCAAAAGTGAAGAACCAAAACATTTATTACAATGTTTGTATCAACAATGCATACAGTTTAAAAATAGTGTCTCATAGATATATTAGATGTATACATAAAAAATGTAAACTCATTTTACACAAAGATAAAGCACCGCGCTTACAGCAGCAGCAGCTTAGTATCCAACAGCTCAAAATACATAGTAAAAACAAAGAGAACGTTACCTGCGCTCTGGCCTAAATCCCCATGTACATTTAAACAAAATGGAGGCTCTTTAGTTTTATTCCAGTGGCCATTTGAATAGATAAGCTCACCTGCCACGTCAAGGCAAGCCTCAATAGGTGAGTTCCTACTCTAGCCATTAGTTATGCTGATATCAGCCAGGAATCTCCAGTAAGACAGGAAGGGGTATTTTATAAACCCTTTAACATTTAACCCTTTATAGGGCTTCTACACATACAATAAACTTTGCTGGTATCAGACAAAGTGTAAACATCTCTAATGAGACAGGAAGGGGTATTTTATAAACCCCTACATACTTATTAACCCTAAATAGGGCTATAAAACCAACAAATCATTTTACACCTATCTGATCACATTTGTGTGTGTGTGTGTGTGTGCGTCTGTTTGTATACAGTGTATACAAATATTGTTGAATGGGTAAGGCAGTGGCTGAGTAACAGGCAACAGAGGGTTGTAGTTAATGGAATATATTCGAAGCTTGGACTTGTCACCAGTGGGGTACCTCAGGGATCTGTACTTGGACCCATTCTCTTTAATATTTTTATTAGTGATATTGCAGAAGGTCTTGATGGTAAGGTATGTCTTTTTGCTGATGATACTAAGATATGTAACAGGGTTGATGTTCCAGGAGGGATAAGCCAAATGACAAATGATTTAGGTAAACTAGAAAAATGGTCAGAATTGTGGCAACTGACATTTAATGTGGATAAGTGCAAGATAATGCATCTTGGACGTAAAAACCCAAGGGCAGAGTACAGAATATTTGATAGAGTCCTAACCTCAACATATGAGGAAAGGGATTTAGGGTGATTATTTCTGATGACTTAAAGGTAGGCAGACAATGTAATAGAGCAGCAGGAAATGCTAGCAGAATGCTTGGTTGTATAGGGAGAGGTATTAGCAGTAGAAAGAGGGAAGTGCTCATGCCATTGTACAGAACACTGGTGAGACCTCACTTGGAGTATTGTACACAGTACTGGAGACCGTATCTTCAGAAGGATATTGATACCTTAGAGAGGGTTCAGAGAAGGGCTACTAAACTGGTTCATGGATTGCGGGATAAAACTTACCAGGAAAGGTTAAAGGATCTTAACATGTATAGCTTGGAGGAAAGACGAGACAGGGGGGATATGATAGAAACATTTAAATATATAAAGGGAATCAACACAGTAAAGGAGGAGACTATATTTAAAAGAAGAAAAACTACCACAACAAGAGGACATAGTCTTAAATTAGAGGGACAAAGGTTTAAAAATAATATCAGGAAGTATTACTTTACTGAGAGGGTAGTGGATGCATGGAATAGCCTTCCAGCTGAAGTGGTAGAGGTTAACACAGTAAAGGAGTTTAAGCATGCATGGGATAGGCATAAGGCTATCCTAACTATAAGATAAGGCTAGGGACTAATGAAAGTTTTTAGAAAATTGGGCAGACTAGATGGGCCGAATGGTTCTTATCTGCCGTCACATTCTATGTTTCTATGTTTCTATGTTTCTATGTTCTATGTTTCTATGTGTGTGTATGTATATGTATGAAGGTGAAAGTGAGTATTCTCATTTGGATGATGTATCAGAGGGATAGTGTATGCTGAGTGTATATGTATATACAGCATTAGAGATAGCTTTGAAAAATATATATTTACCCCGAGTGCATCTATATATGTATAATATATATTTCTATCATTCTTTTTTTTTTTTTTAATGAGTTTCTGAAATTCATTTCACTGCATCTGGCCAATATTAGCACACGAGTGTTTTTCATTGTATACAATCAAACTGAAAAGCAGTAGCAGCTTTGAGTCATTTCTGTGGTGTATGGTATTACACAGTAGCCCTTTCCATGCACAGAGGAAAAATGTTTTAGGTTAGGACAGAAATACACTTGGTGGTCTTATTTTACTTACTGCTTGACATTTTTCCACTTGAAACTCACCACATTTTAAGCCGCAATTGGTGTGTTCTGTTGGTGGGAGTTACTGGTACGGGGGGACTGGGATAAGCAACTTTAATGTTACAAAAGTATTAAATCTGCCTCGAATGTACCATGGCATACAAGACGGTGCAACATGGCCACATTATGTTTAAATTACACTCACGTTATAATTCATCCTTTTTTATATATCACATGCCTAATGGCAAAGCAAAAATATTCAAGTTATCGTAATTAAATGGAGTGAAAGTGCTGCCAACACTGAAAAGAGAAGCTATTTGGAATAGGAGTTGCCCAAAGTGTATATAAGGGTACTTGGTGTTATTTGACTGGGGCTGCATAAAGTAGGACAGCAAAACGACAGTCAGACAACAAGCATTATTTAGCCAATCTAGTTACCAGTCTGAAAGGATCTAAATTACCATGGACATGATCAGGAGAGATTGCAATCCACACCATTGGTCCCAAGAAGCAATTACTGCCTTTGAATCTCTCAAACCACCTTTGCTGCTGCTCCAATACTTGCACAACCTAACCATGCCTTACCATTCATCCTTGAAGTCGATACAGCTGAGACAGGAGTAGGCCCTACTTTCTCAACATCCTACCCCCGAGAGCTACCTGCATCTGTAAGGGTACTTCTCAAAGAAATTGAACCAGGAGGAATTAAATTTCCAGATTGGTGATAGATAACTCCTAGCTATAATTTTAGTTTTCAAAGAATGGAGGCACCTCTTTGAGTGTAATTCAGTGCCAATTCTCATTCTCACGGACCACAAGAATGTTACATACCTTTCCGAGGCTAAACGCCTTTCCCCATGGCAAGCTATATGGGCTCTCTTTCTATCAAGATTTATTTATGTGATTTTGTATTTGCCCATTACTAAAAAACATTTGTGCTGATGCCTTATCCCAACAGTTCTCTTCTCTGTCCAAGGAGGAGATAACTCCTACTCCTGTGATTCCTTCAGACCGAATAGTAGCCACTATTCGTACTAATTTCATCTCACCCCAAGGCAAGGAGATTCTGGCCAGACAAATTATTGCTCCTCCAGATAAACCTATTGGCCTTGCTTAGTACTAGTTCACCTCTGCACTAAAGTATTACGCATGTATCACAACTCCAAAGTAACCAGGCATACAGGCAAAAAACAGTTAATATGGTCCATCTCTCAAAACTTTTAGTGGCCTAGTTCAGATGTCACCGCTTTTGTAGCTGCCTGTCCTGTGTGCACTCAAAATAAGACACTAAGATACCTTTCAGTGGGTCTCCTGCAAACTATACATAATGGTGAACGACCCTGGACACACTTGTCCATGGATTTTATTGTGGATCTTCTGGTCTCCCGTGGCAATATGGTGATTCTCATGGTTGTTGACTGATTCTCTAAGATGTCGCATTGCATTCCCTTGACAAAAATTACTGTGTTTTCAAGCGCTCACCTCAATTTTTGCTCGGGAGGTCTTTAGCTTACATGGGTTACCCAAAGTAATCATCTCGGATTATGGTAGCCAGTTTGTGTCCAGATTTTGGTGAGCTTTCTGTACACAAATGGAAATTCAGCTTTCCTTCTCCTCGGCCTACCATCCACAATCCAATGCAGCAGTATGAGCTAACCAAGCCTTGGAACAGTTTCTGCATTGCTGTATTTGGGATCACAAAAATAACTGGTCAGATCTGCTACCCTGGGTTGAGTTTTCCCAAAATAGTGCTATTAATGCCTCTTCCCAGCTATTCCTATTCTTGGTGAGCTATAAGTTTCAACCATCCATGTTCCCTGATACGGTCATGCCACAGGGAATTCTGGAATTGGAGGAACATCTCTAGGAACTCTGTTCCACTTGGGTGCAGGTTCAGGACTTCTTTGGATGCAGAAACCCACGCCTACCTATCAGGTAGGTGAGAGGGTCTGGGTATCTTCCCGCAATCTATGGCTCCCCTCACAAAAATTGGCACCCTACTACGTTGGGCCATTCTGTAAACTTTGAAGGGTTAACACTGTAACTTATGCGTTTGACCTTTCCCCTAGCATGTGCTTTTCTAACGTATTCCATGTTTACCTATCTGGTGTGAAACCACTACACCACCTCGGTGCCACGTCCACATCCCGTTCCTCTTTTAAACACAATAAAAACCAAAATATATACATCTAACTGCCTATTTGGTACATTTCTTTTTAACACAGTTTTATGAATGGGGAGTGACTGATTGGATGAGAGCGTCAGCTGACTGCTTTCAGACAATCACCAGTGCCGCTGCCGATTCTGTAAGAGCCTTGTGGTTTAAAGATTTTTAGAAAACATAAAGACAGAGATGCAAGGAGTTTCAGCACTGGAACAAATACTTTAGGGTTAAACCATTCTCAGAATGTGAAAGTGAAGGGGAGTCAGTGCCAGGGACCTCATGGCACCGTATCAACTTCAGTTTGATGAAATTGTTATGGTGCCCGGAGTGTTCCTTTTATAAACATGATACATGAAAAAAAAATAAGCAAAAAAACAATTCAATACAAAAGTAATGAGTAACATTTTAAATCAAACAATTGTTCTATAAATACAGAATAGAAAAAAATATATACCAGTTAATCATTTTTTTGAGCTATTCATTTTTTGGGGGAAACTGCTGCAATTTGGAGGGAATTTTACTTTGGCTGTAGAGGTGACCCTTAACCTTTTCTGTACGACTGACTGCAGTGATTTTGCACTGAATTTTAGTATCACCAGAACATGTATATTTATAGCTGCTACATAAACTGTGAAGTGTTTGATTTGAGAAATGATGGACTGCCTGCCACCCACTGAGAAATTTGTTTCTGTAAAGGTGTATGTGGTTAAGGCTGTTGACATGCTCTGGTGCATGCTTCCATTAAAGGGAGTCAGCTAACACTATGTGCTTACCTTCAAGCTGTGAATTCCTCTCGCTGGTAATGACAGCATTATGCTTGGATATTGGTAAATTTAGAAGTTCGTGAAGCCCTACTGAGGTATTCTTTTTATTTTGGGGAATGAAATACACCAACCTGAACGCCACATACAAAAATAGGCAAGCTACACAATAAACGTCCAGTGCCTGAAATATGGAGCCACACACGCTGCTCTGTTATATATACATCGGGAAACCTTGTAGCTCCAGCTTACTGTGAGTGCAACATTCTTTTTATATTTAGCTCAGGAAGAAGAGCTAACGTCCACCTTCATAGTGTAAAATGTTTGGGTTTATTCACTAAACTGGGGGTTTGGAGAATGGCAAATGTGTAATTCCCTTGTCAGTTCTTCACAAATCCCAGTTTAGCGATCAAACCTTTTTCTGATAGGCTGCAAAAATGTAAAAGCTAGTAAGTAGGACTAGCAGAAAAAAAAAAAAAACTTCTGATCTACTTCACAGGAATGCGAGAAATTTTAACTCTGTAACTTGTTTAGTAGATGTTGTTGCTGTTTCTTGATTATAAATAAATGGACCTTGGAAATTTTATGGCTAGTGGGATGCGGCATGTAGATAACTGAGTGTCATCAGTAAGGTCACTCAGCTACCAGCAGAGAGCAGCACCATGTGTTGAAAGTGCTAACTTAATTTAAATAAATGTTAATAAAAGATATCTGGAAATTCCAGAATTTATCCTGATAAGCCAAACCATCCTGATCCAATCCATAACGGGAAGGAAATATGTGAGGTGGGAAATGGAGCTCATTTAAAAGATGTAATTTTCTGTACCTAGTCAAACAAATCTCCATATATGAAGCATTCATTGTATGTAATATAATTGAAATGGTTTAATTAATACAAAAAATTATTGACTCTTCAAACCCTACTCTGAATTTTGGCCCACTGTACAGGGCCATCTTTAATAATTGTTGGACCCTGGGCAAGCATTTGCTTGGGCCCCCTGGACTCTGCCTCCCCACTTCCTGGCATGCAATATGTGTGTTACTAACAGACATACTGACACACAGACACCTATACTGACACAGACACACACAAATACTGACAGACATACTGACACACAAACACATACACTGACAGACATACTGATACACTGACAAATTGCTGAGGGTCCGCAGGGGCAATAATTTTTTGGGGTAATGCCTTCTAGCACAAGGTTGACCAAAATGCAGATCCCTATCTGTTGTACAAGTCCCTAAGTTGAAATGTCCAAATTGGGCCAATTGAGTCAATTTCCCTCCCCGGTGTCATGTGACTCTTTAGTGTTACAAAGTCTCAGGTGTGAATGGGGAGCAGGTGTGTTAAATTTGGTGTTATCGCTCTCTCACACTCTCTCATACTGGTCACTGAAAGTTCAACATGGCACCTCATGGCAAAGAACTCTCTGAGGATCTGAAAAAAAAATTGTTGCTCTACATAAAGATGGCCTAGGCTATAAGAAGATTGCCAAGACGCTGAAACTGAGCTGCAGCACGGTGGGTAAAACCATACAGCAGTTTCACAGGACAGGTTCCACTCAGAACAGGCCTCGCCATGGTCGACCAAAGAAGTTGATTGCACGTGCTTTGATGTGCACATGCTTTGATGTTGTGGGTTAACAGCAACAGCTTCCAAATGTGAATGTCACACCTGGAATTAACTCTAGACCTTTTAGAAGAAATAATGAAGGAATACCCTACACCTGTCCATGGTCCGTGAGTCAATGGTCCTACAAAAAAGAGGGGGCTGTATATTAAAGAGCTGTAATTCCTAAACCCTTCCTCCAATTTGGGTTTAAATACCCTCAAATTAAAACTAAGAGACTGCACTTTAAGCCCATATTCACAATGTAAATGTAACTTGAATTTATTTTGGCAAACAGACGAAATAACAAAACGTGTCAGTGTCCAAATATTTACGGATCTAACTGTATATATATATTTTTTAGATCTCAAAAAGAAACATTAAACAGGCATATTCTAGGTGTTTAATATGGCAGCTTCCAGGATACGTGAACAATGCCAACGTCTGTCTTTTTCTAATGCTGGGTGGGGCAATTTTCCAATTTATACTATTTCAGTCTGACACCCCTGCTTTGAACATCAGCTGACAATATAGATGGTTCTCTTACTGGATTGAAGTGTCACATTATGAGGTGACTGCTTAGAAACATTGGATTTTTGGGGAATATTTTTTTTTAACCTTGCCATGTTTGCTGATGAAATTACAAATCATTCTCAATCTGTTTTGGAACAAAGTGCCCCGATATGCCAGCAAACACAACTAAATGTTTTACAACCTTTTTGGAATTTAACTGCAGTGCTGTATATAGATATAGAATTAATGCCACAAATGACACTTTTCCAGCAGTTTATGAAAGATGCCAATGGCACGTGCCTTTTTAAATTCTTTTTTTCCCCCACATTTATTTTATTTATCACTATGAAAAACAAGTTATAAATACATTCTTCTTGTGAAGGAAGCAAACTTTAGTGGTGAGAGGTTTTGGGCACAGCTGTTTTTTGAAATGATGCCACCCTTCTAACCTAGTTTTGTTTAGAAAATTGTCCATTTGATAAACCCACATTCCTGTTTTCTGGCTTCAGATTATAGTGATACAAAATCCAGAAAAAATTGTGATATAGCAAACCTAGAAGAAAGAAAATGGCATAGTGTAATATTGTGATGGTACGCATACAAGGTTTCACTCACAAGCAAAACATAAATGGAAGCATGGAATATAAACTCGGTATGCTCAGTATTGGACAAATTCTCCAGTCAGTAAAAATCTGCATTAGTTATAACATGAGAATGAAAATAATGGTAGGACCAATATTTATCAAGAAAATTCTGAGGTGCAGCTCAGAGCTGCCTTAAAGATGCAGGTGAAATGTCTCATTTGCAGGTCAAGGACTGAGCTTTTGCCAGCTCAGTTTTCTGTCTTCTGTTTCCACCTTGTGTCCTGGGCCTCAAAACCATGCAAAAGGCTAGGGAGCAAATGTATAGAAAACTGATCTAGAACATACTGAGTTCTCTAGCTCCTGGGTTCCCCCACCCTTCTCCCTCACACCCTCCCAGCTCAGATATTAGTCCTGACAGCAAGGTCTACGAGTTGAGGTAATTGGATGCACCATAGTACCTGTCCCCCCCCATCCCCCCCAGTTATTATGGGATTTGCACCCTCCAGCTCTATAATATATAAAATATTAAAAGTATGGTATGTTAAACGTGATAACCCAGCTTCTAACTAAAAGACTCAGCCAACAGAGAGTTGCCAACATTTTCAGAATTCCTTTTTTTGTTTGTTAAAACAACAAAAAAATGTTCCTCTCAGAGCTTCCGAGTTAGAGAGTCAAATTTTGCAGGCACTGGCTAGGATAAACAACTCTAACCTGTGACAATCACTGCTGACTGCTCCTATAAACAGCCATGGCCATTTCATGTATAGTGTGCAACATGCATTCTTTTCATTCAAGTCTGCAACAGAGCGTCAATAAAACATCAACTGTATATAGTCTAGCAATTAACTGTCAGATCATTTTAGTATTATCTTCTTAAAATGAATCAAATTCAACATAGCCAAAATCAGGCATCGGGCCTTGGATTTTATGTGAAATATACTTTTGTATCAATTCTATTTTCTATATAACACATTTTCCAAATACAGTTGTTTCATATGGTGTAATAAACACATCAAGCATGTTTTTTTGTGTATCTCACGCCTACATGATTGCAAAGTTGCACTCAGTCTAGTATGCAAGCAGATGGACCATGGACAAAAGGAGAAGTGGATTTCGGGATAATCAGTTTCCAGGGAGGATATGTGGGGGTCTGATTTCAAGCGGCTGGAGTTAAATAACCCATTGTGCAATACACTATTCTTACAGAGCAGTTACATTAGGAAAAGGATTGCATGTGTGTCTGGGGATGTGAGTTGTCATTTGCTTGTCCAAATTACCACCACATGTAAGAAGGCATTATTCCATTGTGAATGTTAAAGAGTCATGACTGATGGACTAAAATTGGTTCAAAATTGGTGTTCGGGCTTTCTAAATGTGAGTGCAAAGCAATACACAGTCATTACATAATATTTTTATACCAGTATCCAGCGTTGGCCCTGGTTTCATACATAATGTATTCAGGCAGCCACACAACCAGTAATGTTATTATTTGATTCTAGAACATTATTTTCTCCTTATATTATGATTATTTCATTGTTTATTTCCTCGTTGTCATAACTTACTTTACATACCTATTTCAATGCCAATTTCCTGCTATTGATTAATTGTTGAAATTAGTTTATTTACCATATGACTGGTACTTTCAATGTTTGTTTCCTGCTTTTAAATTAGTGAGGAAGTTGGGATGTTAATTTAAATGTTAATGGATGTATTCTCAGATATACAGATGTGATCGCTTTTGTCTTTATTTCAGTTTAATTTATTATTTTTGTTAGTCCTAAGGCCAATAACAACGAGATTAACAGCATATTCAGAACATGTTGCACATTTGTTTTCTATTTATTCACAAAATTATTTCACCGATGACAGCACTGTTGTGATGCATTTTGCTGTTTAGAAATACTCATATTTGTGTACAGTGAAGTCTCCCAAGTGCAGGTTTTAGGGTGTTTTACAAAGTTACTGGGTTAAATATAGGTCTTGCAAGTTAAATTCTTTGGACTTTCTGCCTGGGTTGTCAGGAATGTTACTCAAATAATAATTAAGGAAATCACATAATAATGTTAAAAGATTACATAAATATACAAGTAGAATTTTAATATATATACATATATATGTATTTAAATTCTACGTGTATACTTATGTAATCATTTATGTAATTATATATTTATATATATATATATATTTACAATTACTTTTATTTATATATAGACAGATAAATATAGAATGTCATTCTAAGTGTATTTTGTTACATATATATATATATATATATATATTAATATCAAAATACAGTTAGAATGAAATTACATATGTATATATAATTTATTTTATATTTTACACCATTCAAATTTAGTTTCTACAAATTTTGAGTTTAGGTTCTCGCCCTCTGTCCTCCCACAGACAGTGTGTGTAAAAAAAAAGAAATATCCAGATACACCTGAGGTTTCTTCTAAAAGGCAGTCTTTATCTGAAACAAGAAAGTGGAGACAACGTTTCAGCTCTTCTCTGAGCCTTTATCAAGACTTGATAGTCTCCCACCAATTAAACTCCTGTTCCTTCTTATGCTCCATGGCCCGTTATGGTCCAAATCACCTTCATCCTCAACCCTTCATACACAGCTATGCCCTCCTTTGGCTATAGCTCATTCTATTATTTGCCCTTTCCTCACCAACCATGCCTTTATCACCGTTTGCCCTCCCTAAAATGCCCCATGTCATAATTTGCTCTATCTTAAAGCCCATGTTGATGGAATTCAATTAAAACTCTTTGAGAGACATCCTGGGACATGCAGTAAATAGCTGCATGCCCATTGGCCAGTTGCTGTGAATAGGCAGGATAAAGTTGAAGAGGTGTGGAGACCTACAAAAGCTGCATTCAAAATCAGCCTCTGACCCCTCGAACATTGCTTTCTTGATAGCAGCAGATAACGTGTGGATGGAAGTGAGAGGGGAGAGAGAAAATACCATCATATCTAAACAATATTTCCTCTTTACCCACCCCAAAAAAAATAAATGGCAGATGAAGTCAGTTTGATTAATTTATTAAAATGAAAAAAATACATAAAACTATCTAAAAAACATCAATACGTTTTTGATAACTGCATATGCATGTAATGTATGTGTGTGCTTATTTCTGCTTATAATGTATTCTGTATGAATCTGTGAATATAGTGAGTGTATGCTGCAGTGTATATGAATAAAAATTATTTGAGAAGTGGTTAGTGTAAATGAGGGCTTCAGGTTTGAGAGAGGTTAGTGTCAGAGTTCTACACTGATCAGCCACAACATTAAAACTATTGTCAGGTGAAGTGAATAATATTGATTATATTGTTACAATTACACCTGTCAAGAAGTGGGATATAGTAGGCAGCAAGTGAACAAGCAGTTCATGACTTTCAAGTCTTGGTAGCAGAAAAAATGGGCAAGTTAAAGGACTATTATAGGCACAGAGACCACTTCAGCTCAATGGTGGTCTGGGTGCCAGGACCCCCTAGTTTTAACCCAGGAGCTGAAAACATAGCAGTTTCAGAGAAACTAGCGGCTGTCTACCTGAAAATCACACTGAGATGACGCTGGATGTCCATAGGAAAACATTGAGTAATGCTTTCCTATGGACGGTTTGAATACGCGCGTCTCTTGCCGCGCATGCGCATTCGGAGCTGACGTCAGCAGGGGGAGGAGAGGTCACCAGCGCCAAGGGAGCCCGGCGCTAGATTAAGGTAAGTGGCTGAATTTGTTTTAACCCCTTCAGCCTAGCGGGGACCCTGAAGGAGGGGGACCTAATAACCCTATAGTGCCAGGAAAACAAGTTTGTTTTCCTGCCACTGTAGTGCTCCTTTAAAAGACCTGAGTGACTTTGACATGGGCCAAATAGTGAGGTCTTGATGACTGGGTTAGAACATCTCCAAAACAGCAAGCCTTGTTGACTTTTCCTGGCATGCAGCGCTTAGTACCTACCAAAAGTGGTGCAAGGAAGGATAACCAGTGAACCAGCATCAGGGTCATAGGTACCAAAGTCTCATTATCGCTGTATATAAGTGCACCTGCCAACCTCCGGCTACCTGTATACTGCAGAGTGGACCCAGGGAGCGCCATCTTCACTTTAACTCATACGCAAGCCCCAGAGTTAGCGAGAGTGGAGCTGCTGTAAGGTGAAGATGGTGCTACCTGGGCCCCCTCTGCAGTAGACAGGGCCTGGCAACCAACATAATGCCACATGACCACCAGGGAATGCACTTTCCCCACTCCCTGGACAGGTAAGAAACAGGGAGGGGGAATGAATTTATTATAATACATTTAAAAGAGAAAAAAACAAAAACTATTTTTGTTCTCATAGAATGCAGCAACTATTTTACACAACATTTACACACACTAACCCACTACGCAAACACAAACTCTGAATTCACTATTCACACACTATATCCACTGCACACACACACACACTCTGCATTCACTATATACACAGTACATCCACTGCACACACACATACTGCATTTACCACACAAACACACACTATGCATCCACTACACACACTAGGCATCCACTACACACATTGCATCTAATACACACACATACTGCATCCACTCCACACACATTGCATCTACTACACACACTGCATCTTATACGCACACACACTACATCCACTACACAAACACACACTCTGCATGCACTATACACACAGTACATCCACTACACAAGCACATACTGCATTCACTACACAAACACACACTATGAATCCACTACACACACTCTGTATCCACTTCACACACTGCATCTAATACACACACACTCTGCATCCATTACACACACTGCATCTAATACACACAAACATTGCATCCATTACATAAACATAGAGTTTGCATCCACTATACACTCTGCATCCATTATACACTCTGGATCCATCACACACACACACGCACACACACACACACACACACACACACACATTCTACATACACTATACACACACCATTCAGTACACACACACACACTACATTCATGTGGGCAGACTCAAGGGGTGTCACTGGGGGCCTCAGACCTTGAGCTGTGTCAGGGGCCCCAAAATTTCTGATAGCGGCCCTTGCTGTCCCTGTGCCTCTTGCAAGCTATTTGCTGTTAGTGTACAGCTAGAAAGTGACCTCTTCCACTTCCTGTACAACCTCACTCAAAGACACTGGAGGAGCTGTGACAGCACTGTGCTTTACACCTTCTGTAACTGTTCCTGTAGCTCTGCCACCAAGTATCAAGGACTACAGAAGGCACTGGCCACATCATTTAATACTAATGCCCACCTAATTTCCTTAAAGGACCACCTAGACGAAAACTACAGATCTGGCCCAGAATGTAGTGGGTATCATTGACTGTGGAGGAAGAAGCACTTGGCTGCAGGAGTGCATAGTAGCTGTGGGTAGAAGGAAACTTGGCTACAGGAGACATGACTTGCTGGGGAGCAATGAGCAGCAATCCTTCGGAGGTCCATGAGGTTTTCACTCCAGCTATACTATATGCAGATTCTGAGTTTCATTTATTGCCACCCATTTTGTTACCAGTAATGTGTGTTTACAGAACACCCATAATGAGAAAGCTGTCCATTTTTTTAATAGAATCTAATATAAAAGTTATCGTCTACAAAGAACAAACTTTAGAGCATATTTGTGCAGTTCCTACATGCAGTGGTCTATGTATTTATAATTCTTTATGTTCATAAACAGAGGTTTTTATATACGTGTTTAATGCAGTACAATGCGTTCTCTCCCTATTTGCTATCCACGCTCAGCGTGTTTTTGTGCATTGAAAAGCTAAAATATGTTTGTGACAACAGCGTTTCCATCACTTTTCAAGTGGGAGGTTATTCCTCCTACACAGCAGATTTTTCTCTCTGTTGTGGTGATGAACTAAAAAGCTACACTTCATAGGCTAACTTTCTGTAAGCTGTTTCATGCCTTGGACACGGCACTACGCTCTCCACCAGACGGAGGTCAAGATACATGTCATGCTGTTGAATTGCATTTCATTTCTTCTTCACAGGCCAGTAAAATGAAAATGAACAATGTAATTCATAAGAATTACAAAGGAATCTGTTATCCTCTAGGGTTTCAAACTGATGATTTTTCAAGGAAAGCTATCACTTTTTAGAAAGTGAGACAATTTATGCCGCTGCTCTGGTTGTGTAAAAGAAGGCTTTTAAATTAAGATTGTTAAAGTGTATCTGTTGCATTTAAGGTGGAAAAATGCTTCACTTTCGCTCATACCGCTAAACATTATAGAACCATTTACCAGGAGGTGTGTTGTATGAGTATGAAACTATTTTAACTCTACAGCTCTTCAGGGTAGTCACATGAAGTGAGAATGTGCAACCTTAGGCACCTTCTTTCCAATTCCTTTGCATATTCGCTCATGCTGAGCATCATTCCAATAAAATAATCTGTGGCATGCCAGGCTGCACCTTTAAAATGAAAATACATAAATTAATTTTCAACAAAAAGATTGAATGGGGATACCTGTAATATAATTAGTTTAAACATGTTTTAACATCTGGCAACATTCTGAATTAAGTATGAAGAGAGGTTTTGGGTTATTTAAGAAATTTTACCTGGGTCAAAGGTTTTTGGACTAAAATATGAAACCATGATAAGGGATCCACTGTCAACTGTTTCAAGTGGAACTGTCACTTGAGGGCTAATTTTCACAAAGACCCTTCAAGGTAACTTGTCTTCTGCATTGGTGGGACTTGGGTGGAGAGGTGGAAGGTGATATACTTATCTGAACCTCTTTTTGGTGCTGTCATTTTCTTCAGCCTGTCCGTCAGCTTCTGATTTACTCTGGCTGATGTATGAGAGTGCAGTATGGGGGTTTTCACCTGACAGAATAACAGGTTTTTCTGCCAAGACCCCATGTTGCCCCTCTGCACCGCTGCAGAGACACTGTAAATGGCAGCCATCCTTTCTGATCTGTGATGGAAATTCTTGAGAGTATATTCAAAAACTAGCAATCTGGTAAAACATATGCAAATGCAAAATTTGTAACAAAGATTGTCTGTTTGGGAAAGTGACTGGATATGATATTTCTAAAAACACAAGGGAGGGGCAGTACTCATGATAAAGCAAAGTTTTCATTGTAAAAAGGTTCTCCATGCTGCTGGCCCTTCAAAACCCATAAAATGCCTGGAGCTACTACCAAGTTTACCAGAGATGTTGACTCAAATATTTTGGATCAAAGTTTAGTATATGAGAGTGAATACAGCCAATTTCCCATTTAGTAAACAAGCTATTACGTTTAATATGGAAATATTTTCCGTTCGCTATCCCCTATTCTTCAAATGCCAATATTTGTCACCTGTGCTTTTCTATCAAGCTTCATACCTTAATAGCAGAGTGACACCTTGTAATTACCTGAGGTTTCAAAATGCATCTCTTCTTGAGAAGAAGATAATCTAGAAAACTGCTTTTATTTTGCTAGTCTTTTCATACATTTTATAGCTAATTTTTTCTCTTCCTGCTTGTTGCAATCAAGATACTGGCAGAAAAAAAACATATTCAACCTGCGGTGGTATCCAACCACTTTGGACCGCCGTGTCACAGACACTAGACCAACTTCACATCCCTAAATTCCACCTGTCAAAAACATCATGCCTCCTGCTCCTACTCCCAACCAACCTCACCCTAATACAAAAACAGATTGCAGCCCTCACAATACTGGCGGCAAGGAACTTGCTAGCACTACATTGGAAATCACAGACCTGCCCATCCTTAGCCCAACTCCAAACCAAACTCACCCAATACAAAATCTACGAAAGAATGGCAATAATATCCCCCCCAAAAAAACTTGCATTTGATATGGGTTGGGGGAATTGGGAGGGGGCGGTGGACGAGGAGGGAGGTATACCCGGGCCAGACCCTGTTCTCCAATGAGGGCAAGACTCATACAGGACACGAACAATGCTTATACCACATTCTATCAGTACTCTCCATCACTCCCCCACTCCCCTTCATCCCCCCCGCCCACCCCTCCGGGCTCTACCGGCCCTCCCCCTCCCGTCCCCTACCAAGTTTGCGCCCTACCACTAGGGCTACCCACTGATACACCAACATACTCATCAAAAATGAGGCATAACTCCGGTACTTCCTAACCCGCACACCTGGGACTAACTAGTGCACGAACCATCATAGGCTAAACAGCCTACATTCATAACTACGATGACTGAGCAGACCATTCATGCACACAACCATGGTTACGAGAGGATTCCCTGGTATGGCTCCCACCCCAGAGCCAAACCACATGGACACTTAGGCGATAGCGTATACAACCCAACGAATTAACAGCCTACGCATATACTTAATTTACTATGAAGAAATGCATGCATGTACTAATCCCCCCATGTATTCACTCAGGTTCCGCAAAATTTCTGTGAACGTGATGTTTATGTCAAATACTGTAACACTGTATCCCCCCCGCTAACATACCCTTTTTTCCTTCTGTACCCCTGACCACATATTGAAGATATAATAAAATACAAATTTGAAAAAAAAAAAAAAACATATTCAAGAAACCAAGCCTACATTGTTAGTTCTTAGATTCCTTCGAACATATAACGTGTTGAGAAGAATTATTTGTACCTGAGTGTGTGAAACAGTCATATTTCAAATTGCTATAACACCATGATAAGTGTTCTAGAATGCTCAAGTCAGTGTATAATAGATACAAATAATTTTTTTATAATGCAAACACTGTACGCAGAGGAATATTTTGGAAAATAAGAAACGTTGCTTTTGCTTATAGCCATTCTTATTAAGTAAATGGTAGATGAAGAAGGCAGCTTCTGTGTCCATGCTGTACTACATCATGGTATGTCCAGTTCGTTGTCATGGGGACATTCGTTTTACAAAAATAGTCATAGCAGAGGTTGTCCCTGTCTCTCAACAATCAGGATCTTATTGTTATGGTCTATAGGGTTTGATCTGATAGTACAATCTCCTATCAAGCAGGGGTTTAATGAAAAATTTAGTTCCCAGTCATAGGTCCCAGCCAATTCATGCAATCCACTGATATATCTTTAGCTCTGTTTATAGTCTTTTCAAGTCGTAGCAGTTACATGTTGCTATGTGTGTATTGAGCACACCATTAAACGTATCATTTATTGCCCCTCCGGTCATCCTAGCCTATTCATTCAACACTTTTCTTCCTGGCTACCCCAGTTTATCTCCTCTAGCACTCCTTTATACTCAGCTGCTCTGACTCCTCTCGACTGCTCTCTGTAACCTCTTCCTTTCGGCCTCATGCAGTGGTCTAACTTAGCAACTCTCTTGATCTCATCTTTACCCATCTCTGTACCACCTCTAATCTCTCCAACGCCCCATTTCCTGTATCTGACCATCGGCTGACCATTGACATCTGCATACCCCGTACCCAAATTATACCACCCTCGATACATCATTCTAGCAGAAAACTCCACTGTGTTGACCTACTTTCTTCGCCTGTTGCGGTTCCTCTTCCTACTAACTTGACCACTGCAAATTTTACAACTCACTTCACTGAGAAGATATCTGTGATCAGAGAAGAGATATTTAATATATCTGGCTCTCCCCCTACCTCTCCCAGCACTCTTTCAGTATTTCTTTCACTGGCTCTTCCTTGCTTCTGCAACCCCTCCATGTTGGTGTTTCCCAAGGTTCTATACTTGCTCCCCTACTGTTCTTGATCTATACTGTCTCCCTTGGTAAAACTCATTTGCTCCTTTGGCTTTCAATATCACTTCTATGCAGATGACACGCAAATCTATCAGTCTTTTCCTGATCTCTTACCATCCATCATTATTCCTGTCTCTGACTGCCTCTCTGCTATTTCTAACTGGTTGGCTGCTCACTTCCTTAAACTTAACCTATCCAAAACAGAACTTCTTGTCTTTCCTCCGTCAAG
Organism: Pelobates cultripes; assembly: GCA_933207985.1. Classification (NCBI taxonomy): domain Eukaryota; kingdom Metazoa; phylum Chordata; class Amphibia; order Anura; family Pelobatidae; genus Pelobates; species Pelobates cultripes. The sequence goes on from OW240915.1 coordinate 44,105,639, forward strand.
TTTTGTTACTTCTGTTTCTGTCTCCCTCCAAGTCAATGACACTTCCTCCAGCATTACCTCACAAGCTTGCTGCCTAGATGTTCTCTATGACTCCAATCTCTTTATCACCCATCATGTCCAGTCACTTGCCAAATCCTACCACTTCCATCTCAAAAAGATAGCGCTTATCCACCATTATTTAATGCCAGATGCGGCTAAGGTGCTGGTCCATGCCACTATCCTCTCTTTTCTTGACTACTGCAATCCGCTTCTCAGTGGTCTCACGTGTTCCTAGCGCGCCCTGTTACAGTCTATAATGAATGCAGTGACGAGGCTCACCTTCCTGTCAGCCTGCAACTCCCATGCCTTCCTCCTCTAACAGTCCCTATACTGGTTTCCCGTATAGAGCTAGTAATAAGATATAGAGCTTATTTAAACATTTTGATACTTGCTTACAAATCTCTACATGACACTGATCCTACCTTTCTATCCTCCTTAATACACAAGTATGTCTCATCCATGTCCCTGCACACTTTGCCGAGGATCTGCATCTATCCTTTCTTCATAATCGCACCTCTGACACTCTACATTCCTTCAAAAATTTTATTAAAAACTCACTTTCTCAGGAAAACACATCAATGAAACTACCAACCCCACACCCTGGTAACCCACCTTGCTTGTTCTCCTGCAAATGTCATCCAAAAAAAACAAAAACTAAACCTTCATTGAAAACTATTTTTGCAAAATTCTTTTCCCATACATTTAATATATTCTACCCTAACCTCTTGTGTCACTTTATCCCACTTCCTTTAGAATGTAAACTCGTTAGAGCAGGGCCATCAACACCCTTGTGTGTCCAACTCATATTGACACAAATACTTGTCTGTTAGTGTGCCCATGGTAGAGCCCTGTGCAATCATAATAATATTATAAAATATATCTAATCATGGGTAATCTATAACTTCTGAAATAGCAAACTTTATCCGTCACTGGAAATTTTTTGGGAACCAGCAAAATATTAGTATTAGGGGTTCATCGTTGCATGTACAGCAGTCTCTTTTGATTGCTGAATTTCTACAGGAATTGGCTCATAGTTGCTTATAGTTGTTCATATATAATTTTTTAGGTAAGGTTTTCTACTGCAAAGTGCACAGTTTGGTCCTACAGGATACTGTCAGATGCTCAATCATGGAAGGTAGCGACCTGTTACTGTTTTTGTTTCTTCACTAAGTTTTTTGTATTCAACTAACCATGTTTTTTTAAACATAAAAAATCTAGAAATCCTAGCTCGGTGGACTTCTGTTTGCCAAGATTTGTATCATTGATGGAAAAACTACGATGTTATGCCTGTCAAATTGTATTATTTAATGTGCTGAATTTGGTTAATTCCACTAGCTCATCCAATTCAGTTTGAAAAAGCATTAGCAAATTGTTACTAACAACTTTGGATTCCATCAATCTATGATGAGACGAGTAGTGTACATAGTTTTTTTTTTTTAAAACCACACACTGGAAACATTGATTCCAGAAGTTGTTGTCAAACTGAAATCACTCCAACAGAAGGTTTACTATACCTTGTAGGTCATAAAGAAAAGTGGAATACCTGCTTTCGCAGAACTACATTTCCTGTGAAGCAAAGGATCTAAGGTTGAAAAGATATACCTTTTGGCCAACCTTGCCCTGGATCTGCAAGCATGATACTGCAACAAATAACCTATAGTCATATAAACTGTCCAAGTGGGTTACTGTGCTGCTGAGTCATCCTTATCCTAGGACCAACAGAATGTGAAAGGAACCATTCACTTGAAAGGACTGTTTTGGGGTTGTTTGTTGAAAAATGTTGTTTTTTTAATTAAATAGTAGCTGGAAGTTTCTTAAAAGGTTACACCAAGCCCCCTTACCACTTTAGTGTTTTGATGTGGTCAAGGTGCTTGGAGTCTGTATGTGTATCAGTTCACTGGTTAGTGCGCCATGTGCGCTCGAGACTTGCATTGGCATGTACACTTAAGGCCTGGCTAGTAGCCTAGAACTTGAAATTTTTAAGCATACCAAGGATTCCAAATATTACCTTTCTTGAATTGTACAATGACCAAGCAAATTATCTAGACTGGCATTGGAAGAATTCATGTTTGGTATAATTCCATTTTGCACCAGTAATCTCTAAAATAGAATGTTGATCTTTTCATTAAAGCAAATGGAAATCATACAACATGACAACAATTCTAAAGGGAGAATTGTTGGAAATTCAAAGAGAATTCAAAGTAAATTTAACATTTTTCACCAAAATAGTTGAATTTAAAACATACCTAAATTAGTTTTTTTTTTACAATTCATCTTTTCTATCCTTTGAATTCCTGACATTTCTCACTTTAATGAATAACACTTTTAATCTACGACCAAATGGGTGAAGCAAAAGAAATGATGCATTTTTAATTGGTTCAGTCAACATTCTTTTTGTAACCTTGATGAAATGTTGTACCATGACCTGACGCAAGCAGTTCAAATAATATAGCCCAAAAATAATAACAATAGTAATGGTAAGCTGTTTCTGTAAAGAGAAATTAGCTAAAATACTTTGAAGAGATTTGTAGGTTTGATCAAAAGGTTGTGGTCATTGCACCATCAATTTCTAAATCTAAGGGTGTAAGTACTTTTTCCAACATAGACAGTAACTGTTATATCAATGTCTTCATAAAACATGACATTTCTTTTATTAGTTTCTCTTTATGTAACTGAAACTTCATGAAAATGATATTTAGTATTAAAGTATTTTAGGAATGCTAATATCTCTGAAATACTGTCTGTTGTCTATGGAGGATGTCTCACTTGTAAATGTCAGCCCTATTTGTGCATTTTAATTAAGACTGAAGAAAATCCGGTACATAATATGCCTTTATGTGTGTAGCCATGTTGTCAAAAGCAAGAGAGGCACAAGTACCCAGAATATTTTAATCTAGAGTTGGACTCTATCACAACTATAAGCTTTACGTAGTACTACTGCCGCCTTAAAGCGGAACAGTAGTTCCCCAACCAGTCCTCACGCCCTTCTACCAGTCCAGGATTTAGGGATTACCCAGTTGTGTCCAGGTGTTTTTAGAAAACAAACAAAAAAACACTGTGGGCACTTTCTAAGTCCTGGACTGGTAGGAGGGGGCGTGAGGACTGGTTTGGAAACCACTTCTATAACTTATTACTTTTCTATACAAAGGTATGTTAATTTTATGATTTTTTGTTGCACGAATAAGGTCAAAATTATTGTAAATACGAGGTCTGCTTGGAAAAAGTCCAGCCATTGATAATATAACGAGAACGGTTTGCCGACATTGATGTAACAGCCAAGAAGCATGGACTGGAATGCACATGCATGAACAACGAAGACCCCACTGTACTAGTCAGTGGAGGAGCTAGATGCCATTGAGTGAGCATGTGTACTGTGTTGCCGACACATTTAAAATGAGTGAGCGGGTAGAGCAATGAATCTGCATCAAATTTTGCGTTAAGCTAAAACATTCCTCCGCGGAAACTATTTGGATAATTCTGAAAGTTTTCTGAGACAATGAAATAAATGCAGCGGAAATAAAGGTGAAGCACAAATGCTTTAAAGATGGTCGAGAATCTGTTGAAAAGTTTGGCACCATGCAACCTCTGGCTTTTCCCAAAACTAAAATCACATTTGAAATGGAAAAGATTTCAGACTGTCAATGAGATTCAGGTAAATATGACAAAGTAGCTGATGGCGATTCCAAAAAAGATTTTGCAGAGTGTTGTGAACAGTGGAAGAAATGCTGGAAGAACTGTATGAGGTCCCAAGGTGCCTACTTTGAAGAGGACTGAGGCGTCATTGTCCCAGAGACTGGGCCCCTTAAAACAGCATTAACACCCAGCACTCCCAAGCAACCAAGTCTTGCAGAATCTTCTGAGCAGAGACTGGGCCCCTTAAAACAGCATTAACACCCAGCACTCCCAAGCAACCAAGTCCTGCTGAATCTTCAGAGCAGAGACTGGGCCCCTTAAAACAGCATTAACACCCAGCACTCCCAAGCAACCAAGTCCTACAGAATCTTCTGAGCAGAGGTATCATCTCTGGAAAATCAACTCAAGAATTCCTGCATTACTGTTTCCTTTAAACTCTTATTTTAAGATTGTGTTCTATTCCATCTCCCTCCCTATACTATCACTGCTTAATTGATAACTATATCTCCCATCCTGATCTTCTGTTTTTGTTTTTCTTAAAGTTGGTATGATCATGTCATTTTATGTTCATTCTTGTGTTTATGTTAATTGTTTGTTTAGCTAGTGTTACTACTCTCAATCTTGTAAATTTATGTTCATGGTTTATGACTTTCACCTATCTGATCCTTCATATCTTTTTATCCCAAATGTTCTCTCCTTTAGTTTTTCATCTCTAATTAATTACCCCAATAGCCCCATGTCTCCTCACCCATAATAGTGTGTTTTATTTCTTTTTTTTCTAACCTCAGACCTTATATTTCAGACTGGGCCCCTTAAAACAGCATTTACACCCAGCACTCCCAAGCAACCAAGTCCTGCAGAATCTTCTGAGCAGAGGTATCATCTCTGGAAGATTGCCCACCCTCCCATTCCCAAACCATCCCACCGCCCCATTCCCAAACCATCCCACCCCATCCCACCCCATGGTCATTACCTTACTTATAGATAGTGCAGATCAGCTGGTTTCCTAAACACACCAATCAAGTCACTAAACCTCTCCTCACCTGAAATCCTCTGTTAACATACTGCATCCTTACAATAGTTTAAACACTCATTGATATTTGTGTATGCATGTGATTTGTATATGTGTGTGTGTGTGTGTGTGTGTATATATGATCTACATATCTATATAATACACATTTTCTCTAATGTTCTCACTTCTAATTTTCACTTTAACACTAACTTCTCTCTTTACTAAAATATCCCTATCCTTTCGCTCACCTGTCCCTGGCAACATCATCGTCATTACTTCCACCTTACTCCCCTCCTCTCTCTATTCATCCCATGCACTCTTCACATACCTTTCCAGCCCATCTCCACCAACTCCTCCCAAATACTCTACATACATACCCGCCTACAAAACTTTCAAATCCTACTCCCACCTTCACTTCTTTTCTATCCTTCTGCTCCTAGCAGCTGGTGATGTCTCTCCAAACCCCGGTCCCATCTCGGCAAACTCACCATATACTAACCCAAGGATCCACACTAATCTCATAGCCATCTCATGTTGCTCTAAATCCTCCTTCGATACTGCCCTCTGGGACGCACGCTCTGTTTGCAATATTACTAAATCCCCTGCTGTCCATGACTTCTTCATCTTATATTCGTTCAATAGATTTACTAGCCTTAACAGAAACCTCCCCCTCTGACACTGTTACCCCTGCATCTTTGTCCTTCGGTGGTCTTCAACTTACCCACAACCCAAGAAACTCTGAATGTAAAGGTGGTGGTGTAGGGTTTCTCCTCTCCCCTTACTGCTCCTTTAAAACTCTACCCACCCCTCTTCCCTCTCTTTTCCATCATTTGAAATACATTCAATTCACCTTTTCAAACCCTTCTCTGCTAACATTGCTGTTATTTATCATCCCCCTGGTTCCCCTCTTCTCTTCCTTGACCGCTTTGCTGCCTGGCTACCCTATTTCCTCTCTTCTAACATTCCATCCCTAATTCTCGGGGACTTCAATATTCCTATTAACCCACCTTTGACCTCTGCAGCCTCTAAACTACATTCAATTACTTCCTTCCTCGGGCTATCACAGTAGGCTAATTCTCCCACCCATGTAGCTGGCAATACCCTTGACCTAATCTTCACTTATGCATGTACAGTATCTAATATCTGCAACACTCCATTTCCTCTCTCTGAAATCTACCTCTTATCATTTGCTCTCGAATACTCCCTCACCCAACAACCTCTGCCTAACCCCCCTCAACTCAGGAGGAACCTTAATTCTATTGATCTCCATCACTTGTTAGCTGATATTGATTCATGACTGCTGTCCATCCCTTCCCTCTCCTGTCCTTCACTGGCCATCTCCACATATAACACTACCCTCACCTCTGTCTTGAACGCTGCAGCACCGCTCCAAACAAGCACCTCGAGGAGGACCCGCCCCCAACCATGGCATACTAAATCAACTAGCTACCTGCAAAGATGCTCCCGTTGTGCTGAACGCTCCTGGAGGAAGTCTCACACCCAGTCAGACTTTCTCCATTATAGATTCATATTGTGTTCATACAGCGCAGCCCTTGCCCTTGCCCTTGCCAAACAGTCCTACTTTCCCTCTCTCATTAGTTCATGCTCCCGCAATCCCAGGCGTCTCTTTGACACCTTTAATTCTCTGCTTCGCCCTGCTGCGGCCACCCCCCAAACTAACCTTACTGCTAATAACTTTGCATGTTACTTTACTGACAAGATTGAACAGCTAAGGAAAGAATTCTCCCCTCCTTGCCATTCTGTTTCTCAACCACACATAGATCATGCCTTTCCTACCCTTCAGACATTCTCCCCGACTACTGACCAAGAGGTGGCTGCTCTTCTCTGGTCCTCTCACCCCACCACTGGCCCGCTCAATCCTGTCCCATCTCACCTTATTAGATCTCTTTCTACTTGTCTCGTGCCTTCTTTAACGCACATCTGCTCTCTCTCTTCTGGAATTGTCTCTGCTGACTTTAAACATGCCACTGTAGTACCTATACAAAAAAAAAACATCCCTCAACCTGTACATCCCCTCTAACTATCGTCCCATATCCCTGCTCCCTTTTTCCTCAAAGCTTCTGGAAAGACTTGTCTTTACCCGTGTGTCTCATTTCCTCAATTCCAACTCTCTCCTCTTCAATCTGGCTTCCATCCTCTCCACTCTACTGAGACTGCGCTTATCAAAGTTACTAATGACCTAATCGCAGCTAAATCCAAAGGCCACTACTCCATACTAATTCTTCTTGACCTCTCAGTGGCCTTTGACACCGTTGATCGTGCTCTCTTTCTTCAAACTCTTCAATCACTTGGTCTCTGTGACTCTGTCCTCTCGTGGTTTCGTGGCTTTCCTCTTATCTCTCCCAACGCTCATTCAGTGTATCTTTTTCTAATGATACCTCCTCCCCTCGTCCTGTCTCGGTTGGAGTCCCCCAAGGCTCTGTCCTTGGTCCCCTTCTATTTTCTCTTTATACTGACTCTCTTGGCAAACTCATTACCTCTTTTGGATTCCACTACCACCTGTATGCTGATGACACCCAGTTATATCTCTCCTCCCCGGACCTCTCCCCCGCCGTCCTGCAACGTGTCACTGCTTGCCTTTCTTCCATCTCTGACAGGATGTCCTCCCGCTTTCTGAAACTCAATCTCTCTAAAACTGAGCTCCTTGTCTTTCCTCCTCCTAACACTGATCCTCCTCTTTTGCTCTACCTTCAGGTTTGTGGTACCCACATCAGTCCATCCTTGCAAGCGCGCTGTCTTGGCGTAATACTTGATTCTGGCCTCACATCCAGCATGTTGCCAAATCCTGTAGATTCCATCTTAAAAACATAGCCCGCATCTGCCCCTTTCTTGCACCGGATACTACCAAGGAGCTTGTCCATGCTCTAGTAATTTCCCGCATGGATTATTGTAACCCTCTCCTGATTGGTCTTCCCAAAAGCCGTATTGCACCGCTACAGTCCATAATGAACGCTGCTGCCAGACTGATTTTCCTCTCTAGTTGTTTCTCTCACACCTCACCCCTCTGCCAGTCCTTACATTGGCTTCCTGTATGCTATAGGAGTCAATTCAAGGTACTAATTCACACCTATAAAGCACTGAACAACTCTAGCCCCTCTTATATCTCCTCACAGATCCATAGGTATGTCCCTTCTCTGTCTCTCCGCTCTGCCCGTGACCACCTCCTGTCCGTTGTCTGCACCCGTACGGCCAACTCACGCTTGTAGGACTTCTCGCGGGAGGCTCCCTTCCTATGGAATAGCCTGCCTACCGCCATCAGACTCTCCCCTAGTCTTGCATCTTTTAAGAAGTGCCTTAAAACCCATCTCTTTAGGAAAGCTTATGGCCTCACAGAGTAACCTCTACCTCACATACCTGTCTCTTGCTCTCTTCTAAAGGGCAGCCCACCTTATTTGACTGCAAATTCCTGTCCTAATGTGTTTTACACCCCACCTCCTATAGAATGTAAGCTTGATTGAGCAGAGTCCTCTTCAACCTATTGTTCCCGTAAGTTTATTTGTAATTGTCCTATTTATAGTTAAATCCCCCTCTCATAATATTGTAAAGCGCTACGGAATCTTTTGGCGCTATATAAATGGCAATAATAATAATAAAATGCACAATGTTTCTTCAATAACAGTCTCTATTTTTCACATTTCATGACTACATACTTTCCAGACAGACCTCGTATATCACAACGTAGTTGTGGCTTGACTGTGTACAACAACAATAATAATAATATGTAGTTCTTATATTGTACTTGTATTCAGAGTGCTTTACAAACATAGTACTTAATCACAGGTGGGTTTACAGACATAATTATACATAATTAGACATACTGCTACAAAATGAACAGAAATAATATGCTGTCCATTCTGTAACGTGTATGTTGTTTCTAGATGCCCAGTTTAGGTTTTTGATGTTCCAAAATCAACCAGAAGAGATCAGCCCCAAGTTGTATTTTCCGTTTAGTCCTTTTAACAACAATCCCATCACAACATCATCTGACCCTATAGGTTTTCTTTAAAAAAATACTTTATAACTCATATGTGGTTTCTCTTACAATGCGGTACTACGGGAGCTGTAGTTACTTGATAGTTTGATAGCAAAGGCTGTGATTCATAATCTTACGTTGAGTATTCAACAATAAATTCACATTAAAATGCAGTAATGTTCCACATTTGTTCTTGCCACACTCTGGTTCTCAACTACCCTGGCAATTTCACATTATACAGGCTACAGCGGCATTGTTTATACCGTTCAATAGCTGCCTCAGAAAATAAAAACCTATTTAAATCAATGCGTAGTATGGCAAGGAACAAAATAAAAGAAGGAAATAATTGGAATACAGAAACAACATCACCTCCATTTAAATATAAAGAATATGCAGAGCTTTTAAGAAAAAAATTAGATTATATTTAAAAAAAAATCTGAATGTAAAAGAAGTCAATAAATACACGATGGAGGTAATCTCCCGTTGCCAGCATGTAAATCAGCTCATGCTGAGAAACAAGATTAAAATGAAAAACAATTATGAAATGTTTCCTTGTGTAATTTGAATAATAAAGCTGTAGAATAATTTTGTATTTGCTATTTGAATAATTTTTGTAATGTTTGAAAATCTTATAATGTATTTCAAGAGAGCTACTAATGCTTGAGTGCTAGAACTGCAAAACTATTCATTAACCATTGTACTTTACTGAAAATAACTTCACGTAGTTCTTGCGGAATTAGAGTTACAAAGCCACAAGTTGTTTTATAATATAAGACTCCATGCTATTGTAAGACATAAAATCTCTGCTAAAAGTTTTTAAATTTCTATGTGATAATTTCTCTTGAGTTTTCCTAGATATTTCGTTTTTATTTTAAATGCAGACTTTATTATAAAATAAAAGCCATAATAATCAATGTTCAAATATACGTGGGTTGTCATGAACGCACCCTACTCCAAGAGTGTGCGTGACGTAGTTGTGGTGGTGAAAGGGTTAAAGTTCACTATTTATCTACACTAGACCGGAAATAATGACAAAATCCCCCTTTTTACACCACCCACACTTAAACATAATAATATAACTATTACTATTTTAATGCTGCCATCATCAAGACAATTTGTAAATGGGGTGCCTTGGTCCCCCAGGTAAATACAATAATAAAACCCACCAAATATTACTTAGCACAATATTTAAGGAATTGCAAAAATACTAATTAGTCTCTTCAGAGATCGTGAGTCTTAACCAGACAAAGGCAGAACTTAATAAATCAATGTTTATTATGAGCAAAAAATAGTCACGGTGCATATAAAAATACATGATAAACAAATAATTTTCACCAACAACAGATAAAAACAAAAAAAAATTAAAATACAGAAGTCCTAATTACTCACTTAGGTTTTCAAAGTAAAACTTCTGCCCAGGGCTTCTCTGGCAAGGAAGGATGATGGTGACTCACTCAAAATTAGATCTTGGCCCCTAGCAAGTACACCAAGACCTTTCAATATGACTTGTTATATACACTTTAGATTCATCTCAAGTTCTCAGCCTTCCCAGAGGCGGAGATAAGGCGTACCTATAGACACAATAAGTAGCCACTCCCTTGGGTTCCAGAAAACAACAAGCCAAATATAAACTTTTGGTTTTATCTCCTCTACTGTACTTGCTACAGAAATAATAATTGCCTATATGAATGTGTTACCATTTTCTTATTCCAGGGATATATCACATGACTTACGTGTGACCTACTATAGCAGACATCACAACCCCTGCCACCCGGTTTAAGTTGTATAAGCAGTGTTTAGACTTGATTAAAAGGCTGTGCTTGTCCCATTCTAAATATAATAAAGATGAGGTGTTATTATTAATCTGTGGGTAAGTTTTAATGTTTCTCTTGGATATGATACTAGAACATACTGGTCTTCATGAAACTAATACCATTACCATATCAAAGGATTGAACTATCCATTGATAGTTTCAAGCCATATGGTCAAAGTAGGGAATGCCCTTTTTGATCTATCAAAGGCCCTGCAAGGTGAGACATTTTACACTTGAGATGCCTGTATGTCTAGTTTCAATGTAAACTTGTTCACATTGTTTACATTGAAACTAAACATACAGGCATCTCAAGTGTAAAATGTCTCACCTTGCAGGGCCTTTGATAGATCAAAAAGGGCATTCCCTTTCATACTTTGCAGAAGCCCCTTTTGATCAAAAGAGCAATTCCTCTCTGCCATTTGTCCTCTGTCCAGGGGTCACACTACACAAGTTATATTAAGGACAATATTCCATATAGCAATTATAAATTATGCACCCTTGCTGTGACATGGGTAATGAATTTTGTTGGTGGATGTAACCTCGGACAAAGAAATGGGAGTCAACTTGACCCATGTTCTGTTCCTGTTGCAAATCTTTTCTGGCCATGGTTTCTGGTATCCAGTACTCTTTTTACAACTCTTGTTTAGTTTTTTTCTGGTTTTCTATTCTATGTCTGGTTTTCATTATGCTGGGCTTTCTGGGTTCATTCCTTTATTCCGTTCTTGGAATTCCCAGTCTCCTGGATTCCTTTTAATATTTGTTTTTTTGTTGCCACACCTGTTCCTTTGCCATTAATCCTTTTGTTTCAGTGTTCATGCAGGCAGTGGTCTAATTTCCTCTGCTCCTTTCCTTGCAGGTAAGTACTGCGTGTGTTTTATTTTTATTTATTTTTATTTTAGTCATGCATATCTAGTCAGTTAGGACCCACTGTAATTGGAGTACTTTGGCGCAGTGGTGGGATGCATACATATTGGCCATTTATATATGTCTAAATCTCCAATGTTTATTACATTTATAGTACTTAGTTATGTATCCTCTTGTTTTGCCTTGTATCTCTTGTCTTGTTTTATTTTGTCTTGTATTCCCAGTTCATGTACAGTCCTGTCCTGTCCTGCCCCGTCTATGTCCTGTTTATGTTTCCCTCATGTATTGTGTACATGTTCTGGGTTCTGCTTTCTGGGTTCTTCTAGTCTTGGCTTTTTAAAAATTCTTAATTTTTTTGTTGTGCATTGCAAAATCACAATCTGACAAAGCCCGTACACATATCATGTAACATGTAACATTATACAGTAGCGTTCTCAGGACTGGCTTGGCTTAGATGCACATTTTTACAATTTTGTTGGAACATAAAACCAGATACATTGGCATCAAAAGTAACAGCTTTGATTATAGGTAATACCATGTTTATATCAGAACCAGCTCGTATTTTCAGCAAGCTAGTGCTAGGCCAGCAATATCTGTGAGCCTCTGCCGCTTACCAGGTATATTCTATAAATTTGTTGTGCTATACATTAATGCAGGTCGATAAGACCAAGACACATATTTTATAACAAATAACGTTGTACAGTAAACTTTTCATGGCTGGCCTGATACTAATGTACATTTTTAAGTAACGTTTCCAAACAGAAACTCAGGTACTTAGTTAGCTATAGAAGTAATGTCAGTATAAGCTGACACGTGTGTACATTACAAATTGTGCTTTCTGTTGGAAACAAATACAGATCCCTGTATCCGTAGTTCTCTTGCTACATGCCCTGTGAAGGCCAGGGCTGTGATATACTAAAACATAAGAAAGTAAAGAAAAAAAGGAGCTTCAGAGAGTAAGACATGAAATACAAGATGAGAGAAGGAAAAAGAGAGAAAAAGAAGAAGGATAAAAAAAAGATCAGGAAAGACAAAGAGTGAAAGGAAAGAAAAGAAAGATCGGGGTATCTAAACACGCGGTGGGGCACCAGAGGGCGTGAGGAAGGAGGGGGCTAAGGGACAAGGGAGGAGGGGGACCGAGACAAATTCATGAAGACCCTCCCTGCACCTAAGTGCTCAGTGGGCTATCATCCCACGGCTCCCACAGTTTCTGGAACGTCCCCGTTGTCCCTCTAACCCTAGCAGTCAGATCATCCATTAAGCGTAGTTCCCTAATTCTCGTTATAACGCTCGCTATGTGTGCTCAGCTATTCTATTCCCTCAAGTTCCTCACCAAGATCTCTCTCCCATCGTGCGATGTATGCTAGTCCCCCCATTCCTTAGTTTCCGTGCATAGATGTGCGTACAGTTGGGTTATGAGACCCCTGGGATATTCTCTGAGTTACATATTGATTCGAAGAATGTCAGTGTCTTATGTGCTAAGGATTTTATATGTGGCTGTCTAGCAAAGTCTTTAATCTGTAAATATCTAAAAAAAATCATTAGGTGTTAGATGTCTTCCCTGTTTAAGATCATCGAAGGTGATTATCTCAGGACCCTGGTATAGATGGTTAATCCTTTGTATGCCTGCTCGTTCAATATACCTGACGTTCTTTGCCTCCATTCCCGGGGCAAACGCTCTGTTGTGTAGTATCAGCATAAGGGGAGAGGGAAAGGACGCCAGTCCAAATTTGGAGTCCCATAGTCTGAGGGAGTTCAGAATTGCCGGGCATGTAACCCTAATCAGAGGCCTGTGTTCCCTGGGGACCCACATCACGAACTGGGGGAGATCCGCGCCCATCATTAGTGATTCTATCGCCACCCATTTCCGCTCATTGGGGGGCGAGTGCCACAAAGCAATCGGTGTCAGCTGTGCTGCCACGTAGTAATAGAATAAATTAGGGAGGCCCAGACCTCCTCTCGGTTTAGGTCGGTATAGAATATGCCTAGCTATGCGGTGTCTTTTATTTTGCCACACAAAGTTACCAATAGCTCGTTGAAGTGGGTTCAGAAGTGTTTTGGTCAGAGGTACCGGTAGTGCCTGGAAGAGGAACAGGGCCCTCGGCAAGATATTCATCTTCACCGAGTGGATCCTTCCTATCCAGGAGATCGTTTTTTCATTCCATCGTTCCATATCTTGTATTAAAGTACCCCATAAGGGGGTATAGTTTCGGGCGTATAAATCCCCGGGATCAGCAGTCAAGTGAATCCCCAGGTATTTGAGGGAGTGCATTTCAATCTTGATACGATACTTGGTGTGTATACGATTAGTCTCCATTACTTGCATCGCTATGGGGAGTGCGCTAGATTTTGTCATGTTCGCCTTGAAGCCTGATATTTCCCCATACGCTGTTATAACTTCGCTTAGGGCCCCCATTGAGATCTCTGGTCTCGTAATCGTCAGTAAGACATCATCAGCATATGCCGCTACTTTAAATTCTCTATCTCCCATGTATATCTGGATTTGTTCTAAGCTCCTGTAGAAAGGGTTCCAATGAGATAACAAACAACAATGGGAAGAGAGGGCAACCCTGTCTTGTGCCGTTGAAAAGCTGAAATGGGGAAGGTATGGCACCCAAAATCCGAACTTGAGCTCTAAGGTTGCTATACATGGCCCGTACCGCCGTGGTATATTCCGCTGGGAATCCTAGGTGTTGTAGTAATGTGAACATATAATGCCACTTAAGTCTGTCAAAAGCCTTTTCGGCATCAATCGAAATGGCTAAAGTAGGCGTACTCGTAATTGATTGTTTCTATATGAGGTCTATGGTTCTACGGGTGTTTTCAAATAATTGTCTCCGTGGTATGAAACCAACTTGGTCTGGGTCTCTCAAAGATATCAAATGTGGGGAGAGACGGTCCGCCTGTATTTTAGCGAACAGCTTCATATCATGATTTATAAGGGAAATGGGCCTATAGCTACCCGGGAGTAATGGGTCTTTGTCCGGTTTAGGCAACAATACTATGGACGCCAGTGCCATATCCTGGTCTGGCGTGCCGCCCTCTCTGAAGCTATTAAAAAGTTTGAGCAGGTGGGGCACTAGGTCCTCCCTAAAGATCTTAGTAAGACCCATCAAAACCATCCGGCCCAGGTGCTTTGTTACCTTTGAGACCTGTAATTGCCCTTTCTACGTCCTCCTCCGTGATTTCCGCTGCTAATTGGTCTTTGGCCACTTGTGAGAGTTTTGGCAGATCCAGCTTGGACAAGAATCGGAGGATACGCTCCGTCTCTTGTTCCTCCCCCCCACCAGGGTTCGGCGTATGATTATATAGCGTTTTCTAGAAGTCCCTAAAGACTCCATCGATTTCCTTTGGTGTGATTTAAAAATGAACCATCGGGATGCCTAATTGAGGTAATATGAGTATGTCCTTGTCTAGGCCGCAGAGTCCTAGCCAGTAGGGTATCCATTTTGTTTGCCTTTTCATAAAAGGCCCTTTTGGACCACGTCATGGACCTTCCCGCCTCATCTAATAACAGTTCTCTTATCTCTTGTCTCCTATTTTCTACCTGTCGCAACGTATCCCTGTCAAGGTTTGTCTGATGTCTCTGTTCTGCCGTCTTAAGGTCCGTGAGCAGCCTTCTCGAAGTTTCCACCTTTTGTTTTTTCCAAATCGTTGCTAAGCATATAAAAGTTCCCCTTACTACCATCTTGTGTGCTGCCCAGAATGTGCTTATGTTTATGTCAGGGGTTGTATAGATGGTAAAAAAATTCGACTAAGTCTTTATGTACCTGTTCTTGGATTTTAGGATCCCGTAGTAGGGATGTATTAAGTCTCCAGGTCCAGGGAGTTGCTGTGCATAGGCCGCCTAGTGTGACTGAGATGTCAGCGTGGTCTGACCACTTGATAGAACCCACAGCAGATTTGATAGTACACGTGAGGCAACTGTCATTAGTTAGGAAGAAATATACCCTCGAATGTGTTCCATGTGGGGCGGAATAATAAATGTAGTCGATCACGCCTGGGTGCTGAGCCCTCCATACATCAACCAAGCCAGATCGACGCATGAAATCGTGTAGCAGTTTATCCTGCCCCCCTCTCCCTTCTGACCTAGGCATTCCCCCATGAGCACTTCTATCGACTGCTGGACTCGGTGCCGCCCCTACTAAAATCATGCCTGTAGGTAAAGCCTGACATGGAGTGGGAACATGCTTAAATGGGGTGCTGCTGGGGGCCAATACATACAGTAAAAAATGTGTTTTTAATAAAACTCACAAAATCGGTCAGCATCAAAGTAGCTGTTTAGTAGATAGGGAGTGCGCTGGATTTTCATTTTTTACTGTATGTATCGGCCCCCAGCAGCACCCCATTTAAGCATGTTCCGGTGAGTGCAACCAACCCCTTGTTTTTTCATATACATATATTCAGGGCCGTGACATTGAAAATAAATGGAAGACTTGTAAGATTAAAAAAAAAAAAGTAATTTTTTTTTCAGTCTTTTCTTCACGAGTAATTAAATATAGTTACTGGCACATAAAATTGATATTTCAGACACCTGGTATCAGTTATTTTTTTTCTCATTTCAAAGTGGGGCTCCAAACAGATGAAACGTTGCTCAGTCAAACCCAATTTTTCTGCAGGGATTAAATGCCCAAGGATTATATTAATAATGGATATGTATCTAGAATAATATCCACTCTAGGAGGAACCTGTAAGTATCTGTCAGTCAGTCTCTTAAACTCTGAAAACAGATGATTTGAATTCATGTTAGCAGCATGAGGAAGCCTTGGCGATGGAAAGGAGACGGGTGTACTAAAGATGATAGGATTACTACTGTTGTTTGCCCTTTTTCTACAACTTGTCCAAAGCAGTAAATCAAGACAAGCTTGATGAAAAAAGGCAGAGTCTTGGAATTCTAGCTGCTTCGATCCTGCTGGTATTTTCCTATTATAAATCTGCTGTCAAAATTGAGAGCCTTACTTGTGGCTTAATTTTACACAGGCACAAACACCTTAGTTCAACATGTTTGGCAGAGAATGTGTTCATACAGACATGGTCTCATTTAATTCAATTCCATTGCACAAGGAAATCCACACTTGCTCTTTTGTTTCCTATGGAGTCTATGATGGAATAGTCTGGAGAATCTCTAAATAAAATGTGAATTATGATATGTGGCTTCTGAAATAGTTTTTTTGTTTTTTTGGCGGGGGTTTTTTCTTTAAATGCTATAATAACTGGTAAAGTTGAACAAGAGGTGGATAACTTTGAAATTGTCATTGTGGTTATGAGATTTTCGAGGGCAAAATAAAAATTTTTTTACACAATATGTTTTTTCTCATTAACTGTAAGCTTATCTAGGTGGTGTGTGTTCAGTGTATGACTGATATTGCAGGGACAATCAAAGCACAAAAGGGGATACTCCAAGCACCATGACCACTTCTGTGATTTGAAGTGGTCATTGTAGACTGCACATAGTGTTTAACCCCTCTCCTGGCAGAGGTGTCACTCCACCGCCAACAGCATCATTGGGGTGTCAGTAGCCAGCGTGGAACAAGAGTTCTGGGCTGGATAATATCAATTCTGTGGGTGTTGGACATTTGACGTCATCACACACAACATATTGGCGACAGGCATCTAATCGCGGGGTTCCCCCCCACAGAGGGCCCCTTGCATCCTTTCAGCCTGCTTTCCCCGTACATCTCTCCCCCCGACAGCTAAGGAGATCGACGTTAGTGGGGAAGGATCAGACTAAGGGGAGAGCATGACTTCTGTCCTGGAAAAGGGAATGTTGTAGCATTTTTTTTCGTTTAACTTTGACCTGGTAGGAATTACTCTAACCAAAACCTGCACTTTCTTAAAATGCTTGTTTTTTTTTGGTTGTAGTAAACATTTACATATATTTATTTAGGAGGAAAAACAAGAACCGGCCACACACTACCTATTGTTGTAAGGATAAAAATTACACACACATATGACGTGAATGTGTGCACATGTGTAGCGCACGTGTGCAGGTCCTCGGTGTGCGGGCCCTGGGGCAGCAATAGTTCCAGGCAGCAAACACACTATACATATATTTCTGTGTGTGTTTATGTATAGTGTGTGTGCTTCCTGGAACTATTGCTGCACCAGGTCCCGCACACCGAGGGGTCATATTGTGTGGCCTATGCACTTTGGACTACCTGGTGGACATGTCATCAGGGTCCTGGTCATGTGCTGTGGTACACTCACAGGGCGGATGCAATCCTTCATAGCTGCAGGGACTGGTGGAAGGAAGTGAGAGACTGTCACTTTCTCCCAGCTGTAGACTCTAAGCCACGTGGTAGGAGAATTGAAGGCAGAGTCTGTAAGGAGGGGTGCGCAAACAGCAGAACCAGATTCTATTTCCCCACAGCCTTGGCCAGCAGAAGCCACCCCTTGTACTCAAAAGGTAGGAAACAGAAGGGTGGCTAAAATTGCTAACATTTTGTAAATGTTGACCAGCATGTGTGTCTGTGTATCTGTCGGTGTGTCAGTGTTTTTATCTGTTTGTGTATATGCGTGTGCGCATCTGTGTGTTTGTATATTTATTTGTGTCAGTATTTGTATCTGTGTATCTGCATGTGTGCCAGTGTTTGTATGTGTTTCTCTGTGTATCTGCATGTGTGTCAGTATATGTATCTGCATGTGTTTCAGTGTTTGTAAATCTGTGTCTGTGTATCTGTATGTCTATCTATTTGTATGTGTGTCAGTGTATGTATCTGTGTGTATGCGTATCTTCATGTGTATCAGTATGTGTGTCTGTATGTGTCAGTATTTGTATCTGTGTATCTGTAAGAGTGTCAATGTTTGTATCTGCTTGTCTGTGTATCTGTGTGTCAGAATGTGTGTCAGTGTTTGTATCTAGGTGTCTGTGTTTGTGTATCTGTATGTGTGTCAGTGTGAATCTGAATGTGTGTCAGTGTGTGTATCTCTGTGTCTGTGTGTTTGTGTATCTGTATGTGTGTCAGTGTGTGTTTGTATGTGTCAGTATTTGTATCTCTCTGTCTGTGTGTTTGTGTATCTGTATGTGTATCTGTGTGTGTCTGTATGTGTGTCAGTGTTTGTATCTCTGTGTCTGTGTGTTTGTGTATCTGTATGTGTGTCAGTATGTCAGTGGATGCAGCAAGTTCCATTAGGCCAGTGCTGGGAAATGTAGCAGAGAAATGCTGCGGTAGCCCGTGCCAATTCTCTAATATAGTGCAGGTGAGAGAGACCAATTATGGCCTCTGTATTCGAGAGCTGACCCTGTAGGCCCCACAGCAGGAGAATGTGTTGGTCAGTGAGGGAAATCTTTGATCACCCCACCAGCCGTGCTGCCCATCTCCCGTCTACCACACCAAGACCATGGTGTTGGTGGCCTTGTGAGTAATCCGGCCCTGGCTCATGGCATGCTCGCACCCCCTGGTGCCTGCGTACCACAGGTTGAGAAACTAGGCCCTACTCCAACTCTCAAACTACCCCATTACAGCCAATAACCATATAATAGCTGTGTACATAACCATATATATATATATGTATAATTTCCTAAGTCCCAATTTCTTACAACAGCTGTTTCCATAAAAAATTATTTGTACTTCATTTTGTTGCACTCACAACCATCAAGCTTTTCTAGAATTGCCTACGTCACCATTCCCGTCAATCTATATTATTATTATTATTATTATTATTATTGCCATTTATATAGCGCCAACAGATTCCGTAGCGCTTTACAATATTATGAGAGGGGATTTAACTATAAATAGGACAATTACAAATAAACTTACAGGAACATTAGGTTGAAGAGGACCCTGCTCAATCGAGCTTACATTCTATATGAGGTGGGGTGTAAAACACATTAGGACAGGAATTTGCAGTCAAATAAGATGGGCTGCCCTTTAGGAGAGAGCAAGAGACAGGTATGTGAGGTAGAGGTTAGTCTTGGAGGCCATAAGCTTTCTTAAAGAGATGGGTTTTAAGGCATTTCTTAAAAGATGCAAGACTAAGGGAGAGTCTGATGGCGGTAGGCAGGCTATTCCATAGGAAGGGAGCCGCCCGCGAGAAGTCCTGCAAGCGTGAGTTGGCCGTACGGGTGCGGACAATGGACAGGAGGTGGTCACGGGCAGAGCGGAAAGCGCGAGAATGGACATACCTATGGATCTGTGAGGAGATATAAGAGGGGCTAGAGTTGTTCAGTGCTTTATAGGTGTGAATTAGTACCTTGAATTGACTCCTATAGCATACAGGAAGCAAATGTAAGGACTGGCAGAGGGGTGAGGTGTGAGAGAAACGACTAGAGAGGAAAATCAGGCTGGTAGCAGCGTTCATTACGGACTGTAGCGGTGCACTACGGCTTTTAGGAAGACCAATCAGGAGAGGGTTACAATAATCCATGCGGGAAATTACTAGAGCTACAAGCTATATCTATCTATTCCACTTGCATTCTTCTTCCCTATAATTACCCTCTGACCTTCTCATAACTCTCAGCATTTCTGTTTTGTAATGGATCTTTCACTTAAAACATTTTTCAGTTAACCAATGCTTTTCATATTTTGTGCAGTTGTTCACTAAACTGGGAATTGGGGAGAAGTTTACCTGCAAATCCCAAACATGTTGACACAATTATTACTAAACCGTATCTTCACAATCTATATACACGCTCATTTTATTGTCTGTCTCTATGAAATCAAAGGCAAATAGCAACATGCCAGTAATAAGCTGTCTGATTTCTATATGTTGTGGCAAATTGGTTTAACATTCCCTGGAAAATGCAGGAATTATTGAACGTAAATAATGTGAAAAATGCATTTTGAGTAAAAAAGAATGATTTCACCTTTGCTATCCTATGTTAAAAAGGTAAACCCATGCAGTGTTTCCCTAAATTAAAACTCTCATATTTCACACTCTAACAGCGATGTAGTATTTGATGGAATACATATGAATCACAGCCAGGACCCCAAAGGAGGGACATACCATCATATATACAAAATAAATTGATATTGCTTTTAAATACATCATGGAATACAACACTCTTCTTCCCAGCTTGCCGTCTGGTGCTGATGAGTCTCGATGTTTAAACGAATTAAGCTGACCTCTTTTCATGGACTTGAAAAATCTTACAAATACATTAGTCAAATGACAAAATAGTAATAATAATAATAATAAAATAATAATAATTAGAGATGATTTCAGTGATCTCTCTTTCTCTTTTTTATCTGTACAGTTAATACATATATTTCTCTTATTTGTTTATTTTATTATTAATTGTTTTCTTTTTATCTTTTTTTTATGTCCAGTATTTTAGATCTGAGTTGCTGAGAAATTGCAATCATGGGGTTTGGGTCATGAAAAGGCCTACGTTGCTTTGTGGAGCACAATCACTCATCTTCAAGCTCTTTGATGTTTGCTCCCTTTTAACCTCCGTAAAATTATGCGTGCAGCCGGAAGATACGAGTTCTATTGCGCTTTTTGTAAAGCAAAAGTGATCGTACTATGTAATTCATGAGACAATAAACGGATGTGCAGTCTGTGAATCGAAATGTAACGATACATCGGTTTAAATTTATTAGATTTAAAAATATTTCCTATATCATTAAATTGTCTATCCGATACGCCTTTAAGTTCTCTGAATAAGTCAATATATATTCTGAATAGCAAGGAATGCTGTAGGTGAGTCAAATCAGAATCGACCGTCCATCTAATAAAATGAAAAGAAAATATCTTAAAGGGACACTATAGTCACCAAAACAACTACAGCTTAATGTAGTTGTTCTGGTGAGTATAATAGTTCCCTTCAGGCTTTTTTCATGCAAACACTGCTTTTTCAGAGAAAAGGCAGTGTTTACATTGCCTCTAGGGACACCTCCAAGTGGCCACTCCTTAGATGGCCACTGGAGGGGCTTCCTGGCTCAGGGCTGCCGAAAAAGCACTCCTGACGTTCAGCGTCCCCACGCTCTGCATGGAGACGCTGAATTTTGCATGGAGACGCTGAATGGTAGTATCTAAGATTTTGGGGTAAATGTGCAGTGCCACCAGAACAAAGTCCATGTGATACGCTAATAAATCTAACTCAATATTTATTTTGAAAATAGGAACAATTATTTTAAAATATGTTGAAAAAAGTGTAATTTGTAATGTTTTGTGTGTTTTTCCCCCCTATTTTCACAAATAATTTAGGTATTGCTAACTAATAATGTTAATAGTAAGTGTGTTCGAGATGAGTGACTGAACAATAGCTGCCTTTTAGAATTGTGCGTGTCTTTCCCCAAATCTACAAAACTGATTTAGGAGTACCATTAAGCACATCTTTTTTGTTCCTTTAACAAGATTAAGACACATTTGTTATAAAGATCAAAGTTGTTGCTTTGAAAGAGGTTTTCAGACCAGAATCACTTTTAAAAGGCTACATATTTACATAACATGTAACTAAAACCCACTAGTTTTCTAATAAAACCAAAACATTGCTTGGCTACAGAGCTGATATGGTGAATATCCCAAAACTCAGCAGCTTTCAAATGTTGGGTGACAAGATGAAGAAGTGGTTGTTACTAAAGAGAAACAAGACAGATTCTGTGACTAACCTTCAGACTTTATCTTCAAGCAATTGTATTTTTTCCCCCCAATAATTCTGGGAGTAAAGTAGTCTCAACATTTGTTTTTCTTTATTAATTGACTTAAAGGGACATTGTAGGCACCATAACTGCTTTATCTCATTGAAGTGGTTATAGTGCCTAGACTCTCCTGGTGGAGTCCTCCCATTCAGTATTAAAACATTTTCAATGTTTTAATGCTAAACAAGAGTCCCCAGCAGCTGACCTGTGCTGCTCGGGCTAATGAGAAAGCATTAGCCTGAGCAGCAATGGGCGGTGGTGATTGGCTGAGAGTGTCAGCTGACCGCATTCAACCTATCACAATGTCATTGCAGGTGCGAAACGTTAAGGCTACAAGGAAGTATGTAATCTCTGCCGTAGCTACACCTCAAGTGGGGGGCGAAGCCCTGGGAAGCCAGGGTACGTGTTATACTAAGCCAGGGTTTCGTTTTATACAAAGTGGGGATGGCGGAACTCTGCTTGAAACTCTGGACAGTCCTGCCGAAATCAGGATGGTTGTGAGGCCTGTTTAACGCTTGTATAATTTTCCCCAACTCCCGGTAAAATGTAAGCTTGTTTGAGCAGGACCCTCAGCACATTCTGTTTCTGTACATTCTAGTTGTCGAGTTGCAGCTTCTTGTTTGTTAGTCTACCCATTGTACAGCGCTACAGTATTTGTATGCACTTTATAAATAATAATAATAATGAGGGTCAATGTATTTTGACTTTTTCTCTGTGCTGTTGGAGTCACTGTGTGCTTATTTACCTATCTCTTATTTATCTCTGTATTCTTGTTCATCCAACTCTACCTTTAATCAGTTTGGTAAATATAATTCTTATTCAATTTGGTGTTTGAATGAAAAAAGTTTGTTCAGTGTAGTTTTTTTTACATTGAAATACACACGGTACCTAAAATGAATAAAACAGATTCAGCAATGTAATTGCTGGAGTTAATTATATTTCCTCTATATTGATTGTGAAGAAGGCAAACGCATAAAAGAAAGATGGTCAATAATCTGTACAGCATATTTAACAGCTCTTCTTCGTTTTTCTTTGAAAGCGTTTTTCCAAGCATTATTGTCTGTGTTGAACTGGAAGATTGCACTTCTATAAAAGCCTCTGATTATTGCAAAACAAACAAACAAACAAAAAAAAGAATACCCCATTTCTTTGAATGTAAATATTAACGTACATTGGTGAGATGTTTCCTGGCTGCATTTTCTTTATTGTATTGTTCGTGTGCTGCTTTTATTTATATTTTAAGGAGCAAGTGTTTATTTTTTTATAAATATACTTATATAACCCTTTGTTATGCAGAGGAAGAAGAAGATGAGGAAACGGTGGACATGAAAATAGACCACGATTCTGAGTTTGAAAAAAACAATGAGAAGCAAGACTCAAAAGAAGGTAAATATAAGGTGAATTCCTAGGGTTTTAAGCCTTTGTAGTGAATGGGTAATTGTCAAGGCAAAAGGATTATATAATCAATTATGGTATGTCACTGATTATTTTGTACTACATTTACTTATACTATATGTACAAAGATTGCCCCTATAGTGCCTAAATTCAGGGAGAGTTGCATGGCTATAACTAGGTTTTCTTCTTTTTCTATTTGCCTATAATATTGTAGCCCTGTAGTTTGAGCTGCACCGAGCAAATAGCATCATTAAAAAATATACTGTTTGTGAAACCCTTTGCTTACGTAGCGGATTAGAGTGGGACACTGTGAGCCTAGAATATTGCACCTTTTCACTAGACATGTGCAATTCGTTTCGGTCCGAATATGAATTCGGACAAATTCTGGGCTATTCGGACATTCGGGTATTTCTGAATGTCTGAATTGCCGAATTGCCGAGGTCCCGAAGTTCGGAATTTCCAAAGTGTCGAAGTGCCGAAGCACAGTATTCCGTAAGAACTAATATACTTACCCAGTGAAAGAATGAAGAATGTTACACTGTATACAATTTTAAATAAAAAGTATACAAACATAGCCAGGATTCAGCTGTAAGCATTTGCAACACTTACAACAATCAAGTAACATACATTCATATAAAATGTTAGCCAGTCAGTGTAATGACAGGAATGAATAAGTAGATAACTCCCTAATTCTCACGGTATTAGGGAGCTATCTACTAAAAGGCTGAAAGACCTAAATTGGTCTTTCAGCCAAATTTACTAGAACTAAGTAAAGCCTATGGCTGCTCACTTTAAAAAAAAAAAAAGTCCCCCCCCCCAGAGCCCCCACCCATGCTGCGCGAGTGGGGGCTTCTAACCTGAAGAGGGGGACCTATTGCCCCCCCGGCCCCCTCCCCTGAACGGTGGGTGGGGGCCCTACAGTAAAATAAGGGGGGCACCTAATGTCCTCCCCTTGGCCCCACCCCTGAGCGGTGGGTGGGGGCCCTAAATACTAATAAGGGGTGGGACCTAATTTCCTACCCCTTGGCCCCCACCCCTGAGCAGTGGGTGTGGGCCCTAAATACTAATTGGGGGTGACCTATTGTCCTCTCCCGCCAGCCCCCACCCCTGAGCGGCAGGTGGGGGCTCTATATAAAAATGTTACCCCCCAGGTGACTATGGGTCCCCAAACCCCTAGTCACCCCTCCCCCCAAAAAAAATAACCCCCTACCTCCTCACCCTAAAAATAATGAGACGGGAACCTTTAACTAAGTACCTGTAAAAAAAATAAAACTGAGCTCTGCAGGCTTATAAAGCCTTGCCCGGCCCTGCAATTAGGCTCAGAGCACTCTGATTGGTGGGTTTAAGCCATCCAATCAGAGTGCTCTGACAGGTAAATGAAGAGACTGACAGGTAAGTCTCTACATTTACCTGTCACGGCACTCTGATTGGTTAGCTTGAAAACCATCCAATCAGAGTGCTCTGTGTCATTTTACACAGCGTGGGAAAATTCTTTGGAATTTTTCCACGCTGTGTAATTTGACTCATAACTCTCTGATTGGTTACTTAAGCCGCTCAGGGGTGGGGGCCAGGGGAGAGGACATAAGGTCCCCCCCTTATTAGTATTTAGGGCCCCCACCCACCGCTCAGGGGTGGGGGCCAGGGACATTAGGTCCTATCCTATTGTCCCCCCCTTATTTTACTGTAAGGCCCCCACCCACCGCTCACGGGTGGGGGCCAGGGGGGAGGACATTAGGCCCCCCTATTAGTTTTTAGGGCCCCCACCCACCGTTAAGGGGTGGGGGCCAGGGGGGAGGACAATAGGTCCCCCCCATCCTTTTACTTTAGGGCCCCCACCTGCCGCTCAGGAGTGGGAACGGGGGGGGCAATAGGTCCCCCTTTTAGTTAAAAAGCCCCCACTTGCGCCTTGGCGCGTTGCGGGAGGGAGGACCCTATTTTTATTTTATTTTTATAACAGTGAGCAGCCACAGGCTTAGTATTAGTAAATTTGGCTGAAAAACCAATTTACACAGCACAGCAGCAAGGTAGATAAACACTGCACCACACATGGAACTTCTGCATAGTAAAATTAAATTAATTCACTATATAGAGGGCATTTCTATTAAGAATTTGGTCTCCATGAAAAACATACATTTCCAGTATGGTCTCAAATTATTTTCTGTGGGTAACAAGGTGGTATTTCTGTTGTGGCTCTCTGATTGTAGCAGAGGCATTGCTATTATTTCTTGTGAGTTCTAAGGAACACATTCCCCTATTTTTTCTTAGTTTTTTATGTGCTACCCACCTTTACCTGTACTTTTATAAATGTGGTACATTGTACCTGATAGCGTACCAGTGTTTACTCATTTTGTGTCCTTTCTATGCCTAAATCTTGTTTGAACCATGTTCTTAGCACAATTATACCCTGTCCGTAACATATACTTTTTGAAAACATTGTACCATGATATTGTGATCATGGAGTACCTAGATACAATTTTATTGTCTATGCTCTGCATTAAATTGTTATTTGTATACATACATGGCCTCCCAACACTTGCTCAATTTACTAAAACCACCATATATAAAAAAAAAAAAATAGTTATGTTTGTAAATCAGTAAAAAAAAAGTTTTGCCGACTGTTTTATAAACAGGACTATTTAGTGTATAGATTTTTTGGGTATAAATGCAGAGCTTATATGATGCTAGGAAAAATGGCTGCTTTTTGTAGCTAAAATGATTCCAGAAAACATTAAATTAAATATACACTGAGGTTTATGAGACCCCAGGATGTAGCAAGAGAGAGATTGAGGGCAATAGAGGCAATCAGAGGCAGTAGGGGTCCCACATTATGAACTGCAATATTTGCAACATATGTAGTTTTAAATCTAACTTTCATAAAAAACAGCAAGGTGGAACTAATAACATGAATGTATAATAAGTAAAAAATGAAAGCTAAGGGCACATCTGCATTCTAGATTTGGACTGTAAACGTATACAATTCTTAGTGAAGCAAAGACAGTCTTATTGTAATTCTAATTACAGTTCACAGCATCCCCAATATTCAATTTAGGGGAGCATCTACATTTTACATTTTGTGCACTGTAGCTCACCTAATTTTTGTTTTCAATTCCATGTAATTCCATGTATATGCGTAAATATAAAAAATAACTACAAAAAATATATATGAATTTTAATTCTCGTCAAATATATATGAATTTATATATGAAAAATCTAAGCGCAAGTGTGGTGAGCAATTTATTGAACTACTTTGCCCGGTCCTCTAGTAATAAATGAGTTAAGTGAAATCTCATTAAAAAAAAGTTTAACCCCTTAAGGACACATGACATGTGGGACATGTCATGATTCCCTTTTATTCCAGAAGTTTGGTCCTTAAGGGTTTAAACACTTTAGTCTGGTATGCAGTTTTTAATTTGGCATCCATAAGTATCAGGTAGAATGACATGTTATATAAAGCATGTTAAATAAAATGCATTTATGTCAGTTTTTATGTTCTTGTCTCAAAGCACCGCCAAGAGAACTGACTGAAGAAGAAAAGCAACAGGCTATCCATTCAGAGGAATTCCTTATATTTTTTGACCGCACCATTCGTGTGATCGAACGAGCTTTGGCTGAAGACTCAGATATATTCTTTGACTACAGTGGAGGAGACTTAGAAGATAAAGAAGGGTCAGTCTAATCTGTTATATATATATATATTGTTTATATATATTGTCTAATCTGTTATATATAAATATATATATTATCTATATATATTTTCTAATCTGTTATATATATATATTGTTTATATATATTGTCTAATCTGTTATATATATATTGATTATATATATATATTGTCTAATCTGTTATATATATTATTTATATATATTGTCTAATCTGTTATATATATTGTTAAGAGAGACAAGCTAGCCAGCAGCTGTGAAAATGATATTGTTGATGCTATTGACCTATACAGGGTTAATCATTAAATGTAATATTAGTAGATGTTATATAAAAAAGTTAATTTAAGAAAAAAAAAAATCGAACACTCCACTATGTTTCCAACATTGATATATTTGTCTAAAGCATGCAAATGACACAGGAGCAAGGGAGCATGGGACATGAGAAACAAGGGGGTTTGGAGAGAATAACAAGGTAGAGTGTTGGACAGAGTAACAAGGGAGTGTTGGACAGAGTTGCAAGGGAGTGTGGAACAGAGACTTAAGAGTGTGTGGTATAGAGGCACAAGGGAGTGTAGGACACAGTAATCTTTACTGGTGTGTGAAATTACTACTAACTGCCTAAATCAAGCCATTTATTCTGATGAAATTCTCCCACAATCAAACAAAAACACGGTCACTTAAAGGACACACTATAGTGTCCCTCTATCCCATGCCCTTTAAACACTTACCTTATTCAACCGTCGAGGTCCCTCGGCACTGTCTCTGCCTCCTCCGACATCATCGCAAGGTGGAACCTAATGAGTGCTGCACGCGCATTAGTCCTTCCCCATAGGAAAGCATTACATCTGTGCGTTTCTATTGGAATTTAGAAGATGCTAGGCATTCTCATGCATTCCTTGAGGACGTCCAGCGTCTTTTGACAGAGTAAAACTCCATGTAAATGCAGGAGGCGCCTCTAGTGGCTGCCTGGGAAACAGCAACTACAGGCAGTCTTAACATTGCAGTAAAAACGCAGTATCTCTAAAACTGCAATGTTTTCACTTAAAGGGTTAATGAGACACGGACAGTGCACCCAGACCACTTCAACAAGATTAAGTGTTCTGGGTGCCTATAGTGTCCCTATAACATTGACAAGTACTCGTACACTGGCACTGGACACAATCAGATACTGCAATGCCCACATTTTCATTGCACACGCAGAAAATGCCACACTAATGTTGTCATTATGAAACATTCAAATTTGCTATGAGAAATCTACTTGTACTGTATAATCCCCCAAAATATTTATTGGGCCAGGCATCTAGCAGTAGTGTGATACCTATTTTTGTAATCTATCTTACAAACGTTCTAATTTACAATGTCGTACTCTTACTCTGGGTGGGATGGCACAAGGCTATCTGTTCTAATTATAACTTATAGCATACTCACCCAAGACATATATTTATGTTTTTGTGTCCTGACTATATGTTTTATTTTTTTAATTATATTTATATATGAAGCAATTTTTTTTCTTTTTCAATAAATGGCAAACAGTGATTTTATGTGTTGTGCTTGATAATTTCACAATTTCTGTAAAATATTTGTGAATTCGTTCAGTGCAGATTAATGAACCCTGAACACAGCAGTTTCTTATTGCAGTAATAAGTAAATAATGATCAACACATCTTTTGACAAATTAATGCTACAGAGTTTATAAAGCAAATGCCAAGGAAAAAAAAAAATATGCTCTCGGGTAATTTTAAGGGCCGTTTGTATCCAAAAATATTGTTGGCCAGATCACGATGTTTATACAATGTTTAAATGACAAACTATCATATTGTTGCAGGTATAAAATAAATCCAATGTACGTCTTGGTTACTGGCTCTGTCGTAACTAATGAAAAAGTTATAAACAGAAAAGGGAACACATTTTGTAAGCAAAGGTCTCTTTACAAATAACCAAATCAATGTTTCGTTACAGGCAAGGAAGAATTTGTTTAGAAGGTGATTCCTAAAATAGTATGATGGAAATTTTAGAAGATAAAAGCTATTTAATCTGCAACTGTCTTAAGGCAAAATAAAAGTATTAAATTGTGCTCTCTGTTCTCACTTGTGTGAAAAGTGTATTCAGGAATATTTTTGTGCTTTTCTTTGTGTATATATGTTGTTGTGTGTTTATGTATCAACAATCCCAATTGCACTGATGCCTCCCGTCTGCTCTCTGTAACCTTCCCCTTTGGCCTTACGCAATGGTCCAATTTAGCAACCCATACAGCGGGAAACACTCTTGATCTTGCCTTCACCAACCTCTGTACTGCCTCTAATCTCTCCAATATTCCTTTTGCTCTATCTGACCACCATCTGCTGACTTTTGACATTGGCATACCTAAGACCCAATTGACACCACCATCTGAACATCACTCTCACAGAAACCTCCAATGTCTTGACCTAGAGCATTTCTCCACTAATCTCCAAACTCTCCTTTTACCTATCTCAAACCTCACCTGTCCTAGTTCTGCAACCTCCTTCTATAATTCCACCCTGTCCTCTCAACTAGACATCATGGCACCTTGTACATTTAAATGCCGCAGGCACCCCCAACAACAACCCTGGCACACCAAGCTCACTCAATACCTCCAAAAATGCTCCAGAACTGCTGAACGCTGTTGGAGAAAGTCTCACTGTGCATCTGACTTTCTCCACTATAAATCTATGCTGAGCTCATACAGCTTGGCTCTCTCCTCTGCAAAAGTTAATTACTTCAATACCCTCATAACCACACTCTCCCGTGAACCCAAACGACTGTTTCACACATTTAACTCTCTTCTTCGCCCTGCTGTTCCTCCTCCATCTACTAACTTGACCGCCTCAGACTTTGCAACTCACTTCACTGACAAGATCTCTACAATTAGAGAAGAGATCTCTCATCTTTCTTCTTCCCCTTACAATACTTCCCCTAACTTCACTCCCTCTGCTGTTCTTTGATCATTTGCACCCGTTACATTGGAAGAGGTTTCTGCTCTGCTCCAGTCCTCCCGCCCCACCACCTGCTCCCTAGATCCAATTCCCTTGCATCTCATCCATACTCTGTCTTCTTCTCTTTCTCCACCTCTCACTAAAATTCTCAATCTCTCTCTCTCCTCTGGTATTTTTCCATCGCCCTTCAAACATGCAACTGTAACCCCAATTCTAAAGAAGCCCAATCTTGACCCCAACTCCCCATCCAACTATTGACCTATCTCGCTACTGCCTTTTGCATCGAAGATCCTTGAAAGAATTGTGTATGCAAGATTGACAGACTTCCTCGAGTCCAACTCTCTGCTAGACCCGCTTCAGTCTGGTTTCCGTGCTAAGCACTCGGTGGAAACGTGTCAGGATTACTGTTTGATCCAGCACGTAGAACTGTACAGCACGGATGACAAATAAGTAACGTATTACCGGTCCTTAGAATGGCCGGATTTAACGTACAAAGAATAGTCAAAAATACTAGCCGAGGTCAGGGAACACAGAAAGGGACACAGCGATGAGGAAAGCCAGGAGTCAGGATACCAGAATATAGAGAAGTCAAACAAAGCCAAAGTCAAAAACCAGGTAGAAAACTATAAACAGGAAAGCGCTCTCGGACAACCACAAGGGAAACCACGACAGGGCACTGAGCAGGCTGAGAACTTGGCCTAAATAGCCCTCCTTTCTTTCTGATAGGCTGTAACCGGCCTTTGACCCCAAAGTCAGTTACCAGGTTTCATTTGCATAATTGCTGCTCAGCATTAACCCTTCTGTGGATTAGGTTGCTGCTCGGCACAACTTTTCCTGTGTGGACAGTAAATGTTATTAACCACTTTTCTATAAGCGGATGAATACATGAGACCAGGTTTCATTTGCACAATTACTGCTCAGCATTAAACCTTCTGTGGATTAGGTTGCTGTTCGGCACAACTTTTCCTGTGTGGACAGTAAATGTCATTAACCACATTTCTATAAGCGGATGAATACGTGACATTACCCCCCACCTGAAGAACGCCCACCGGGTGGACAGGACCAGGCTTGAGAGGAAATTTAGCGTGAAAAGCGCGGATCTTACGGCCCGCATGCAGGTCAGGAGCCGCAACCTAAGAACGATCAGCAGGACCGTAGCCTTTCCAAACAACCAAGTACTGTAAAGTGCCTCGAGAAAACCTAGAATCCACGATAGAAGATACCTCATACTCTTCTTGACCACCCACCACCACCGGAGGGGGAGGAACACAAGGAACAGTATATCTATTGCAGACAAGAGGTTTGAGTAAGGACACATGAAAAGTGTTGGGAATCCCTAAAGATGCAGGAAGAGCCAGAGAGTAAGACACTGGATTGATCCTACGAAGCACTCTATAGGGACCAAGGAATCTGGGGGCAAACTTCATGCTAGGGACCTTAAGCTTGATGTTGCGAGATGACAACCAAACCCAGTCCCCCACTTGGTACACCGGGTTGGCACTCCTACGCTTATCAGCAAAATGTTTGAAGCGTTCAGCAGCAGCCCCTAGAGCAGTTTGAACCTTAAACCAGGTATCCCGAATGGAGGCCAGACGCTCATCAAGAGCAGGAATTGCACTATCAGAAAATACTGCAGGGAGAACCGTAGGATGCCTACCATTATTGACAAAAATGGACTGTGTCCAGAGGAGTCATGAACAGCATTGTTTCTAGCGAACTCGGCCCACGGGAGTAGTTCGGACCAATTGTCTTGTGTGCTATTAATAAAACAACGCAAATAAACTTCTAATGACTGGTTAGCCCTCTCAGCTGTACCATTGGTCTGTGGATGGTAGGAGGAGGAGAAGGAGAGATCAATCCCCAATTGTTTACTGAACGCCCTCCAGAACCTGGACACAAACTGAGAGCCCCTATCAGACACAATATTGTGGGGGATGCCATGCAAACGGACAATTTCACGTATGAAAATTAGGACCAAATCTTGCGAAGATGGCAACTTCTTGAGAGGAATGAAGTGAGCCATCTTAGAAAATCGGTCTACAACCATGAGAATAGTAGTGAACCCAGCAGAGCTAGGAAGCTCAACAATAAAGTCCATGGATAAGTGGGACCATGGAATCTCAGGAACAGGAAGAGGCTGCAACAGGCCACAAGGAAGTGCATGAGTCACCTTAGAAACTGCACACACAGAACATGCCTGCACATACTCCTTTACATCTTTCCTGAGTGAATCCCACCAAAATGATCTAGTGATCGCGGCAGTGGACTTATTGATGCCCGGGTGTCCAGCAGTTATATTGTCATGGAACACTTTCATGATATTAACCCTTTCACATAGGGGAACGAACAGTTTATCACACGGTTTACCACTGGGCGCCTGAGGCTGGGCCTCCAGTATGGTGCCAAGCAGTGGAGAAGACAGTGAGAGGACAGTAGTGGCAATAATACACTCTGGTGGAATAATAGGAGATGTCACCTGTTCCGGAGCTGACTCATTATCAAATTGCCTGGACAAGGCATCAGCCTTGGTATTTTTAGAACCAGGTCTATAAGTAATGAGAAAGTTAAAACGTGAAAGGAACAGTGACCATCTAGCCTGTCTGGAAGACAAACGTTTGGCATCCCCTATATATGCCAGATTTTTGTGGTCGGTTATGATCAACAGGGGGTCCTTGGAACCCTCCAAAAGATGTCGCCACTCCTTGAGGGCAAGAATAATGGCCAACAGTTCTCTATTGCCAATATCGTAGTTGCGCTCAGCAGGAGACATCTTTCTGGAGAAGTAGCCACAAGGATGCAATGGTGTTCCCTGGCTTTCTCTCTGAGAGAGAACAGCCCCTACCCCTGTCTCGGATGCATCAACCTCCAATATAAAAGGTTTACTAGTGTCGGGATGTTTTAGTATGTCCGCAGAGGCAAATCTTTGTTTAAGAGTCTCAAAAGCATTCACAGCCTCTTTGGACCATACCGTGCTACTAACCCCTTTGCGAGTCATATTTGTGATTGGGGCTATTACAGAAGAAAATCCCTTGATGAATCTTCTGTAATAGTTGGCAAAACCAATAAACCTTTGAATGGCTTTTAAACCAGAGGGTAATGGCCAGTGTAGTACAGCCTCTAGTTTTTTAGGATCCATTTGAAATCCCGATGCAGAGATGTTGTAACCCAAAAAGTGGACTTCAGGCTGGTCAAATATGCACTTTTCTAATTTACAATAAAGTTTATTTTTCAACAACGTCTGCAGAACCTGTTTCACATGGGAGTGGTGAGTTTGAAGATCAGGGGAATACACCAAAATATCGTCCAAATAAACCAAGACAAATGAGTAAATGAATTCCCTGAGTACATCATTTATAAAGTCTTGGAATACGGCCGGGGCGTTGCATAACCCAAATGGCATTACCAGATATTCATAGTGTCCACTACGGGTATTAAATGCCGTCTTCCACTCATGATTCTCTTTAATTCTAACCAAATTGTAAGCGCTCCTAAGGTCAAGCTTAGTAAATACTTTAGCTCCCTGAAGTCTATCGAACAATTCGGAAATGAGTGGGATAGGGTATGCATTTTTTACAGTGATTTTATTAAGTGCCCTGTAGTCTATGCAAGGGCGTAACTCACCACCCTTTTTCTCAACAAAAAAGAATCCTGCACCAGCTGGTGAGGATGACTTTCTTATGTGCCCTTTGCTCAAGGATTCTTTGATGTATTCCTCCATTATTTTACTCTCCTGGGGAGATAAGGCATAAACTGCCCCCTTAGGTGGCATAGCGCCTGGAAACAGGTTAATGGCACAGTCATATGCTCTGTGGGGAGGCAATACATCAGATTGAGCCTTGTTAAACACCTCCTGAAGTTCTCGGTATTGTATGGGAACTCCAGGAGTTTGGGGAGTGGTAGTGGGAAGGTCAATAGTATCCAATCTCTTTAGTACTGGTTTTATACATCTCCCCATACACTCTTTACCCCATTCTAATATCTCCCCATTAGCCCAGTCAATATAGGGATTGTGCTTACTCAGCCACGGAAACCCTAATATGATAGGACATGATGGAGAAGTAATAACCTGAAACGTCATCTCCTCCCTATGGGAGGCCCCAATGGAGATCGTAATAGGGACAGTTTCGTGGGTTATAAGCGGTTGTGTGAGTGGTCTACCATCAATAGCCTCTACAGCTAGCGGCGTAGGTCTCTCCCTGACCGGTATCTCATTACCCCTAATAAACTGGACATCAATAAAATTTCCAGCAGCACCTGAGTCCATTAGGGCACTGCAAGAAAACTTCTTGTTATCAAGGGAAATAGATACCTCAAGGAGGAATCTACTTTTGTTTTTGTTAGAGGACAACTCCATCACACCTAAGATCTGTCCCCTTAAGGTTCTTAGGTGCGGAAGTTTTCCGGACGCACTGGACAATTAGTTATCATATGTCCCTTTCTACCGCAATATAGGCATAACCCCTCCCTTCTCCTATACTGTTTTTCGGCCTCTGACAGTCTAGTGACCCCCAACTGCATAGGTTCGGGTTCGGACTGTACAGGGAGGTTAGACAAAACAGGTTTAGAGAATTGAGGTGCTAGGGACATAGCCGTACGTCTGGTCTTGCTTCTGGTGACTTCTCTGAGTCTTAACCTATTATCAATATGCATGACAAACGTAATAAATTCGTTAAGACTCTTAGGTAATTCTTTAGCGGCTATCTCATCTAGTATAGTCTCTGAGAGACCCTTTTTGAATGCTGAGATTAACCCATTGTTAGTCCAGTCTACCTCGGAAGCTAAGGTACGGAATTCAATAGCATAATCCGAGATAGACCGGTTACCTTGTCTGATGTGCATTAGGGCAGTGGAGGCGTCATCCTCTCTACCCAATGGCTCAAACGTGAGCTTGAATTCGGCAAGGAATTCCTGGTAATTATGAGCTATGCTCCGATTACTCTCCCACAACGGATTAGCCCAGGCAAGGGCCTTGCCCTTTAATTGATTCATTAGATAACCAATTCTTGCTCTGTCCGTGGGGAATGACCCTGGTGAGGCCTCAAAATGGTACTCCACCTGATTAAGAAAACCCCTGCATTCCTGGATATTGCCATCAAACTGTAGGGATGGTGATAAGGAGATGCTAGGAGTCATATTAACAGTGGGTGGAGGTACACAGGGTAGAGGTGCTATAGGAGGAGACACTGCAGGCTGCAGATGCTCCGTTCTAGCGAGAAGCGTACTTAAAGCCTGAGTGAATTGATCCATGCGGTGATCATTCTCCTCTAATTTCCTCTCGCAAGCAGCTATGTGCTGACACAGTTCTACAGGATCTATGGCCATGTCGTAATGTCAGGATTACTGTTTGATCCAGCACGTAGAACTGTACAGCACGGATGACAAATAAGTAACGTATTACCGGTCCTTAGAATGGCCGGATTTAACGTACAAAGAATAGTCAAAAATACTAGCCGAGGTCAGGGAACACAGAAAGGGACACAGCGATGAGGAAAGCCAGGAGTCAGGATACCAGAATATAGAGAAGTCAATAAACAAAGCCAAAGTCAAAAACCAGGTAGAAAACTATAAACAGGAACGCGCTCTGGACAACCACAAGGGAAACCACGACAGGGCACTGAGCAGGCTGAGAACTGGGCCTAAATACCCCTCCTTTAGTTCTGATAGGCTGTAACCGGCCTTTGACCCCAAAGTCAGTTACCAGGTTTCATTTGCATAATTGCTGCTCAGCATTAACCCTTCTGTGGATTAGGTTGCTGCTCGGCACAACTTTTCCTGTGTAGACAGTAAATGTCATTAACCACTTTTCTATAAGCGGATGAATACATGAGACCAGGTTTCATTTGCACAATTACTGCTCAGCATTAAACCTTCTGTGGATTAGGTTGCTGCTCGGCACAACTTTTCCTGTGTGGACAGTAAATGTCATTAACCACATTTCTATAAGCGGATGAATACGTGACAAAACGGCACTGACCAAAGTATCCAATGATCTACTCGCTGCAAAATCTCATGGTCACTACTCTATCCTAATTCTCCTTGACCTGTCTCCGGCTTTTGATACTGTTGATCATCAACAGCTTCTTTTCATCCTCCGCAATATCGGTCTACAAGATATTGCTCTCTCCTGGTGCTCCTCCTACCTCTCCCAACACTCTTTCAGTGTTTCTTTCTCTGGCTCTGCTTCTTCTAACCAACTCCTCTCTGTTGGTGTCCCCCAGGGTTCAGTCCTTGGTCCCCTACTGTTCTCCATCTATACTGCCTCCCTTGGTAAACTCATTAGCTCCTTTGGCTTCCAATATAATTTCTATGCAGATGACACGCAAATCTACCTGTCCTCTCCTGATCTCTCCCCGTCCCTCTTGACTAGTGTATCTGACTGCCTCTCTGCTTTTTCTAACTGGATGGCTGCCCACTTCCTTAAACTAAACTTGACCAAAACTGAAATTCTAGTCTTTTCTCCCTCAAGTGTTGTTACTCCTGTGTCTGTCTCCCTCCAAGTCAACGGTGCTACCATCAGCTCCACCACACAGGCTCGCTGCCTGGGTGTTCTCTTTGACTCCGACCTCTCCTTCAAGCTTCATGTTCAATCTATCGCCAAATCCTGTCATTTCCATCTCAAAAACATTGCGCGCATCCGCCCCTACTTAACGCCAGATGCGACTATGGTGTCGGTCCATTCCACTGTCCTTTCTCGCCTTGACTACTGTAATCCACTTCTCAGTGGGCTTACGTGCTCCCAACTTGCGCCGTTACAGTCCATAATGAATGCGGCAGCGAGGCTTATCTTCCTGTCCGCCCGCACCTCCCATGCCTCACCTTTCTGTCAGTCCCTACATTGGCTTCCTATAAAATATAGAGCTCAATTTAAAATTCTGGTTCTTGCTTTCAAATCTCTACATAATGCTGCTCCCACCTATCTATGCTCCCTTATACACAAGTATGTCCCATCTAGGCCCTTACAATCTGCTGAAGACTTACGTCTATCTTCTGTCCGTACTCCCACCTCTGATGTTCGCCTTCAAGATTTTTTGAGGGCTGCACCGTTCCTGTGGAACTCGCTTCCCTCCTCCGTTAGATGCTCACCCAGTCTCCACTCCTTCAAAAAATCATTAAAACCCACTTCTTCATAAAAGCGTATCAATTAAACTGTTAATAGCTCCTGACTGATTCCTCTTCTGCAACTGTCACTAGTCTAATACTATCCTTACCTTTTTGTGTCATTTTACCCCACTCCCTCTAGCATGTAAGCTCATTGAGCAGGGCCCTCAACCCCTCTGTTCCTGTTTGTCCAACTTGTCTGGTTACAACTACATGTCTGTTCGTCCACCCATTGTAAAGCGCTGCGGAATTTGATGGCGCTATATAAATATCATAATAATAATAATAATAATGTACCTATGAATTTTTTTTAAAACATCTATGTAGGAGATATATTGACTAAACAGTGAACGAGATGAATTGAAAGCTGACTTGGTTAGGAAAAATATTCAAGCAGGGCAGAAATATTCAACTGAATGTTATTATTCAGCTCAACAAAAAACTTTTTTAGAAAGAAGATAGTTGCCCTGCATAAATGCATATCCTGCAATTCAATGTATCTGTACAAACTAATATTTAATCAGAGAGTGGTTAGTTACTGCGACTTTTACCCAGATTGGTGCCCATTTGGAATTATAAGTAGGCTGGCATTTGAAAAGCATCCTGTTTCTCGGAACCATCAGTGCACTGCTCTTTATGTCAGAAGCCAGGTCACCAACCAGCTCCCAACAGTATGGTGAATTATCTGAGAAAAAATGTCAGTCATACTTTTAGTTCAATTATTCTGGCCTTAAATGTCAGGAGTCACAGGCCTAGACGTTGGCGGCTTTAGAGTTGTTCTGATATCTGGTTTTATTTATATTGTCTTCTTACTGTGAAATATAAGAAAGGGTCATGTGAATGGTCTGGCAAGCCAAATTCTCATGATTAAAGGGCTTCTTCAAGCACCATGACCAATTTAGTGATTTGAAGTGGTCATGGTGCCTGGAGTTTGTATGTGTAGCGTTTCGCTATGAAATGCTTGACATATGGAGTTAAACCCCTCTGCTGCCAGAGGTGTAACTTCACCAACAGCAGCTTCATTGGGGTGTCATCAGAAACTAGAATTCCGTGCTGGCTAATGTCAATTATGTGCAACGCTCATTGCACAGAACCAAATGAATGGATTCTGCAGCTACGCAGAAGCCGGAAGCACGTCACTGCAATGGGAGCATCAGACCCTGGTAAGGGGCAAACCATTGCTAAACAGTTTGCCAGGGAACCAGGCCAAAGTACTCCTGCCATCATTACCGCTTTAGCGGGCAGTGATGGTTATGACAATTGGAGTAACTCTTTGCAGCCTACTTGAAACCAGATGTCAAGTAATTATTTTATTTTTATTATGTGCATTATATGCATTTGTTAGTCATTGGCTTGCCCAAATCTAAAAAAAAATAATGATAAAATAAACATATATACAAAACAAACCATTAGTGCATTTTTTGCAGGTATCTGCAAACTTATGTTGCACTATTTGGAGAGTATTGTTTTTTTTTTTTAACTGGTTATAAATGTACCTTCTCAGCATGTTGAAGGTATTTGCAGAGGGTGTTGTGAATTATCACAAAATGAAAAATATTCTAGATTTGTTAAAGGGTTTAATTGTTTTAAAAACTATAGATTTAACAAGCTGTTCTTTTATCGATATGAAATTGTGAATCAGATATGAAATTATATTCTTTTTTCCAATAAAACTTTGAAAATTAATTTCTGTGTTTGTATAAAATAAATATGGTGGTTCTTGTTATATTGTGTTTTGGTAACATTAATTTGGATAATTTCATTATATTAAATGAATTTTATGGACAATGCCTACATCATTTCCAGTTACCAAGGTGTTTAGTTTCTATGACCATAATATCACATTACTCCTGGCTGTTCTTGTGTGTGATATATGTCAATCTCATTAGAATGGCTTGTGTGAATGATCTAGTGACTACAAAGCTACGTTAAATCTATTTGTAAGACTGACAATAATTTGCACAGTATGTGTTAAAAGTCTGCATGTATTTCTCATTTTCAATATATTTTCTTTAGTGAATATTAAAATTCACAGGTGTTTAATCAGAAGAATTCCATTGAAGAAATGAATTAGAAGCTATGAGACAAACAAACGGGAGGACACTTTTACACAAGAGAAATCTGAAAGAGTAGATCATGTCTGGCATTTTTTTAATTGCCCAATTAAATATATTTGGCTTTCAATATTTTAGGAAGACAATATTTCTACCTTTGATCTGTTGCACTTTGTACCCCAAGTCATGCAATGCAAATAATTCTTATATTTTGCAAAATGTTCAAATTGGTTTATTGTTCTTGCTATGGTTAATTAAAATATTGGAAATTCTAAAGAGAATTAGAATTGTACCATAGTTTGTATAATTGATAGATTGTGTTTGTATAAAATAAAAACTGTATCATTATAATTGTTTGATTCTGATCATCTGTATATTGTATGTAAGGTTTTATAAACTAAACAGATAAGTAATAGTTTTGAACGGCATAATCCTGATGCAGTAGAATGCATAATAGTAATATAGGTTTACAGGTAAAAAAGAAAGAAAAAAAAGTTAGACTTTGAAATTGTTGCCACAATGTTACAGATTAGATATTTATACACATTTCATACCTTCCAACAGTCCCAGTTTGTGGCAACAGTCCTGCCATCCCAGTTCTGCTCTGCCTAGATTTGCCATGTGGGAACTATATTAGATGCACACACTGCGCCCAATGCTAAATGTTATGGTACCTGAATCTGAATTCACAATTTATGTCTGTACATCTGAAAGTAAGCTGCAAGCCTTTAAATGATGTACATTAGTGCAGGTTAATCCTTAAAGGGGCCACCAAGTAAATACTTTTTAATGGCATTGTTAATAATATTGGCACTAATAGCCATAAGCACATACGTCACAAGTGTCCCTGTTTAGGATTAACAGTATCTATTTTGGACCCAAATCCCTTGGCCTGTCTTTTCCAACCTAATGTCACTCTTTTCAAGGAGCTCCATAATGTTGGTGTGGAGTGTACAACTGTGCTTCACAGTAATAATACAGTAATCTTTATCAACAATAAATGTGTTTAGAAGTCTGTCTCTGTAAATAAGATACTCTGTTCTTGTTCTAAATTACATTTTAGTTGCATAAATTGTTATTAATAAGTTACCGAAAATTTCTAAGAACAGCCTCGCCCCTAGCCACACCCCACTCACACCCCTAAAATTAAAGTGTCCCTCTTTGTCCATCTGAAATTTTGGGAGGTTTGTAATGTACACATTGAAAGAGTTGGTTTTGTTCTGAATAGGTTCAGAAGGGAGACAAGTAGGAAGTATCCTTGCAATGATTTTTTGAGAGTCACTTGAGATCTCAGTCCAGTGACTGAGGACATGTGACATGTGACAGTAACCAAAGTTACTGGTCCGGTCACATATAAGAGCTACTGTAGCAGATATTGCTGGGAAACAAAATGGTGGCCATGATAGAAAGTTGCCAGAACACACAGTGCATTTAAATTTTCTACGTATGGGGCTGCAACATTTTTTTTTTAATATTGTAATATTTTATTTTATTTTTAATATATTGATATATATTGAAAAATATTTTTTTAAATTTTAATATTTTGAAAACAGTTGTTCAAAAGTTTGTAAAAAATATTAAATCATTTAAAAATCTTAGCGAAAAATATTAAATCAGGACTTATAAGCTCAAGCAATAAAAAAAAAAAAATGCAAGCCCTCACAATACAACAACCTAATCCTAACAGCACACAGGAAATGCCTTTTAAGAGGAGCAGGGCGACAGCATTGAGTGATACACGCTCTATAACAGCTCCTCCAGTGCTAATATCAATCATAGGTGGATGACGGGACTAAAGAAGAAATATGAGCGCGAGTACTTTGCAAATAACTGTTCAAATTCCACTTGCCTGAAACACCCCTTTTCCCTTATCCTAAATAGAACCCCTTCCCAAAACTGAAACAAAATCTTTCCTTAGAGCTTTTTAATCAGGCCCAGTTTGGGAACTAAAAGCAGCCCTAGAAAAAAAATCTATACCAGCCCAATGATGCGTCGCGCCAGCAGAGTGTGCAGATATAGAGGTGGAAAAGATAACTTAAAATTTAAAACTGTTATTCCAACGTGAAAGAAAGCACTTATAGGCTTTAAAATAAACAAAAGTGCAGATTTATTTTAAGCAGACGTGCATTTGCATATAATGAATGTTTCGGTCCAATTACCTTGAAATATTAAGGAAAGTTTGGTAATGGGATTGAAATGTTGAATATATGCTGTTGCACAGCTGTTATCTTGTTTATTTTGAAGTCCTATGAGTGCATTCTTCACATTCAATATATTACTGTGCTGGAGTGTGCACCCAGTAACAAGACTGGGCAAATATGTGCTCATTACATATATGTGATATTTTAAGAAAATGTCGGTGTGTATTATGCATAGAAACATTCTTATTAATATATGTATAACTATTATAGGCATAATTATATTTATTATTAATACATACATTAACATTTGTTGTGCTGATGAAAGCTCACACTTGGGAGCTGAAACGTTGACATTTTATTGGATCATGTAAATAAAAACTAAGTTTTATATTTTGTAATATTAAGTCACTGGAGTGTGTTTTTTCTCCGTTTTTTTTTTTTGTACAATTCTTGCCAAACCTGCACCCGGCTTTATTGGTTATAACCAGGGGTGTAAGTTTTTGGGCTTGTAATGAATGTATATATTTGAAGAAAAACCAAATAAGAGGTCTTTCTCTCACATGTCAACTCTTTGACATAGACTCTTTCTGACGCAGAAGAACTGAGTTACAGGTAAAGGAGGAGACATACGAAGATGCATTCACCCCTCCATGTGCATCCTCACCTGTAATTCTTTTAACCCCACTTTTACATTTCTTTCCCCATTTTGTGTTTCCTATCCCCTCTTTTGATTGTCTTTCACTCTATAGTTTATGTTATTCACCATTTTTCCCCTTTGTGCTTCTAACACCCCTCTTGTGTGTCTCTTACAACCCCTTTGTGTATCTCTTATTTCCTACTAGCACTTTTGTACCTCTTGTTTTACCCTTCCCCAGCCTATCAATGTCTCTTTCCCCCAGCCTCCTTTGTGCCACTTAGCCCCAGCCCCTTTGTCTTTTTCTTTCCTACTCCAACCGCTGTGTGTGTCTCTTTCTCCCCCAAGCCCCACTGTATGTCTCTTCCCCCAGCCCCTCTTTGTGTCTCATCTTATTTCCCACCAGACCCTCTTTGTGTCTCATGTGACCCCCGGGCACC
The DNA here is from genome assembly GCA_933207985.1 of Pelobates cultripes. Classification (NCBI taxonomy): domain Eukaryota; kingdom Metazoa; phylum Chordata; class Amphibia; order Anura; family Pelobatidae; genus Pelobates; species Pelobates cultripes. Next base: position 44,147,952 of record OW240915.1, read on the forward strand.
TTAGTGTCTTATTTTCCCCAGGACCTCTTTGTGTATCATCTTATTTCCCCCCTTTCTGACTTCCCTCCATGTACCTTCTACTCTCTACCCATGATCCATGTGAGGTTCGAAAAATAAAATAAAATGTAAAAATTCACACTTACAATGTACCATCTGTTTCTTATTTATGAATTTATGTATATACTTCCTTTTGCTGACAGCCATCTTCAAACATTAAAATAAATAAAAATGTAATACAAATATTAAAATGTGAAGAATATATTGTGATATAAAACAATAATGAAAGTGTTCCTTTAATATACATTTAGAAAAAAAAGTGGACAATTTTATGCACAACAACTTTTATAATTGATTACCACCCAACCAAAACAATTTATAAAAAAACAAAAACAAACAGAAAGAAAATAGTTTTGAAAATAATCTGCCTTGTACACAGTTTTTCGAGGAATCTTAGTATAATAAATCTGGAATAAGTGCTCCAGCCTAGCTAGCACATGCCAAGTACAAACATACATAAAAAGTAAATAGCTTCTTGCAGAGATTATTATAATCACTGAGTTATGCCGGCTGCATTGTGATTGAAAAATGGTTGACACTGGACAGGCAGCAATACGAATACATTTTACTTGAAATCATATGCAGTGGGGTAATTGGACAGCCTGATTTTATAGCGAGTAAAGCATTGTTGTGATGTTAAAGGAAAATATTGTTTTTAAATGAAAGATTTATGGCGTAGATTATTGCCTGTGAAGATGGCCTTTGAAGTTCTAGTGTGGTTATAAAAGTAATTCATGTCTGCATCAGTCTGCACAAAGCTGTTCTCAATTGTCAGATTGTATATTTACTTTCAGCAATTGCTTCTGGACTTTCCTTTACTTGTGAAATTAAAAACATTAAAATAACATATTCTGCTGTAATTAAAACGTTATATTAATAGGTATAAGTTGTACTTGCTCATTTTTATTACACTCATATTATTATTTTTATTATATTTATATAGCGCAAACAAATTACGTAGAGCTTTACAATGGGTGGAATAACAAACATGTAATCAGACAAGTTTGATGCACAGAAACAGAGGGGTTAAGGGTCCTGCTCAATGAGCTTACATGCTAGAGGGAGTGGGTTATGGTGACACAAAAGGTAAGGGAAGTATTAGGGAAATAGATTGGTAGAATAGTATTCAAATAATACACACTAGAAGTAGATAATGAGAATACAACATAATTCTAACCTATACTAAAGTAAATTACTTGGATATTTAAGGGAGGTGGGGACTTTTCTGCTTGGGAGAGGATTAGGTCCAAAAAGTTCGATAAAGATGGAGGAGGATCCTGGAATTTGGTGAATAAAGCTTGAGAAACCGGTGAGGTCCCAAAAACAGAGACTTGCCTCAAGTCGCTTGAAAGAACATTATAGCGTTAGACATGCAAACGTATTCCTAATGCTATAGTGTTACCCTACCTATTTGGATTATTACCTCTCCACTCTTCCAGAACTAAAAAAAACGTTTTACTTATCTTTACTTCTCCCAGGCCTCCAGTCTCACCTTGGCCTCCTCGCCTCCTCGGCTGAGATCATCAACCTTGATGATCTCAGTCACTCCATTGTTTCCTCATAGGAAAGCATTGGGAGGTTAATGCGCATGTGCAGAAAATTGCCACACTGTGCCAATCAGCATCTCTCTGTAACATGGCCCATTATTTTGGACAGTCAGTGGTGTTGGAGCAGACCAGCAATATGGCAGTACAGCGGTACATAACTACAAAGTACCTGGGCTCATTGATTTTCTCTATTTTAAGTTGGAGCGGATGAGGTCATTTAAAAAAGATAGTTGGTTAAGGTAAGTTGAGTTTTCCCCTGAAGGGCAAACATCGTTTGTCCAGCATAAATTGACAACAAACGATGACATTACTGGGGGCAGATGTAAGTGCCGTAGTCAACTTATTTTTTCTGTATCCAGCCTTAAAGGACAGCATTTTGGCTTGGTTTGGTGGTAAGATGCAGACAAGTAGTGTCATTAAAAAATGCTGGAGCTCCTCAGCCATAAACATGTCTGAAATACCTTGTACCTTAAGAGTCAACTCCTGTTCCTGAGTGTGCAGGTGGGAATGTGATTATTGTAGCTTGGTCACCTCTTGGTGCAGTTTTTTGTTGGCTTGAATTCTTCTTCATTGACACCTCGTACCTCTGTTTAACCCCTTAAGGACACATGACATGTGTGACATGTCATGATTCCCTTTTATTCCAGAAGTTTGGTCCTTAAGGGGTTAAATCATATAGTCAAATCAAATAGTGATTTTATTTTGAAGAGCACTGCCATCATTAAAGAGGCCTGGTCTTGCACTGCAGTGCTTTAACAATCTGACCGGGCCACTGATGATACATGCCAACTAAGTGGCCCTAAGTGCATGGGCCACTCAATGGGCCCCCTCAGTGTGTGGGCCCAGTTCAGCTGAACCGGCTGCACCAGCAGGAGTTCCACTGCTGGTCATACAGTTTTCCTACACACTTCCTGAAAAAGAAGTCTACATTTTTTTGCATCCCTTATTGTGCAGTGTGTTTATTTTAGAATTTCTTATGTTCTGCTCTGTTAAATGCCTGCTAAAGTTATTTTGGTGCTTAGAGTTTCTAGATGTAGGGTATACAGAGATTTGTAAAGTTAAAATAGCTACTTTAAATTATTTTACAATTTTGTAATTTTGACAATAATAAAAAGAGTTTGTTTGTTGATATTTCTTCATGTATAACAAGTCTGTCTCTAATGTTTTAAGGGACATTCAAGCTGGCGCCAACCTGTCATTTAATCGGCAATTTTATGATGAGCATTGGTCCAAACATCGTGTGGTCACTTGCCTTGACTGGTCTATTCAGGTAACAGAAAACCCCAAATAAACTGATGCCAATGGCCTTCTCAATGGAAATGACATTAACCATTTGAATGTCAAAGGTTGTGATGGCTAAGCTGAGTATGCCAGTATTTTCTGAACCACACTTCTCACCAGACTGGGCTGAGCATCATGGAAAGTGCAGGTCAGAAATATGTACAGTGCTGAGGTTAGCTATCATTGGCTAGAAGGATGAGTAATGGTGGGGTATTTTGTTCATACCTTCAGCATTCAACAGGTTAATAAAATGTCCAATGCATTTACTTTAATTTCAGCAAATACTGGGCTCGTTTTTCAGTGACACAGCTCACAGCTTTCATAATGAAAATGCTTTAATGTGCCAGGAAGTAGCGTGCGGAGTGCCAAGCTCACATACATTCCATTTATATTAACCCTTTAACTGACACTTTAGTGCCAGCACAGTCTGAAAGATAATGCAGGTCTCATGTAGCATAAATGCATTTAATTTCTCTCGGGTGGGAATTGACTTTTCTTACCTAGCCATCATTTCAAATTACTAGTTTTCTATCCGTGCTACTTGTCTGTGCAGGTATAAAACTGGATGTTCACGTGGCAATGTCAGTGTCCATGCAAGAACTGGCAGAGCGCCCAGACTGTTTCCATAGTAACTATAGGCGAGATTTTATCAAACTAAATTTGCAGAAAATCAAAGGTTTTTTTTTTGTTTGTTTTTTACAATACACATTGTAGCAGTACCAATATTGTCATTAGCATATTTTTCGTTACTGTACCTAATTCTTATGTCCAGAATCCAAAATAATGAAAAAATAAAAAAGATACTCACTTTTAAAGATCTATTTTTTAATTCAAATCCCACACATTACGTTATCTGTGTTGTGCTTTGACCACACCAGGAAGTAACTTGGACAGCCAAGAGCCTCTCTGTTACCGCCCAACTTTGGAAGGTATGAAAGTAGGAAAGTGTGTGAGCAGGCCTGGAGCAGGCTCATAATAAGGGGTCACACCTATTAAGAGGACGGGGCTGCTGGCTAGCCTCACTCAGGACAGACCATGTAGATAGCATACCATCCCATTGCTGAGTCCAGAGAAGCGGGTCATTGGTGGCAGGGGTGGGTCAATAGTGCAATCGCTTCACTGGCTCCACCACAGAGGTAAGCCTGTCTGTCATCTACAGCCATCCCACTGAGTGCAGACCATGCAGCATGTACCGTTTCAGTATTCTCTGCAGGTCCTAGTGCCCTGAAATTAACGCAAGCATGTCTAATGATGCTTTTGCTATGCTTGTTGGGGACAGTTTCCTGGGGTGTCTATGTGAGACACCAGGGAACTAAGTCAGGATGGCAGGTCAAGAAATGAGAATTGGAATTGCCCCTCCTAAACTGGGACAGATTGGAGGCCTGTGACAGTGCTGCTGAAGAGCTCTCTGCATGGTCCTAGTCCAATCAGCACAATGGAAGCCCACCTAATAATGTGCTTGTGCTGTGCTGGGTGAGGTCAGTTCCTTGGTGTCCCCAGGTTTAGGACACTAAGGATTAATCTCAGGATGGACTCTGTGTAAATTGGGTTAGTCAGCCTGCTGTCTTATTCTAATTATTAGTTCTCTTATTATTAGTTTACTATATAAAGTTTCAGTTCTACACAAAACAGTGGTTTCTGGGATGTGTAGTTTAGTTGTATGATTTCTTTTTTAAAAGCTCTTATATGGGATTTAATTTCCAGTCAGATGTAACTTACTTTAGAACTTTTTATCTCCTTCACTATAAATCGAATTTTAATTACATACAGGAGGTTTCTGCAGCGTCTAGCAAGCTATTATCAGTGCAGGAGATCAGAAATTCTAAAGTAAACAGACTGTGCAATAAATGAAGTGTAAACATTAGATCTTCCTTTACAGGTAGTATATGGGAAGGCTGTCTAAGTCATATGCAGGGAGGAGTGCCTGCATATACAAAGTGATTTAACCCCTAAATGGAAGATAACTGAGCAGTGAGAGGGCACACAAAACTGCTTCAGTAAGCTAAAGTTGTTTTAGTGACTATAGTATCTCTTTAACTCCCTGAAGTGCTGCCTTTTGCTGTGCATCCTGATGACAACTGTGTTGTTGGGAATTACAGATTAGGCAGGATGGATAGAAAGGGAGCTGTAAGCTGGTGCAGTAACCACCATATATGTGTAAAGTTGCACAAAAGGCCAGACTGTAATGAGATAAGTGCTCATTGTCTTCAGTATGTACACAGTTCTACCTATGTGACTTGTAAACTGAACGCCAGTTTTGAAACTGCCAAATGCAATTTGTCCATTTGTCCATATTTCATTCTTGGTTGATGGATAATATATATATATTTATTTATTTTTTTAAAACTTATTTTCATTATCTTTTATAATAGTAATTATTGTAACTATTATTTCAGTATCCAGAGCTGATGGTGGCTTCCTACAATAATAATGAAGATGCACCTCATGAACCTGATGGAGTCACATTAGTATGGAACATGAAGTTCAAGAAAACCACTCCAGAATACATATTCCACTGCCAGGTAGGACAGTTTGGTTTACACACAAATGTGAAAATATCAATTTTGTTCAAATCAAGTGAGTTACCCTATTTTGGAATTTTTATTAGGAATCAGCACACCTTATATCAAATGGAAGTTTTGTTCCCATCAATATTATGTCTCTTCTCATTGGGGACTGTGGCCATCTTGTTTTCATGCAAAGGCAAATGGGCCATGTTTTTTAAAGCAAATCTGGGTAATGTGTTAAAATTTAACACAAATCTCTTTATGATAGGGTCATAATAAAATTAATTAAACAATAAATATAAACGGGAGACTTTAACATTCCAGATTTTGGAGGGACAGTCCTTATTTCAGGGTCCTGTCCTGCTGTCCTTGGTTGGTTCCCTGGTTTCACATGTCCGTGGGTACTAAGGAACGGTCCCCAGGCAGCACAGGGTGAGCACATCATAAGTTGCTCTTGTTCTGTGTGGCGGGCAGTAGGACCATGCTTCAGGAGTGCTCTCAATATAGTCTATTGAATGTGAATGGGCCAGCATTAAGGCTGTCAGTCAGCTTGATGGGCATTGCTCTTCAGTGGGCAGGCCTGCCCCGTTCTTGGCACATTATTGGTGTTCACGTTGATGCATGTTGTGTCATCGGTATGTCCCCATTAATGCCTGCCCACCTTGTCATGATCTGCATACCTCTCAATTAGACTGTACAGACTGTATATGTCAAAGACATAAATACAGTCTTCAAATTCCCTCCAAAACCAGGTGGATACTCCCTAATACAGAAAATATACACAATAAACCATAGTCCCTACTACTACTTGCTTCTTACTAATAACAGGAAGTGGAAAGTCTTCAATGTGCTTTAATTTGTTATCACATACAGCAGCAAAAAGTATTCCACATCTTCCTCCATTCTAAAATGAGGTTGAACCTCTCAATAATCTGCATGATGTATTATATATTAAGTGAAAATCACGTACAGGTATTAATGTGCCGAATGTATTTCTGGGATGTGAGTTAAAACATATAAATGTATAAATATATATATATATATATATTTTTTTTTTTTTATTATGCGTACATTGTCTCCAGTGCATCTTTAGTTAGAAACATTGAATTATGAATTACACTGATCAGCCACAACATTAAAACCATCTGCCTAATATTTGGTCCCCTTGTGCTGCCAAGGTCTGATGCATCAATACATGGAGTCCACAAGAGCACTGAATGAGTCTTATGGAATCTGGCACCAAGATATTAGCAGATCCTTTAAGTCCTGCAAGTTGTGAGGTGGGTCCTCCATTCATTGGATTTGTTGTTCCAGTACATCTCACAGATGCTCAATTAGATTGAGATTTGGGAACTTTGGAGGTCAAGGCAACATCTGGAACTCTTTTTCATGTTCTTCAAACCATTCCAGAACAATTTCTGCAGTGTGGCAGGGTGCATTATCATGCTGAAAGAAGTCACTGCCTTCAGGGAACACCATTGCTGTGAAGGGGTGTTTGTGGCCTGCAACAATCTCTAGGTAGACAGTACATGTCAAATTTATATGCATATGAATGGCAGGACCCAAAGTATCCCAGCAGAACATTGCTCAGGGCATACCACTGCCTCTGTTGGCCTGCCTTCTTCCCATAGTACATCCTGCTGCCATCTCTTCCCCGTGTAAAAGACACACACCCACTCAGCTATTCACCTGATATAAAAGAAAAGGGGATCCATCAGATAAGGCAGGCTTATTCCATTGCTCCATGATTTATTTCTGACACTGACGTCCCCAGCTATTTCTGCGGTGGACAGGGGTCATCATTTGCACTCTGACCGATATCTGACTACGCAGCCCCATACGCAGCAAACTGCAATGCACTGTGTGTTCTGACACCTTTCTATCAAGGCCAACATTAAGTTTTTCAGCAATTTGAGTTACAGTAGCTTTTCTATGTGATTGGACAAGACGGGTAAGCCTTCGCTCCCAACATGCATCAATGAGCCCATGACTCAGATGCCGGTTCACCAGTTGTCCTTGCACCACTTTTGGTAAGTACTAACCACTTTTAATAAGAGAGATATAGTGTTTATGATCTGCACAAACTGCAACCAAAGGAGCTACCAGGCTTGAATCTGATTGTATATAAAAAGGCTCACAACGAAGAATATGCATGATGGTCTATTGGACAATAGTTAGAAGAACAAACAGAGTTAATTTAGCTAATTTTCAGGGATAATTATCTGTTGGCATCCATACTAGAGTGCTTCTAAAATAGGTAAAGTTTGTAAAATAAAGTAATATTTGTTCTTTTCATCTCCAGTCACATAGACAGAGTATTGTATTGGTTTGATTGCTACTTGACCTTATATCTATATATTAAAGCGTGCCTGGTTTCAATAATATCATCCAATATCCACATCAAAGGCAGATTCTTACATTAATATTTCTATTAATTTAATGCGTTCATCTGAAATCCACTAGAAGAAGGGGAATGAGCTGTCGGCATTATAAGAGAAATGTTCCAGTCTCTCATTTATGATTAGCACAGACCTTGTACAGTCTACACTATTGCACGCACACTATCATATACACATATCCCATCATCTTGATCCATTGTATGACTGAAATAGGAGATGGGAGTCATCCATAATTATTTATGACCCTAAACCACCTGGCGAGTTTAAGGCCTTTGGGATAATGCAGTTTTATGTATATCAGCAATCCTATTTTTTTTATTTATGCTGGCCATGCTAATGTTGCATGCCTTGTATTCTGCTGACTAGAGGTTGAGGGTTTCAGCCTGTCCTTTAAACCATTGGTTCTTAACCCTTGGGTCTGGATCCAGATTTAGGTCCCTATAATAAGGTTTGAACAGGCATTTTAAAAATATTTTGGTAACTACTCACAATAAGCTGTACACTTACCGTTTTATTGCTTACTGGCCTAGATAAGGTGTTAGCTTAATATTAATTATATTACATGAGAGGAATAGGCCACTGAGCTACTTTTCTTAATTCACGAATAGACCCCCATCCAAATTCTATATATATATATACACACACGCAGTATCTCACAAAAGGGAGTATACTCCCCACATTTTTGTAAATATTTTATTATAGCTTTTCATGTGACAACAATGAAGAAATGACACTCTGCTACAATGTAAAGTAGTAGGTGTACAGCCTGTGTAACAGTATAAATTTGCTGTCCCCTCAAAATAACTCAACACACAGCCATTAAAGTTTAAACTGTTGGCAACAAACGTTAGTACATCCCTAAGTGGAAATGTCCAAATTGTGCCCAAAGCGTCAATATTTTGTGTGGCCACCATTATTTTCCAGCACTGCCTTAACCCTCATGGGCATGGAGTTCACCAGAGCTTCACATATTGCCACTGGAGTCCTCTTCCATTCCTCAATGACAACATCACTGAGTTGGTGGATGTTAGAGACCTTGCGCTCCCCCACCTTCTGTTTGAGGATGCCTCACAGATGCTCCATAGGGTTGAGGTCTGGAGAAATGCTTGGCCAATCCATCATGTTTAATTTCAGCTTCTTTAGCAAGGCAATGGTCGTCTTGGAGGTGTGTTTGGGGTTGTTATCATGTTGGAATACTGACCTGCGGCCCAGTCTCTGATGGGAGGGGATCATGCTCTGCTTCAGTTTGTCACAGTACATGTTTGCATTCATGATTTCCTCCATGAACTGTAGCTCCCTAGTGCCGGCACCACTCATGCAGGACAAGACCATGACACTCCCTCCACCATGGTTGACTGTAGGCAAGACACACTTGTCTTTGCACTCCTCACCAGGTTGCCGCCACACACGCTTGACACCATCTGAGCCAAATAAGTTAATCTTGGACTTATTGGATCACAGGACATGATTCCAGTAATCCATGTCCTTAGTCTGCTTGTCTTCAACAAACTGTCTGTGGGCTTTCTTGTGAAGAGGTTTCCTTCTGGGACGAAAGCCATGCAGACCAATTTGATGCAGTGTGCGGCGTATGGTCTGAGCACTGTCCCCCCCACTCCTTCAACCTCTGCAGCAATGCTGGCAGCACTCATACGTCTATTTCCCAAAGACAACATCTGGATATGATGCTAAGCACGTGCACTCAACTTCTTTGGTCGGCCATGGCGAGACCTGTTCTGAATGGAACCTGTCATGTGAAACCCCTGTATGGTCTTGCCCACCGTGCTGCAGCTCAGTTTCAGGGTCTTGGAAATCTTCTTATAGCCTAGGCCATCTTTATGTAGAGCAACAATTCTTTTTTTCAGATCCTCAGAAAGTTATTTGCCATGAGGTGCCATTTTGAACTTCCAGTGACCAGTATGAGAGAGTGTGAGCGAGTGATAACACCAAATTTAACATACCTGCTCCCCATTCACACCTGAGACCTTGTAACACTACCGAGTCACATGACATTGGGGTGGAAAACTGGCTAATTGGGCCTAATTTGGACATTTCCACTTAGGGCTGTACTCACTTTTGTTGCCAATGGTTTAGACATCAATGTTTCTGTTGTTTTTTGTTTGTTTGTTTTTGCTTTGGTGGTGAATATTTTTTATTCAGCCAAAGAGATGCCAATCTGAATGATTACTTCAATCCACTGACTCCAGTTTCTTTTAACATAACACTCTGTATGTCTAACATAAAATAATCGGTATTTGCTTCTCACTCCTAATAAAAATTATTTAAAACAAGAAAAAAATACAGCCTATGGGGGACGGTAGTTTTTCTGCAAGTTAGTATATACGTTAATACAAAAAACAAGCTTACCATATTTAGAGAAAATCTTAGTGATTCTTCACACTGACAAACATAAACTGAGATTTATTTGTATTCTACTGTAGAGAGACTTAACTCACCAAGGAGACACACACTGTGTATAGGTAAAGTAAGGAAAGATAAATGTAGATATATGTATATATTTAATCATATTGGACTCCCATTGGTTGGACTAAGAGTTAGTATTTTCAATTAACTTTACCCGGGCTTGAAGAAGACAATAAAGGAGTTTAAGCATGCGTGGGATAGGCATAAGGCTATCCTAACTATAAGATAAGGCCAGGGACTGATGAAAGTATTTAGAAAATTGGGCAGACTAGATGGGCCGAATGGTTCTTATCTGCCGTCAGATTCTATGTTTCTATGTTTCTTTCTGGATTGGTAGTCCTGGGAATTAAGATGTTGCACCCAGCACCCAGGCACCACCTGCTATCTCCTCCAATCCGCTGCTTTTCAAAGAGAAACAACGGAATGGAACTAGACATATAGGGCCAAATTCCGCTCTCCTCTAATCAAATGCTGCTATCAGAAGCACTTGATTCCAGGAGGAGGAAGCGTCTCTATGGGTGTATTTAAAGGGTTACTCCAACCACCTTGATCAATTCTTCTTTTAGAAATGATCATGGTTGTAGGAATCTGTATGTGCAGTGTTTCCGCTTGAAATGTTGCGCATCCAGATATATTGGCACTTTCGTGTTGGAGGCTATTTGCACTCCTGACACACATGACTTAGGCAGCTCGTAACACCAGCTGCTTAATGTTAATTCTGTGTAAAAAATTAATCTGTCATCAGCACACGTGCTTTGAGCTGGTGAAACAGTCCAATCAAATGCTTCTCTATGAGAAGCATTTAATTTGACCTTGCCAAAAAGGCAGTGACGTTGATTAGGTGTGGAAAATTAGTGGGGAACTTTGCCCGGTCAGGATTTCATCTATTAGGTATTTTTTAGAAAGGGTAGAAACTAAATAGCAATGCCCACTTGGACAGTGATAGCAAACCTATGACACGCGTGCCACCATTGAGATGAAGTGGTCTGTGTATCTTAGGAAGTCCGTTAATATAAATCTAAACTTAAACTATTCTGCTTTATGGTTATGTCAGATATATAACCAGAATAATGAATTAACATATTAATAAAAAATAAAAAAAAACATATAAATTTGTAAATAAGTATAGATTTGTTAATATAATTATTCATAGAAAAAGGTGTTTTTACACTCTAGCAAACAGCAATAGTAAGTTCATCTTGAGAAGGAATTAGAATGTTACTGTGATCACATGTACAAGACCTGAAGAACATAAACAATTCACGATAATTTCATTATTTTACATTTATAGAAAGTGAACTACACCAAAGATCTCACATTCCATAAGGCTCCACATAATCTCGCAGCAAGTAAAAGGCTGATAATGCAGAATATAGCTAGATATACACTGAACGCAGTATTACCCTTCAGCGTCGGTTGTTGTTAGGGGTAGCATGGCCTTTTCACTGTGATCTCTTCCCTATGCATTTCACTACAGAAACTAGATATTTCAGGTCAATATAGATTGATGTTTTTACGCCACACGCCATAGGTCTCGAGTGTTTCTCTATGAGAAGCATTGGATAGGCCCAGAGATCATCAGTACTAAAGATCTCCTGGGGGTGGATCAGACAAAGAAATGGCCTCGGCAATGGATTCGAGTTGAGTTTACTTTACTTAATGTTTTAAATAAAAAAAATGGGGGCCATGAATCTAAAATAAAAAAAAGAAACACCTAAATGTTAAAAATAAATATATTTATTTGTAATAAATATTTATTTATTTTAAAAATAAATATATTTATTTTTAATAAATATTTATTTATTTTAAAAATAAATATATTTATTTTTAATGCTGGTGTCTACCTTTAAATATATAGTTTATCTTAATGATACAAAACTAAATATTTGTTACTTTGTAAGCTTTTGCATGTTTAATTAATCCAGATATGACAGGTTCACTTTAAGGTCTTCTGCCAGACCCCGTGAAAGTGTTCCTGTATGTTCATAACCATTATGCTTTCTGGCAGCCATATGTACTTACCCAGGTCTCTCTCCAGGAGGCAGTGTGCCAATATTTTGGCTCTCATGATGGAGGAGGGAATGCAGACAAAAATAGGTAATGTCTGATAAAGAAAAAACACAGGAAGACATGGCTATTTAATAGAGAAAATAAAAGAATTGATTACCTGGAAAATAAAAATGTATTAAGAAAGCAGGGCTAACTTTGTAGGACGTAGGGCCCAGTTTCCAGATAGACCAGAAATTAGAAATGCAAGGTAGCGTAATAAAAGATGTTGGAAGAAAGGGTTGTCCAGACAGTTTGTTCCAGTCATGTTAAGTATAGAGTACCACAAAAGTTTGATGTCAAAACAGGATATATATGAGTAAAGCTCAACAAATGCATTGCTCGTATATCCCTTAATAATGACTAAACACCCAACAGTACTTGCCCAACTAAACATTGTGTATGATAAGACAAACTAATATAATAGAAAGACAGCAGTCACCTTCTATGTGGCCCAAATACAGACAATATACAAAACACATTCCTTTCCCAGCTAACTTTAAAGGAGCACTCTACACCTATAGAGCACTTCAGCTTGCTGAATTGCTAAATGGCTGTGGAGTATCCCTTTAAAATCGCCATTTATAAAAGTTCTAAATTTATTGTGAAATTAGCACTTTTATAATTCAAAATAGAAACGCCTCCACAGCTGTCAAACAGCTGGGGAGATTCACTTCCTACTTCCGTAAGCTCCTCTGAGCAAATAGCAGATGTGTCCTTATATAATGCACCTGCCTTCCAATATTAACTGCAAGAACTTCTGTAGGAGGAAGGGGGCTATCGCCAGGTGATTGGCAGGAGATGAGGTGCTCCCCTCCTGTCGGTCAGTTCTTGCAGTGTCTATGCCTCCCTTCTGTCCCCTTCATGTGTCTCAGTCCTCCCTCCCCTCCATGTATCACTTTCCCCCTCCCCTCCATGTGCCACTTTCCTGCCTCCCTTCCATGTGTCACTGTCTCCCTTCCCCTCCATGTGAAACAGTCCCCTCTCCCCTCCATGTGTCACTGTCTCACCTCCATGTGACACAGTCCCCTCCCCCCTCCTTGTGTCACTGTCTCCCTTCCTCTCCAGGTGAAACAGTCCCCTCTCCCCTCTATGTGTCACTGTCTCACCTCCATGTGACACAGTACCCTCTCCCCTCCATCCCCCCCCTCCCTGTGCCTACCGACCTTGTAGTTTTCCAGTCAGGGTAGTGGAAACTGAAGATCCACTACCCCAGATCGGCACACTGCAAGGTCGGCAGGCATCAGAGGGGGAGAGGAGAGACACATAGAGGGGAGGGAGACATGGGCACATGGAGGGGAGCAGGGATGAGGCACATAGCGGGGAGAGGAGATAAGGGGGGGACTGAGACACGGAGGGGAGGGGAGCAGGGATAAGACACATGGAGGGGAGGAGGGATAAGGCACATGGAGAAAGAGGAAGGGGGACTGAGACACACAGGGGGAAGAGGAGGAGGAGATGAGACACATGGTGGGGAGGGGGGAACTAAGACACAAGGGGGAAGTGAGACACATGGAGGGGAAGGGGGAATGAGACACCATGAAATAAAAAAAACAGAGGCTTCACTATGAGAAGCCTCTGATTGGACATTTCTCAGTGAAGTGACTGAAAGTAACTTCCTGTTAAAAAAAAGGGAGGGCTTACAAAGGCTGCAGTCATACGAACTGCAGCTTTTGCAAGCTGTTCTAGACTTTACCCCCAAAGAATACATACATAAAAATATGCATGCATGTATTCGTTGTAGGTATATCTACTAAACGTTGTGGAGCAGTCCTTTAACTCTTACAATGCTTGTAAAATACTGGTCTTGTGTAAAAGAAAAGAGTAATATTCATAGTTTTTTTTCCCAGCACTGCCATACATAGAAGGAACCTTAAACCTAATTGAAAACAAGCAATTCAATGTAAGAAATAAATGAAACTGAAGCATTAATTAGGGTCCCGTGGTTTATTATAATGTCGCCAGAATGATTTTTGGTTTTTTTCCATAACAAAAACGCTTCACCATTATGTAAACACACAGAAAGATGGGAAGCCAGACAGACAGAAAAATATAGATTTATCCAGAATGACGTTTCCAACTATTATAAGCTACGTTCTCTTCTACACATTTCTGCTTTAGAAAAATGTCTCATGACGAGGATTTAAAAAGATAAATTATTCCACTGTTATCATTCATTCTGTCATTATCCTCAAAATGCTGATCTGGAAATATGCTTCCGGAACCGTGACACAGCTTTACTCGTGGGTTAATTTTCCTTCTATTTTTATACGGCGGATAAGACCATGGAAAACGTTGGTTAAAACAAAAAACCCACGTCTCCTACATACCACAAAATACTGCTTCCTTCCTCCCTTGGAATTATTTTTAGTGGCTTACACACCCTGCCTATTGCTTGTATGTCATGCTCTCTTTCAAGTATTAAATACCCGAAGAAAGAGCGAGAGTTGGGTAATGGTTTTTTGATCCTTTGAATTTAAATGCATTACTCCCCCTTTCCTTCTATCATTCAAAGCTTTAAAGATTGGTATAATTAAAAGTGCACTATAAATGGCTAAGTTTGAGAAAGATATTTATGGCTTCATTTCTACCAGGTGTTCTGGAGATGGATCCATCCTTAGAATGTTACCATTAAGAATTTTATTTTAGTTGGTTCTGTCACTGCAGACTTACCTTTCTCCTATTGTTTCCTATTCTCTTCCTCTTTTAGAATCTATTCTTCTTTTCTTAATTTCTTATTTATTTCTCTTTAAAACACAACACCAAGTTAGGACTAGTTTGTCTTCCGTATTTTTCCTATGCTTTGTGATCTTGACAAAATGTGGAGCTTAAGACGAGCTCCACTTCGTTTGTCAATGGAAATTCTCCCACAATTCTTGTCTCTCTGTCGTGCCTTGCAAAGAAATTATAGATCAGGTTAAAGGCAAAGGCTGACACCGTCGGTTTGTTCCACAGCAAATCAGCAATGACTGTCAGCAAGGTATAGTCAGACAGTGACGTTCTCCTGAGTATTCACAAACTCAACAATGATAGCCCAGTCTTGAACACTAACAATAAAAAACTTGCTCAAGGAAATTATATTGTCTGTCAAATTCAGGCAATTATATATGCTTCCTTCCGTACACACCCTGAGAGAGTGAAATTTGATTTTTTTTTGCTTATATATTCATTTTGGTGATCGAACAGAATTTCATGCATAACGTTATTTAGAATACAAATGCCTGCCAACATTTTAAGCATATTTTAAAGTGAGTTATTTAAAACAAGTCACATTTTTTTTTTGTGCACGTGGATACAGATCATCAACAAACTCCACAACAGCGTACACAGACATATACAGGCGAAACAGTGGCATGAATACTTGCAGTTTTTTTTGTTATATGAACAGGCTTAACGTAATTGACATGTCTCAGTAGTGAGTAATTTGGTAGTCGAGAATAGATAGACATGCATACGGTTCAAAGAGTAGAAAAGATAAAACATGTATGGTTAGCACGTTATGCTTAACAATAGTGGGCTTACTGGCAGCACAAAATGCTTAAGAGTAAGTGTAAGAGAAGATAAGATAAATGCCCGTTGGAGTAGTGTAGGTTAGGCTTTAGATGTGAGTCGGGCAAAGTATACATGTTGTGTCTCAAGCAAGACTTATTAGAATGTAATACCACTGGGTCCACATCCCTGTGGATGATAACACTATACATAAGGCGGGCATCTGCTTCCTAAGATGAGTATGGTAGCATGTGCTTCTTTATAACGTTGTTTGTTGCCCCGTTAGGTCCCATGGAAATGCTGCTGTGTGCTAAGACTGCTTACATGCTGGGGGGGAGGTACCTCTGCAGTGGCATAGCAGCCAGCATATGGCTTGTGTAATATAAGAAGCTGCTTCCCATAACATCCCACATAAAAGAAAACAGATAAGCGGTGATACATCAAATATACACTGGAGATAATCAAATAAAGAAATAGTGATGATCGCTGTGAGCCTAAACATGTGGAGCACTGGAGGTGTAGGCAGGCATGCCGTGGGTAGGAAAGTAAGTTAGCATCTAAGTCAGGCTACTGACTATCCAAGGGTTTGCGGTGTAAAGTCCCGAGTCAGCCGATGCCCTGGCTTGTTGGTGGGCTGAGGGGGATGAGCAGCAACCTGAGGCAGAGTCTGAGCCAGACCTCCCCACTGCCCCAGGCCGCTATGAAGGCCTGCATCCTTGGACCACGAACTGGGTGGTCAAATAGGAGGCCGAGTTCTTCCCTTGCAGGGGACATTGGTGGATCCCGATGGACTGTCGATGCCTGCAGCAATGGAACTTCTGTGTCGGTGGACGATACACTGGGAGTATATCTCTGTCGACCTTCAGACCGGGTAGGTCCAGTTTAGGAGACTGCAATGCAGTTATGGAATGAGCGCCGAGGGGGGGGGGGCTGCTCTTCTCTTGTCTCTCCTTACTCCTACCTTTAACTGGAGCCTTTGACAATTCAAGGTGAGCTGCTAACTTGGCCCAGTATTTTTTAAAAGATCCAGCCAGACGCTGCTGTTTTAATGCACATGCACTCTGCATGAGCATGGTAGGTTGCTGTTCATGAGGTGGTAGCGTGTCCGCCATCTTAGGATAACCAGCCCTGTCCAGGACCTCAGTCATTGCGGGTGCTGGAAGGCAACAGTGGGTATTGGTGGTCGCCAGTGGGTACCGGGATAACCTCTGCCGGTCCGGGCGGGGGAGGGTGGAGGACAGCAATGCGTCAGTTGGAGAACTGGGAGAGCGGCCGTATCACTCCAGCTCAAGCTCAGGTAGGCCACATGCCTCAGTCCGGGTGATTCAATGTTGAAAGGGCTCGTGTGAGGTATCCCAGTGTACACCGTAGGCAGCTTAGCAGGGTGAGGGTCGTTTCGGATCTGATTATTCGTGTGGCCCGCAGCTAGCCCCGGTGTTTAGAGTCAGATGCAGGAGCTGCGACAAAACACATCTGAT
Organism: Pelobates cultripes; assembly: GCA_933207985.1. NCBI lineage: Eukaryota > Metazoa > Chordata > Amphibia > Anura > Pelobatidae > Pelobates > Pelobates cultripes. Next base: position 44,165,177 of record OW240915.1, read on the forward strand.
CTGACCAGCAGGCAAGCTCCCCAAAAAGTCACATTTTAATATTTAATGGCATTAATGAAGCAAATAATAAGAACACCAAGAAACTGAAAATTTGAAAAATAATAATAATATTTGAAGCATACATGTTAAGGTAATGTTTTTGTCATTAAACTTGAAAAAATTAGTAAACAATCTTTAAAAGAAAATCTGAGATGTACTACCTTTTTATAGTTATCAGAAATTATTTTTTACATGGTTTGGGATTTTACATATATTATAAAACTTTTCATGCATATGAAAACTGCTGACACATTAAAAGGCTCATGGGAAACAGGAGGTTAATTTATAGTAAAAATATCAATCTATGATGTTCATTCATTTACGATAGACATATAGAATTTATTAACTATATGATTCAGGAAAAGACAATGAAAGACCCGAATCTGATTTTAATTGTACCTTTAAAAATATTTGAAATCACCATTCATTTAGTATTTTAAGACCTAGGTGTCGTTTGAATCAGGATTTTATTTTACAGCATTTACATTCAGTAATTTCTGTAAAGGGAAATACTGTAGCGATAAATTGGAAAATTGTAGTCTATTTTATTGTGGTTAGAATAAAAAAAAATCTGAAATAGCAGATATTCTCAAGCTTTTGGCAATATTTAACATCTGCTTCTTCATTTAAATCTATAATTTCAGTTATTAATCTAAAAGTTAAACATGTTAAATTTAAACAAGATGTAGAATGTCTTGGACAGCTAATGCTGGCTTTCAGCCGGGATAGACATATTTTATGCTGATGAAATCATGTTTTTCTTTATGTTTGGACCATGTGCCCATGTCTCGTTTTATAAAAAAGATGTTTTTCAGCTCCAGATTTCTTTTTTTTTTTTGTGTTCTGAACTGCTGCACAAAAGTAATTCTGTCAAAAAAACACAACGGTGTATTATCAGTTTGCACTATTTTACTCTATTGTACAAATAGACACTTTAAAAAAAGGTTGATTCCTTTTTTTCTGTAAAAGAAACCTTTTAATTATTGTACTGGTAGTCTCTTAATTATATAATATAAATACATGTTTTCCCAAGTTTTCATCAGTAATAAAGAGCCAGTGGTACTCGGCAAACTATGTTTTTATAGCCGTGCAAGTGGAAATGCCAAAGTTCAACTATTTATTTAATTTGATCTTGTTTTTAGAAATGATATTAATTTTTTTGTGTGTGTCAGGATTTGTTAAGTTTGTGTAAATTGTGACATTGAAATTAAGTATTGCACTTTGCACTTACCGGATCTCAAGGTTTATGCTCCATTAAGCTTTCACAATAAATATATGAATTTATACATGTAGGTCAGATATATGTGTGCCCCATCTTTACCTATAAATGTAGCTGCCTTTATTTCGTAATGCCAACATCTTATGTTGAGGTGGGGGGATGACAGAAACAGTGCTGATTTAATGGCATACACATATAACTTGATGCGTGTTGACAACATATGGTTGACCTTGAGTGGGTAAAGCTGTGAGGGACTAGAACATAGAATGGAACCAAGGCTCATAACCTGCTGGAATACAAGCGAGATTAGACTTTAGGACATAATTAGTGCTGCAGAATATGGAGTAACATTGACTAAAGGAAAAACGGAAAAACTGGAATCACCTTTTCTTCTATTAATCTGAAGACTTTACAAGTGTGGTGATGTGCATCTCATAGAAGATCTTTCAGAGAAGAGGCTACATTAGAAGATTAAAAGAGTTGTTCTACATCCAGTTTGTTGCCAAATTCTGTAGGTTCCAACTTAATAACATAGCCTGCATCCACCCCTTTCTTACACAAGATGCTACCAAGGAGCTTGTCCATGCTCTAGTAATTTCCTGCATGGATTACTGTAACCCTCTCCTGATTGGTCTCCCCAAAAGTCGTATTGCCCCGCTACAGTCTGGAAGGAATGCTGCAGCTAGACTGATTTTCCTCTCTAGTCGGTCTTCTCACACCTCACCCCTCTGCCAGTCCTTACATTGGCTCTCTGTATCCTATAGGAGTCAATTCAAAGTGCTAACCCATATATTTAAAGCACTGAACAATTCTAGCCCCTCTTATATCTCTTCACAGATCCATAGGTATGCCCCTCCTCGTTCTCTCTGCTCTGCCTGTGACCACGTCCTGACCGCTGCTCGCACCCGTATGGCCAACTCTGCTTGCAGGACTTCTCGCGGGCGGCTCCCTTCCTATAGAATAGCCTGCCTACAACCACCAAGCTCTCCCCTAGTCTTGCATCTTTTAAGAAGTGCCTTAAAACCCATCTCTTTAGGGAAGCTAAGGGCCTCCCAGAGTAACCTCTACCTCACATCCCTGTCTCTTGCTCTCTACTACAGGACAGTGCTTTATTCACTCCTCCAGCTCTGCTCCACTCCCACCCTATTTGATTATTTCCTGTCCTAAAACCTCCTATAGACTGGAAGCTTGTTTGAGCAGGTCCTCTTTAACCTATCATTCCTGTAAGTTTTCTTGTAATTGTCCTATTTATAGTTAAATCCACCCTCTCATAATATTGTAAAGCGCTACGGAAACTGTTGGCGCTCTATAAATGGTGATAGTAATAATAATTACTTGGAATACGAGGTTAGAGGAGTAATGGTGGTGACGGCCTCACTGTAAGTGGGTAAAATGTGTTCTACCCATTCCTATTGTTTGTCTACACCCTCTTCCACTGCTGTTTTCCATTCTCGTCTGCTGATTTCACTATTTTACTAATACTCATAGGCGTGCGCACGGGGTGTGCCGGGTGTGCTTGGGCACACCCTAATCCCCGCGGCACGCCTCTAGAGTGAGATCGGCAGGGGAGATCTCAGGATCCCCCCTGTCGACTCATGCAGAGCCGGCACTATCCGAGCGCCGGCTCTGTTCTCAGCCTCCCTCCCCACTGCAGCATGGAGGGAGGCAGGAGAGGACCCGGGGAGCTCAACCAGCAGCTCCAAAGGGTTCCTTTCACGAGATCTGAGCGTTGCCGCGGCACACACACACACACAGCACCCACCCACACACACAAAGCACACACACAGCACCCACACACATACAGCAACCACACACACAGCACCCACACACACAGCACCCACACACACACAGCAGCCTCACACACACAGTACCCCCACACACACAGCACCCACCCACACCCAGCACCCCCACACACACACAGTACACTAACAGCACCCTCCCACACACATCACACAAACAGCACCCTCACACACAGCACACTAACAGTACCCTCACAAACACACAGCACACTAACAGTACCCTCACAAACACACAACACCCACACACAGCACACAAACAGCACCCATCACACAGCACACGACACCCACACACAGCACACTAACAAGACCCTCACACAAAAAAGCACCCTCACACACAGTACACTAACATCACCCTCACAAACACACGCACACAAACACCCTGAGCCAAATAGCACACTACCAGCACCCTCACACAAATCACACTACCAGCACCCTCACACCACCCACACACAGCAGTGTATGTATGTGTGTGTGTGTATTTATATGTGGGTGTATATATATATATATATATATATATATATCTATATCTGTATGTATATATATATATATATATATATACATATATACATATACACGCGGCGTGTGCTTGTGCTTTAGGGTGCACACCCTAATGCAATAGGCTGCGCACGCCTATGCTAATACTCTCTACACATCTCTTCAGTTATCTCTCCCCATTTTTCCAGATCTTTTTGTCTTTTGTTAAGACTTTCCCCACTTCTCTTCCTCTCTAGTCTCTACCTTCTCTTCATGTGCCTTCCACCTTCCCATTTTCTTACCAAATCTTTGTTTTGCTTCTTTCCTTCTTAATTATAAAATGGGGAAATTTGTCAACAAGTAATTTAAATACGAAATGTAACAGAGACAAGAGTTGAAGAAGGCCCTGCTCAAACGAGCTCCTTTCGGGACACGAATGCTCCCCCTGGACAGCTTTCATCTATACGAAATGGCGGCAACTCAGGGGAGCATTCATTAATTACTTCCCTTGCGGTTTCACACTTAGGTTGCAAGTGAAAACGTTCTGATTCATTGGTGTGAATGTTCTAATGGGGCACTAGAGGCGTCCTCGTTCGGGATATGAGCAAGTCGGGAAACAATCCATTAACGCTCCCCCTGGCTGGCGTTCGTCTGTACGAATGGCAGCTGCCAGTGGATCGCTCGTTAATTGCTTCACTTGTGGTGTGTGGTATGACACTTATGTTGCGAAGTGTGAGGGTTCTAAACTAACATTCTAAATAAAGGTATCTGGGTGGTTCCCGTTCGGGAGGCGAATTAATTCCCTTCGTGGAGGCATTCCTGAACGGGGAGTGGGCACAATATATACGTAGAGATGGGGAAACGTAGAGATTGGGAAATGTAGTTTTCAGACATATGAGCATAGAAAATTAGCCATAATTTATTATAGGAATGTCAAAAATGTGATCAAATGGGAACAGTAATAAAAATTGGACTGGTACAACTATATGTAAAAGGGATTTTGGAAAGCTGTCCCCTGACTCTGTTTTGACAATTGATATATCACCAGTTCTTTTCACTAAAAATATAAACCAATTAGATATACTCAAAATACAAAGCTCATTTGTCAGAACTTTACATTGGAAATAATGCTTTTTGCATGCACCTGTATAATGGTCTTCAATAAGAGAGAAATGCTTTAGTATGAAAAAATTTAAATCTTAAAGCTCGTGAACCTGGTAATTGTACTTTTGAAGTCCTGGAAGTTATAACAGGTACCCAAAGGCTTATAATATTCACTGAATCTATCTATCTTTAGCGGAAATACACCTTGAAGTTATTCTTCCTTTAAGCCCATGTTGTATGTTAAATAGAGATCAGATATTCAGTAACTAAACATTACTATAAGTAGTGCTTTATCTTTAGGATTTGATTGATAAATTAAACCCCCGTTACCTCCATTTCAACAATCGGGAATTCCGACTTTTGTTATAATACATTAAAGATGTGTTAAAATTAATTCTGTTGTCTCCCTGACGCAAACGCAAATCTTCATATTACATTAAGTAGAGATCTTTAATTTGGAAATCCCAGCTGGGATAGAGCAGACACCAATGAAATGGTATTCATGTTACATTATCCCGAAATATACATAACAGAAGGGTGGTCCCGATGGGCGAGGATTCATTATGGGACCATATGGTGAAGCTCATATTACATAGACCTCTATTCTGTACAGCTCTTAGTTCATTCCTGTGTTATGTGTCTGTGCCTACATTTTTCACTTGATTTTTAAAATTCAAAACAGCAAAGAAGAGAAACTCAAATAATGAATGGAGAGGAAAGAAAATCATGAGATACGATACTTGATATGAGGCTGAGCTAGAACGGTGGATGCTAATGGAAATAATAAACATTTTTTTTTTGGTTTGTGTTTTGTATTTAAAACATTATCCTGAAGATTTTCTTTCCAATTAAGATGAAATAGTAAAAAATGCAAAGAAATAACAGAGATAATGTTAAAAGTAACTAACTGTGTAATTAAAGAGAAATAGTCACATTTGTATTAAAATAGAATAAATAAAATGTAAAACTAACAAGTAAAAGTTTTGTTCTACATTTGTCATGTATATATATATATATATCTAGATGTAAAAAACAGATACAATTCTTATCTTGTAATACCTTTTTTATTGGACTAATAGAATTTTTTAATGACAAGCTTTCGGGAGAACCTCCCTTTCTCAAGTCTGAAGCATTTCTGAGCAAAACGACACATAGAATTTAAAGTTGAGTTGTGATACAGGGGTTAAAGCGACAACAGGGGTAGGCATAATAATCTACGTGTTAAAGGCCAAGGCCATGACAAAGAAAATCTGACTGTTACACTATCTGACTGTGTAAACTATCTATATCTATATATATATAGATATATATTTATATCTTTTCATGTGACAACACTGAAGAAATGACACTCTGCTACAATGTAAAGTAGTAAGTATATAGCCTGTATAACAGTGTAAATTTGCTGTCCCCTCAAAATAACTCAACACACAGCCATTCATTTCTAAACCATTGGCAACAAAAGTGAGTACACCCCTAAGTGGAAATGTCCAAATTGGGCACAAAGTGTCCATATTTTGTGTGGCCACCATTATTTTCCAGCACTGCGTTAACCCTCATGGGCATGGAGTTCACCAGAGCTTTACAGGTTGCCACTCCTCCATGATGACATCACAGAGATGGTGGCTGTTAGAGATCTTCCACTCCCCCACCTTCCGTTTGAGGATGCCCCATAGATGCTCAATAGGGTTTAGGTCTGGGGACATGCTTGGGCAGTCCATCACCTTTACCTTCAGCTTCTTTAGCAAGGCAGTGGTCGTCTTGGAGGTGTGTTTGGGATCGTTATCATGTTGGAATACTGCCCTGCGGCCCAGTCTCCGAAGGGAGGGGATCATGCTCTGCTTCAGTATGTCTCATGTTGGCATTCCTGGTTCCCTCATTAAACTGTAGCTGCCCAATGTCATCAGCACTCATGCAGGCCCAGACCATGACACCCCCACCACCATGCTTGACTGTAGGCAAGACACACTTGTCTTTGTACTCTTTACCTGGTTGCCGCCACACACGCTTTACACCATCTGAACCAAATACGTTTATCTTGGTCTCATCGGACCACAGGTCGTGGTTCCAGTAATGAATGTCCATAGTCTGCTTGTCTTTAGCAAGCTGTTTGCGGGCTTTCTTGTGCATCATCTTTAGAAGAGGCTTCCTTCTAGGACGACAGCCATGCAGACCAATTTGATATATTGTGCAGCATATGGTCTGAGCACTGACAGGCTGATCCCCCACCCCTTCAACCTCTGCAGCAATGCTGGCAGCACTCATATGTCTATTTCCCAAAGACAATTCGAGGCAGACAGTTAGCACCCGATCGTGCTGTCCTTGCAGCTGTGATCCCTCTGACAGGCTGATCCGCCTCACTGTGCTTCCGCGGTCAGTTTGAAGTGCGGGGAAACGGATCACTGCTGCTGATCTTCTCACTGTGTAAAAAAATTAAATAAAAGTTAAATCCCACCCCCTTTGCCCTGCTTTAATAAAATTAACCCATTCCCTGCCAATTGATCACTGACTACAGTGATGCAGCTCAGAAAAGAAGGTTGTTAGGATAAATAAAGAAAAATTCCCAAAAGGCTGCTTTACTAGAATGCAGCCAATAGGAAAAGAACCCAGTCCAATCTCAAAAAGAATAGTATAAATAATGTCAAAAAAATAAAACTTTATTAGGATAAAAAATGACAAAAAAGGTCTAAGGTCTAGTACTAGGAGGGGTATATAACATTTGTGGTCAGGGCATAAGCCGTAGTATAACTTATATAAATAGGACAAACCATGAAAGGAAATGTCAGTTGTGGTGTGCCGGAACTGACGAGGAAGTAGGCCTGAAATAAAAGAGGGCCTACCTTATAAAATGCTTATGAAAGCGGTGTGGTGGGTGGGAGAATCCGTCGCACCTAACAGGTAGTGAGGGAAGGGTCTGGAGTCCCTTAAGAAGGGTAACCCAGCCCTTCCCACAACTTCAGGCCACGCCTTCCATTTGTGGTCAGGGCATAAGCCGTAGTATAACTTATATAAATAGGACAAACCATGAAAGGAAATGTCAGTTGTGGTGTGCCGGAACTGACGAGGAAGTAGGCCTGAAATAAAAGAGGGCAAAAAGAGATAACCATTTATTCGTCCTACAACCGGACATAACAGATTACAAATTCATAGTTTTGAAAGCCAGACGTACTTCTTGTATGGGCTGAGGTATGTATCTGGTGTATGCCGTAGATTTCCATCGTCCTAGTATCTGAATAATGTGAGCAGGGATATTCTTTTTAGAAGCGGTGGTGGCGGCTCCTATTCTAAAAGAGTGACCAGAGTAGCTGGCTGGGTTCAGTCCTAACCGGGCTAACAATATCCTAATATACATCATGAATTGGCTCGTAGTGAGCTTATTGCCGTGCAAGGACAGGAGTGGTTGTGTGGGGCCCATATTGTCAAAGGCAAGAAGTGTGTCGAAAACCTTCACCGGGCACCAAGTATTACTTGTGGGGTAATAGGGTATAGTGACCGTTTGCCCGGGGGCGCTTGTTTTGGTATGGTGCAGTAACAGAAGATAGTGATCTTGGACCTTTATGAGATCGGACCTTGTGAGGAAAAGGGGTGAGTTATAGCTAGTAGTAGTGAATTCTCTAGGCCGTAAAAACCCGTAAAATGCTAGATAGATGGCGGCTTTAATTACATGATTAGTATGAGCTTCAAAGGGTGAGGTGTCTAGTAGTTTTGACAGTGACTGAAACAATACATCATGTATGGGTAGTCTAGTTGGTGAGGCTATAGGGGCGGAGTCTTTGATGCCTTTAAGTATAGCCTTAACTTGGTAGGACGACAGAAAGCGTTGTTTGTTAGGCCAAGTGGTGAGGATGTGATGTTGAATGCCTGTGATATATAATTTGATGGTATTGTAAGATAATGTTAGACGAAAGTGGCAAAAAGAAATAAAAGCAATAATGGTTTCCATAGAAAACTGGTCAGTGACATTAAAGTCCAACAAGAATTTATTGAAAACATGGAAAGCCCTTTCATATGCCTTCCTGGTATTATCGGAGAGACCGAGCTGTGAGAGTTGTCGCCCTTGACATAGCAGAACTTTTAGTCCCAGATCATTTCCTGCCACTTTGGAACTGGAGTTGGTATGAGGGCGCTGTTGGCAGGGCCTCCCGAAACTCCTGAAACCGAGACCGTGACAAATGATCAGCTGCAATGTTGAGAACCCCAGGCACATGAACACAAGTGAGAAGAAAACTGTGTTTTGCAGCGAGCCATGTGAGAGTCCTCATGAAACGCATGATGGTGAGGGAAGAGGAACGCCCCTTGTTTACAATATGGCATGTTGCCATATTGTCCGAGAAGCAACGAACCGTATTCCCGGACCAACTTGCTCCCCACTTAACTGCTGCCGCTAAGATAGGATAGAGCTCAAACAAGGCTGATGTGTCCTTAAACCGGGGAATTCTGTAATTTCCCTAGGCCATTCTCCCCACATCCATTCATTTCCCCATATTGCTGCAAAACCTGAGGTGGCTGCGGCATCCGTCCAGACTGACTCCGATTTCTCTGACCAAACCGGTATAAACATGCTTTTCCCGTTCCAATTTTGCAAAAACTCCCTCCACATATGTAGGTCAGCGGTGGCCTGTACGTCTAAAGTAATGCGGGAGGTGTCAGATTGCAACATTGGAAACAGGCTAAGTAACCTTGAAATGAATGCTCTACCTTGTGGAATGATTCTCATAGCGAAATTTAGAGAACCCAACAAGGATTGCAACTCCTTCCTATTGCATGAGCCTCCTCCTAAGTAAAGGTCGATAGCTGCCAGGATGCGCTCAATCTTTTCTCTGGGTAGGCTAGCTTGCATGTGTACAGAGTCCAGTACCACCCCCAAAAAGTGGATGATAGTATCCGGACCCTCAGTCTTGGTAGGTGAAATAGGCACCCCTAGTTGTGTAAACAGTTTTGTGATAGACTGGAGGCTACTGGGAGGTACTAGGTTACTTTCTATGGTCAGGAAATCGTCCAGGTAATGGATAACTGTGGGACATCTGCAGATGTTAAGCAGCATCCAGCACAACGTCTCCGCGAAGATATCGAAAATCCTAGGGCTGCTTTTTGAGCCAAACGTGAGACGCGTGAAGAAGTAATATGAACTTCGCCACTTAACACCATGCAAATGCCATAGGGATGGGTGGATAGGGAGCTGCTTAAAAGCGTTGGCAATATCAGTTTTACTTAGCCATGCCCCTACCCCTGCTGCGAGTATGGCTGTGACTGCATGATCGATGGTGGCATACTGGAGGGAAAACTCCTCAGACGGGATTAGTGAATTTAGACTTGGGGTATGAGATGCATGGGGGGCGGACAGATCGAGAATTAATCTTTGTTTATTGGAGGATTTATTGGTGACCAGTCCTATGGGGTTTGTCCTCCAAACTGCGAAAGGCGGGGGGTTGAAAGGGCCTAATAAGAAACCTTGGTCAATTTCCTTCTGTAGGAGTAAGTCGATAGTGTTGGGTGCTGCCAAGGCTGTCTGCAAATTATTACATTCTAGGGTCCCCGTGGGCATGTGAATAATACCCGTGTGAAACCCCATCTTAAACCCTGTAACCAAAAAATCAACGAGATGTTGGGAAGGGTGATCCCGCAAAAGTTGTTGCAGTAGGGAGACATGAAGAGACGATAAGTACTGCTTAGGGTATAGTTTATTTGGGCACATTGCCTTGGAGTGAGCTCTGAAACATAGTGAGCAAACATGGAGAAGTCTGCAGGCACTGTAACCGCAGGAACCTGAGTTGAAATTGTTACAGACCTGCGATTTACCCAAAAACACTATGTCACGGCCTAGTTTATCCCTAAGCACCTTGCCAGGTCTCCCTGTGGGCACTACATTGGAAGGTGGAAAAACAGCGTTTACCTCTGGAGAATTAGGGCACAGATTAGCCGTGTGAGAATTGGACGAGCAAATGGCACAAGCTGGGGTTTTTAGGCCCGCGAAGTGTCGGCAAAAAAGCTCAGTATCCAGGACGCCCCAATCCGTTTGGTAATTGAACTGTGAAAGGGCTGCCGACGCCCTAAATTACCCGGTAGGGGGTCCAAATGGACCGAAGCGGCCGGATCCACTGCAGCAGCCAGTGACTTTTGCTGGCTATCTGCATCCATTTTGTCTAGCTTGTCAGTAATACGCCCCAAAGAGGTCAGAACTGAGGACAGAATCGTATTCAGATCTGAAGACTGGGTGCCACTGGACCCTTCACCCGCCCCCGCGTTATCAGTCTGTGTGTTCAGCAATCTGTACAGTTCTGCTTTCCTAGCTGTAGCAGGGAAAGGAATATTTCTCTTCCTTAATTCGGCCGTGATCCTGGGAATAGTCCATGCCCTGAGTGAGGCAGGGCTTGCGATGTCGTCACCCTGAGACGGCGTGACTGATCTAGCTGGTGTACTGGGTAAGGACTCGACTTCCCTTCCTTCCGGAGCTTGAGACATGCTACAACATAAAATAACATGTTACCTGGGGTGCTATCCAACTGGCTTATGATAACTAATGCCAAGTGGCGAAGAATTATTAAGTAACGTGACAGGTGAGGCCCTGCTAGTAGCCAAGCGGCCTTGAGAGGCACTATCTATGATTTGGCGCGTGTGGAAAACGTGGCCATTGGCATTATGGCAGGGTGGTGGCCTCTCTGTGACTTGTAAAGGCATAAGACAGAATGGGAGTGACAAGTGAGGCCCTCTCTATGCAACTAAGCGAGGCGGCTAGCTATGAAATGGCCCGAGGGAATGCCGTACCTCCGAAATGAGGATGGGTGTTGGCCTCGCGGGACCACTAACGAAGGCATAAGAGGCCAGAAAACGTAGCTAGTGGGTCCTATTTATTGTAAGCCAGTAAATCTGTACTAAGCCGAAAGGGAAGGTATGGGGAAAAAGTCGAAAAAAGATATGACGTACCTGATGAGCGGTTTGACAGCTATAATGAGGAAAAGGAGGAACAGACGATCTGTAGTCACCTATGAAAGTAATATATATTTGTACGGGCACAGAAATATAACCCCTAAGTCCCCTGTTATTCAGATACCTACCGGCAATATTGCCCTAGCAGAGGGCTGGGCACCAAATTAACAAGAGCAAGGATGCCTATACCTAAAATACAGAAAACACATATGAGGACCCTGGCGTAGGGTGACTGTTAAGTAGAAACTCGAGTGAAGGGACCTAAGTCCTGAGCAAGTTGTAGAATAGCTGCCCACCGTGGGAATGCAGAAAATACTGAAAGAGTTTACACGACATCTTAAGTGCTAATCATGCATATAAATATATTCCCTAATACCCAGATCCGTAGTCATTGTTAGGTTAGCAGCCTAATTGTAAAATACGTGCCCCGTATAAAACGTATCTGTACACACGACTGATTGTAACCCCATATGCCAACTTGCTTTAAATAACTGCAATTTTAAATAGCATCAATGACAGAACAGGTATGAGAATTCAATATCACCATTTTTTAGACACCAGAGGTCGCTCTGGTGTCTAGTGTGTACTTTAAGGTAACAGCGTTGTAATGAATGGACACAGGAATAATAATAACGTAAGAAATAAGCATAAGAGTGCTTATAATGTAACCAAGTTGTGAGTAGGTTGTTGTATAACATAGTATTACAATAGAAATTGTGAGCGTGTAGTATTGATGCTTAGTGATGACGTAAAACGGGCGCGCCGCCAAATTTGCGACGGCCGTTTCAACTTACGATTTGCCGTGTGAAAAAATTTGCCGACTGCCTGACCTAGCGTGCTCCCGCCCGTGGTATCCGGATGTAGTGCTGGATGCTTCTGAGAACTGCCCGACCTGACGCGCGCGAGCTAGCCCGCCGGAAATTGCTGTCCGAAAACCGGAAGTGACGAAAACAGAATCCGTCGCACCTAACAGGTAGTGAGGGAAGGGTCTGGAGTCCCTTAAGAAGGGTAACCCAGCCCTTCCCACAACTTCAGGCCACGCCTTCCATATATACAAAAGCCTGCCAAACTGCCAAAAGGAAAAAAGGCAGTGAACTAAGCTTGTATAGCATATACCTTAGTGAATAGCAACATAGGTAACCTTGATAGGAGAGAGAGGCTGCATATATGGTATATAGTATTAGGCAACTCAAAAAAGGGGAGGAAAAAATGCCCCTATTATAACATAAAGGGAACCAAAAAATACCAATACTCAAGATCAAAGCCTCCCCCCTCCTTAATACCTTCCCAAATCGAAAGGACACTCCTAAGGTAGAGACGACACTCTAAGCTAATACACTATCAGTGCCTGCCCATTTATCAATAGACACTCCAAGACGTTTTCTGATAGTGGGGATAGGGAGAAATTTAAACCCCACTCTTTCTTTAACTGTCATACAACTGGGGTAATTTACCTATTGACTTGCTCCTGCGGTTTGAAATATGTGGGCAAGACTTTTCGTCATTTCAGACTCAGGATACGAGAACATGTAAATTCTGTCAGGAGACACTTGGAGACACCAGTCTCTAGACATTTACATTTATATCACAATCATTCCTCAGCAGGTATCCGGTTTATGGGTCTGGAACATATACCACAACCACCGCGAAAAGGGAACTGGGATCAGAGATTAAGACAAAGAGAGGCCTTTTGGATTTATCGCCTCAAAACTCTGTCCCCACTTGGGTTGAATGAAGGGTTTTCTTACTCCCCGTTCATTTAATAGTATGGCAATACCTTTAAGGTATCTCTTGTTAAGTTTGTACATATGTATATATACTCTTTATTAGTTTTTTATATATTAGGTTGCTACCCCTTTATTGCCCTTTTTCCCTTCTTACTTCTACACCCATTTATTACCCTCATTCTCACATCATATTAAGGTGTCTTATTCTATATGCCATGGATTTTGGTTGTATTTGTGCTGTTAAAGTACAGTGTCTGTTCATAGATACACTTATAATATAATATAATACATCCTAGTGGCAACATAGTACTTAAATTAGACACCGTTACTCAATTGCTTTGTAGACCTTGTTTGAATATGTACTGTGCTCAAACATGGACACATTGGCAACATCTTAACCTTTTTTCAGCGGCAACTTCCTGTTTAGACATTGTTAATTATTTTGCTTTTTCTGACCTTTTAACCTAAATGATCCATTTTTTCGTTTGGGATCATTTGGGGCTTGTCATTGGGTCAGATGGTATTGTCCCAGTTTTATTTGCCCCTGATTGTGAAGAGATGCCCTATGTGGATGATGTTTGTGGGACATGAGGGGTTAAACTACTGAACCGGCTTTTTTTGATTACTCCGGCCGCTCACGGTTTCCCTCTTGTGAGCGGCGACGTATATACCACGCCCCCACAATCTTATTGGTGTAGCGACCGGAGAGACTGAATACCCATTGATTGGGTGCCGGCATTTGTGTCCCGCCCCTCTAATGATACTATTGGTGCGGTGACCTAATTACAGGAGGTACTCATTGGCCGCCGCTCAGGTGTAAGAGAATTAGTATGGGTATAAATTACAGGGCAGGGATGGCTTCTTTTTGCAATACCCCTGAGGACGGCGTGTAGTTTCGCCGAAACGCGTGTTGGGTTTTTTGTTTTTGCACCAACGAGCACTGGGCACATTATTGATTTGACTATGGTCTAGGTTTAGATTACAGATTAGAACACCCACGAAGGTGTTGTTTAGGAGATAGTGTATTAGCTTAGAGTGTCGTCTCTACCTTAGGAGTGTCCTTTCGATTTGGGAAGGTATTAAGGAGGGGGGAGGCTTTGATCTTGAGTATTGGTATTTTTTGGTTCCCTTTATGTTATAATAGGGGCATTTTTTCCTCCCCTTTTTTGAGTTGCCTAATACTATATACCATATATGCAGCCTCTCTCTCCTATCAAGGTTACCTATGTTGCTATTCACTAAGGTATATGCTATACAAGCTTAGTTCACTGCCTTTTTTCCTTTTGGCAGTTTGGCAGGCTTTTGTATATATGTTATATACCCCTCCTAGTACTAGACCTTAGACCTTTTTGGTCATTTTTTATCCTAATAAAGTTTTATTTTTTTGACATTATTTATACTATTCTTTTTGAGATTGGACTGGGTTCTTTTCCTATTGGCTGCATTCTAGTAAAGCAGCCTTTTGGGAATTTTTCTTTATTTATTATCTCTTGGGTTATCCCCTATTTCCCAGTTTAGGTGACCATACTTACCCAGGGGAAGGGAGGGGGGAAGGGGATTTTGTCTCTGTCCCTACCTTCCGGTACCCTGTGTATGTCCTTTCTATATTTTTTTGATTAGGTTGTTAGGATAGTGTTCATTGAGGGTTTAGTGTTTTGTTTTGATGACAGTTTCAGGAAAGGAATGAGGGTGTGGGGAGAAAAAGCAGTGATACTGTAGGGGCATGATCTATATACCAAAATTGCTTCATCAAGCGAAAATTGTTTTGGTCATTATAGTGTCATGTTAAGTAATATTCTTGCATAAAATTGGTCTTGATTCAGTAGTATTTAATTAAATTGCATACACAAACAAAATATAAACACAATATAATGTATCAGTCCACTTAAATTAATCTCTAACCCAGCATTAAACTTTACCTGTCCATAAACCTAATCCTATCCTATCTCTAACCTTAGCTTCAATGGATTCCCTCTGTTGATGTCAGTAATGGCCTTTTTTTGGCAACAAATCGCCTGGCACCCCGACTGGGTACCTTCTGTTGACTGATGCTCCTAGTGCTTTCCGAGGGCTCCAAGCACTCCACTAGACACCATAACCACCGCAGACCCCACAAAACGCTGCAGCTTGTTTGGGGTCTCGCCCTCTTACACCCACTCTGGACCCAAGACCAGGGTACAGCTTCCAGTAGGTAGACCTCTCGTGTAATCCAGAGAGCAGGAACAGCTCTTACAAGAGCTAGTGATTATACTCTGGGGAGTATAGTGATTATAGCAATCCCCAGAGTGTGGTTCTCCAATCCCCCAAACATGAGCCAAGACTTCATAAAGGGTGGAACAAGTCTGTTTAATGCAAGCACTCACAATTTATACTTTTTATACATTTAAACCCCAAACAGCCTCATTTTCATACAATAGGTTACATAGAGCACTATAGTACAAGAAAGGGTGGGGTCAGACAATAGCAAGGGCTGATGGGAGATTGAGGAGGGACAAAGCAGCTAGTTTAAACTGGTCTGGCAGTGTCCCTGGGACAACACCCTGCTGGGGAAACTATAGAACAGGAAAAAGAGGGAGGGGAAGAGGCACAGACAAGCAATACACTCTGAGAGATAATTGAGTCAGAAACTGTACAAACTCAATTATCTCCTGGTACAGAAAAACACACAATATACAAACACCCGCAAAGTACCTCCAAGATCCATGGAAACCCCACAAGAGTCACATCGTCGGATAGCCCTGATCCTGGTGACCAACATATCCAAAAATCACCCAGATCGGTTCATTGGTTTGGTTTTTCCATGGAAGTCACTTTTTTACCTTGTGTTTTTGCAGGGCCCATAATCCTGGGGCAAGAGGCTGGCAAGCAGGCCCCTCCAAGTACCAGTGATGAAGGTGCTTTCGTCACAGCTCTGTTTGTTCCACACTAATTTTACACTTTCCCTTTAAGTGAACCCATACATAATATGTACTTGATTTTAAAGGACAGGTAGGGCTTTCTTCTGATATCCTAGTATACTTAACACAATATTAATTATGAATAAAATGCTAATAAATTGGAGAAATGGAAAAAAAAGTCATATTTTCAAACTGTTGCCCAAACAACTTCTACAGAACTAATGTAACTAAAGAAAAAAAAACTCAACATAGATTCCTTTACTAGTCACAATTGTGAAAATCCCTTATACATGTAGTATTCCAATTAGCTTTTGGACACTAGAGGACAAATATGGCAAGAAATGAATTGCAGGATTAAGACTTAACCTTAGCCAAATTAGGCATGCAGATACATTAAAGGACCACTCTAGGCACCCAGACCACTTCAGCTTAATGAAGTGGTCTGGGTGCCAGGTCCTTCTAGGGTTAACCCATTTTTTCATAATTATAGCAGTTTCAGAGAAACTGCTATAATTATGAATGGGTTAAGCCTTCCCCCTAATCCTCTAGTAGCTGTCTCATTGACAGCCACTAGAGGCGCTTGCGTGCTTCTCACTGTGAAAATCACAGTGAGAGCACGCCAGCGTCCATAGGAAAGCATTGTAAATGCTTTCCTATGAGACCGGCTGAATGCGCGCGCAGCTCTTGCCGCGCGTGCGCATTCAGCCGGCGGGGCGTAACGGAGGAGGAGAGGAGGCAGAGAGCTCTCCGCCCAGCGCTGGAAAAAGGTACCTTTTTACCCCTTTCCCCTTTCCAGAGCCGGGCGGGAGGGGGACCCTGAGGGTGGGGGCACCCTCAGGGCACTATAGTGCCAGGAAAACGAGTATGTTTTCCTGGCACTATAGTGGTCCTTTAATAGCAGTTGCAGAATCCAAAAGTATATATATTGTAGGGAGTAAACCCACTGGGGTATTCGCAAATGCGTAACTGTCTGGGTTAATTTTTTATTAGAACATGTATGTCCCACTACTGTATATTCCCCCTGATTTATATTCTGCTACTACCACTGAGCACAGCAATATCTCACATTTATCTCTTGTATCTCGTATATCTTTGCTATATCTTTGAACCTTAATAGGGTCAAATTAGGAATGTGCCCTTCTTTTGATATGCCTCTTTACTTGTTTCTCTGACTATTTGATGGTGACACTATCTGTAAAAACAAAACATAATGGGTACGTGCGCTAAAACCAATACATATAAAAAAAAAGAAACTTTGTGTAAGGATTTAAATGTGATGTACACAATATGCCAAACTGTGTCACCAGAATGATCATTTTCTGACCCTCCCTTAACCATAAATGTAACCCTAGTGCTGACACTAACTATGCAGTTTAGCAGATCACCCTGGGAGCCAATAACAGATATAATTTGCCTTTAAGGCAGATCACTCCTGTGATTGGCTCCCACAGTGATTGGTCAGCCAATCAATGACTACTGCTGGACTGTCTTATTTGGAGGTTGTTAAGCAGTAGCCAATTGACAGCTGATTCCAGCTTGTATTGCAGTAGCCTGGCAGCAGCTGTCGGTCATGCCATATGCAGGGCCGGTGCAAGGATTTTTGCAGCCCTAGGCAAAGATCCATTTTGCCGCCCCTTCATGTCATTCACTCACTGACAGACACACACACGCTGCCACACATACACTCACTCACTGACACACACATGCAGAAACTCACTGACAGACATACACTCAATTACTGACAGACACACATACAGACACTCACTGACAGACATACACACACACTCACTGACAGACATACACTCACTCACTGACACACACAGAAACTCACTGACAGACATTCACTCACTGACACAAACAAACACACACACACATATACACTCACACAGACACTCACTGACAGACATACACTCACTCACACTCACTGATAGAGATACACTCACTCAATGACAGAAACTCACTGACAGACATACACTCACACAGACACTCACTCACTGACAGACACACACACTCACTCACTGACAAAACTCACCTCCCTGGGGTGCAGTGTAGAGCAGCTCCTCACAGCTCCTGCCACTGACAGACATATACTCATTCACTGACAGACACACACAGACACTCACTGACAGACATACACTCACTCACTGACAGAAACTCACTGACAGACATACACTCACACAGACACTCACTCACTGACAGACACACACACTCACTCACTGACAAAACTCACCTCCCTGGGGTGCAGTGTAGAGCAGCTCCTCACAGCTCCTGCCACTGACAGACATATACTCATTCACTGACAGACACACACAGACACTCACTGACAGACATACACTCACTCACTGACAGAAACTCACTGACAGACATACACTCACACAGACACTCACTCACTGACAGACACACACACTCACTCACTGACAAAACTCACCTCCCTGGGGTGCAGTGTAGAGCAGCTCCTCACTCCTCCTGCCTGCTGTTTAGTATGCGGGGGGCCGGAATGACGTCATAATCCGGCTCCTGGCATCACAGAGGGCGCGCGAGGGAGGAGGGAGAGGCTGCAAGAAGACCCTTCCTCACTGCCTGCTCCATCCCCTCTCCTCCAGTCACCGGCATATGATAGCAGAGCAGGCACCTGTCATCAAGGTAAGAAGGTGCCTGCTGTGTCATACTGTGACAGGGCTCCCCTGTGCGCCCCCACCATTGGGCACCTGGAGGAGTGGCCCAGCGCTGAGGGGGGCCGACTCTAGAGCCGCTCACCCCCAGCGCTGCGGCCCAAGACAGGGGAAGCCCACCAGGAAATATCCTGGTGGGCACCCCAGCAGGCCGGGACCCATGGCGAACGCCTATTTCGCCTAACGGTAGCGCCGGCCCTGGCCATTTGACCACTGTGACAGGCTGTCACAGCGGCCCTGTGGCTGTGATAGCCTCTTGATGATGATATTGGACATGCCCAGGAGTAAGACTGTCCAGTAATAGCAGGTAAACGATCACCAAGACTGTGGCAAGTGCCACGTGTAATAGAGGTCCTGCAGTTCCCACATTGCATGCCTTCTGGAACCTCCGTACAGCTACTTCTTTAAAGGACCACTATAGTGCCCTGAGGGTGCCCCCACCCTCAGGGTCCCCCTCCCGCCCAGCTCTGGAAGGGGGAAAGGGGGAAAAACTTACCTTTTTCCAACGCTGGGCGGAGAGCTCTCCTCCTCCGATCCTCCTCTTCTCCTCCCCGTCGGCTGAATGCTTTCCTATGGACGCTGGCATGCTCTCACTGTGATTTTCACAGTGAGAATCACGCAATCGCCTCTAGTGGCTGTCAATGAGACAGCCGCTAGAGGCTTTATGGGAAGGCTTAACCCATTCATAAATATGTTTATGAAAAAATGGGTTAACCCTAGCTGGACCAGGCACCCAGACCACCTCATTAAGCTGAAGTGGTCTGGGCGCCTAGAGTGGTCCTTTAAGTCATCCAGAATTAGCCATATCTCTGTGATCACAGCTATATCCTGCATCTTAGATCTATGTCAGTATGTGTTATAAACTGTCCTCTTCACTTGGTACTCAGCATGGAGTAAATGTTTCCATTTCTCCAATTCGTTTGCAGTACTTACCCTGGCTTTGCCTTGTCTAAACTATCTTATTGTGCAATTTGCTAAATCTATCAAACAAATTTTAAAGTGGGTGGAACATCTCATCTCAAAAAGACTAACACACGTTTTAGGTGATTTTCAATTTTTTATTCAATGGTGTAAATTGTGGAAAGGTTACAGTTCCCCTTTAAGCCAAATATTTCAAATTTTACTTTCAATTAATGGCAATTTACATTTTACTGAATAATCCTGTTATAAAGATTTCTTTTGAAGAGGACAGCAATGGTCATTTTTAACTAACCACTTCTAGTTGTAGTGAGCACAGCTGATATTGGATATAAAGTCTAAAAATTTACTTTAAAAAACCTTATCACTGTATAGCACGTTTAAATGCATTTAAACAGTTTCCAATGTTTCAATATTTATAATAATAAAAGGGAGATTGTTTAGAACTACACGTATAAATTGTGAGATATCATTGGTAAAACTAACTTAGATAATATACCATGTTAAATTAATGCAATTTTCTGAATTTGTTCTGATATTTCTTAACACGCTGTATTTTACCTTTTTGGGGGGGCTATGAAGTTAATACTATGCCATATGATGTAAGATTAATATTTGCAAATGTATTCACAAAACGATATATACTTATAAACAGAAAAAAAACATTAAGTAAAAACAGCGCTCAGTACTTTTTCAATAAAATAAATGTAATTTGTGGCAACATATCAAGAGCTTGTTGGTTTGAAGTTATAAGTGAAGCAATCCAACATTCGGCTTGAAAGCAGCCATGTGGCTCAGCTTGATGATAACACTTTAATGTGGTTTGCGGAACATTCCCAGAAACCCGCAAGATTCTAGAAGGCCCGAAACCAGAGAAGTCCACATTGCTTCCTTTCTTCTCAGATGAATACCTCTTGTTTAACCTCTTAAACGCTGGGTATTTTTGTATGACCTTGTCAAGTACCGGTTACAAAATCATAGTTTGTAAAATGATGTTATAAGTGTTAATTTTGATATTATTAAAATATATGTAGTAGGCATTATCAAGCCAAGTGTAGCAGGGTTACTAAATGCAACATATTGCAAAAGTTAGAATGTTAGAATAACAAAAGAAACACAAATCTCAAAAATGGTGATGGTTATGTTTCCACTTAAGTACAATTAGTATAGAAGAGCAAATTTAGCATCATTCACATTATTCATATGAAATGCATGTAATACACCTCTCTTGCAGAGGACACATGCTGGCCATTTTTGTTGTGGATGGTCCCTTGTGGATGGAATCACATGGATATCCAATGGCACAACTGAGCTAAAATTATATGATTCCTGAGCGTGATCTAACTGGAGGGCAAGCTATAATGTTGTATTCTGTTGAGTATTGATACATATTGGGGATGTAGCAGAATACAAATTTGAGTGTTTAATGTAGTAATAGAAGCTTACCACAAAAATGCATAAAGTGTGTGGAAAACGGACAAAAATCATATTACCGCTAGCTAATTTAGTTAAAGTTATACTGGTCCAAAATGACAAGAGTGTACAAGTTGGAAGTCTTAAATAGACATGTTTCTAATTATATTCTATAATAGTTATGAATAAATTATTTTATCATCAGGGTTTATACCCCAATATCGTGACATGCCAAGTCCTTAACCATTTCACTACTAAAATTGAGTAAATGCATTTTTACTTTCATATACTTTGCAGAATGAAGTTTAGTTGGTAAAACTTCCCTCACCCACATTTATATTCTAGTTCTGATTAACAGCCTGTGGAGCAACAAATTTCTCTGCCAGAAATCACTAGTTATAGATATAATGGCTGCAAGTGTGCTGAAACCCTTAGCTTTAAAACAGTAAAGGAAGTGTTAATGGGTGATATCATCCCTTCAGTCAGGAAGGGGTAGGAGTGAATGGACACTACCAATTCACTGTTAGCATTACATTAGTATTCTAGAGAGTGTTAACGATTGTTATGTATGTTTTTAAAAGACCTTTATTTTAGATATATATGATTTAACTGTATTTACTGTATGTACCGTCATGTTCCAATGTTGACATGATTTTTACATTCTGTTACCACTTTTACTAAGCTACTAATGCTATTATGGTGCTTACAAATCCATATAAACAAGCTGTTTGACCATATTTGTTTATCTGTTTTTGTCATACCTACTAGATGTGAGAAAAAGTGGTTTTATTATATGTTTATATGCTAACTATGTATCCCTTGCTTTAAATAAATGTAATGCTAATATTTATTCAATCAAAAAGTGCTCGGTAGTGGAAGGGTTAAGATGTTAAAAAAATATAACTTTTTCCATTTACCTCTTTTTAAATATTTTATTCATATTGATTCATCTGTTATTTACACGTGTAAAGTATGCAACTAAAACCATATTTGTTTTAAAACACAAAGAAATAATGTATAAAATATATACAGAAATAAGAGAAATCCCAGTGATATAAGAAAGCCCAAAACCACAGTTAAGGGGTTAATGGCTAATGGCTAATGGAGCAGAAATTTTGAAAACATATAGGGTTGGTGTTTGCATTAGTTTATTTTTATTTATGCATTTTCACCGCACTTATGTAAAGTGGAATTATCTCCTGATTCTGATTTGCCTTAATTGCTAAGCCAGATGATCTGTATATAGCAAGAATGATTAAGCAGATCAAAATTTAACAAAGAGAAAATTAGACAATAAACAATATAGATATTATATAATGCTATTCGTTTCAGTTGACAAAATATTTATTCATATACTCTTTAAAAAAATAATCAAAAAGACCGTAATTTATAACATACTTTTCACAAAACAATATATCATCTAGAATATGTTTCTATTTTAACAGATTCATTATTATTTTAGCTAGTGTATTGTTTTGGCTAAATTAGTTTTCTTACAGGGTTATTTGCTAAATTGAGAATTCAAAGTGAATTTAATATTTAAAGCCAAAGTAGCCAAACTGAAAGCATAGCTGACTTTGACTATTTTGACCTTACATTTAAAATTCACTTTGAATTCACTTAAAATTCTCACTTCATTAAATAAGCCTGGATGAATTTTCCAGATTGGGCTCATTGATGAATCTAGAAGAGAAATTTCAATCCTCGGAAATGTTCCTGAACATGTTGCCTTGGTTCTGGAACCCAAAAAATACACGTGCAGACTTTTCTATGAATGGAACAGTATAGATAACATATGTAAGAATAATAGAATGCATTTAGCTTTTGAGATGAGTATATTGGTTCTCTCCACCAAGTGGCAACATGTGGAACTGCAGAACTCTATAGGTGTCATTTATGAGTAAACAATATACTTTGTCACTTTGTCATACAAATCTGTCTCTATTTGTTTTTCATTGTGTGACACTTTGTAAATCAGAACTTTCGTCACCATAAATGGAAAAAATTGATATATTTTACCCTCCCATTCAGTAAAATGATTAGTATTTGGACAGTTTTATTACATGAGAACTACATTCAAATGCCAATGCCGAAATTATGTTAGTAAAGTATTCTTTGTAGAATACATTTTTTATATGTAAACTTCCTATATGACAGATCCATATTTTAAATATACAATTTTAAAAGGCTGACTAAATAATTCTGTTTGACCTGGCTTCTACTTTGCAGAGAGGTTTGTGAAAAAGCTTTTTAAATGCCACATGCATCACCCCATATTGCATTAAGTGAGTATTAGTGACACCTATGCATTATATAATATATAAAGGTTACTTGGAAGATAACTCTTGCTTTTTAAAGTAGTACGTAAACCTATTCTGTGCCTTGTGACAACATCTGTTATGTCTTATTTTTGAAATTACAAGTTTTATGCTGCATATGAAACACACTGCATACATTTCTATTAATTTTGACCTTAGATAAAAGGAACTTGGTCACTTGTTAAATGTAAGCATTAAAGAAACAAACTTGAATAATTGTAATCCTAAACATTCTGATAATTATATTAACCCAATCCATTCACAAAATGAAGTGTAATAACAATATAAAGACAAGTTGTTTCTATCTCTCCACATATCCTCTTTTTCTGTCTGTCTGTCTATCATACAATGCATACAACGCTTTCACTATGCATCATATCAGACATTGTATGATGCATAGTGAAAGCTGTTTTCAGTAATACAGATTATGTTCAAAGCCTCTGTCACCTTTTGAGGACTTTGCATATTTTCCATTGGTGCAGGGGAAGGTAGTTTTTACTTGCCAGAACCTGTCCTCTCCAGCTCTTGGTGCTTGATCTGCCATGTGCCAAAGTCAGTGTTGTACTCTCTCGCATGCATGAGAGTACAGCATTGATATCTATGGAAGACCCTGCGATACTGCGGAATTCTTTAGACAGAGTCCACTAGTAAGCCGCTGAGCATTTGTTAAAAGAGAGATCCGCCATCCCTCTCTACATACCTCAAAAAAGAATGCACGTGCCATGGTTGATTATATATTTCCTACCTGTTCTATGTTAAATTTTGTATATATTGTGTATTAATATTGTCTTTGTATTTTATTTAAACCTATTGTATCAATGCAATGTTTTGTGGACCCAGGACATACTTGAAAATGAGAGAAATCTGAATGCATCTTTCCTGGTAAAATATTTTATAAATATATATGTGTTTTGACTGGGTTGGAATTTCAGCGAAATTTAAACACAGCTTTTATGAGCATTTCATAAAGATTCCATCTTTATCAATCTCTCTCTGTTGAGTCTAATCGCCAAAGGGTTGCCTTATGCAGCATCAGTGTTATCTCCATATTTGTAGGTGACAGTATATTTCTAGGCGTGCCTGTTGGCTTTAGTTTTTGACGTTATTAATGCTTCTGTTTCCTCGTTCACCCTTATTAAATCCAGCCCATGGATCCAATTACAGCTACATTTTAAATCAGGCCAGCTGCCAGAACCCTGATTGGGACACATGAGCTACATAACATTGCCGCTGAAACTTTTTATTCTCTAGACCAGAAAATCATTCTCTGTGTTCACAGAGTATTACTTTGCAAAAACTATTCCAAGTATCTTAGATTTGTTTTCAAAATATCAGTGTGTTTTTCAGTCTGCTAAAGAGGAGGGGGTGCTTTATTACCAGACACATGATGAACATACTGAGTCACATATGTTTTCACTGGGTTAAATAATTAAGATGTCTCTGTATATAAAATAATAACTGTGGTCTTTGTGCATCAGTACATTGCATGGTTTTCTGTTTAGTTTTCAAAATATATACTAAGCTTTCATGCTCTCACACTTTGTAACTTAGTAAATGATGCCAGCATTATCCGTGTAATGTGTATTTTTTACTTTCTAAGTAAGTGGCCATGTTATTTACCTCCCAAGTATACCAGGTCCAGTGCAATTATTAGGGATATGTATCCCTCTGTCCTGTACTATTTTTCTAAACATATGACTCAACTTGTTTGAAAATTACTTCATAGATCAAGTTCCTGTCCGCCCGCACCTCTCATGCCTCCCCGCTCTGTCAGTCCCTGCACTGGCTTCCAGTTAGATAATAATTTAAAATTCTGGTGCTTGCTTACAAGTCCCTACATAATGCTGCTCCAACCTACCTATCCTCTCTAATACACAAGTATGTCCCGTCGAGGTCCCTACACTCTGTCAAAGACCTACTTATATACTCTGTCCGTACTCCCACCTCTAACGCTCGCCTCCAAGACTTTTCCAGGGCTGCACCTCCTCTGTGGAACTCCCTTCCCTTCTCTGTAAGAATTTCACCCAGTCTCCACTCATTCAAAAAATCATTGAAAACTCACTTCTTCAAAAAAAGCATATCAATTAAACTGTTAGCAGGTTTTCATCCCCCACCCTCCATGACTCCTCTCCTGCAACTGTCAAAAATTACCTACTAAGCACTCAAGTAATGCTTTTCTAACAACCTACTTCGTACCCCTACTTTTACCCTCTGTGTCACTATACCCCACTCCCTCTAGAATGTAAGCTCATTGAGCAGGGCCTTCCACCCCTCTGTTCCTGTACATCCAGTTGTCTGGTTACAATTACACGTATGTTAGTCCACCCATTGTACAGCGCTACAGAATTTGATGGCGCTATATAAATAATAAAATAATAATATCAGTAATATGCACCTTCTTGCATTTGTTCTCTTGCACTTTGGATTAGCTCAGTAGGTTAATGTACCAGCTGTAGTAATCCTAAAACCCTCCAGGTTGTAGGCTCAAATAATGTTTATCATGCATATCAAATGGTAATTCAATGAAGAGGACAATAAGAAATGCATGAATGATGAGATAATTGCAAGTAATGATGACGATGATTATGCAAAGTTTTTGTATCCAGACTAATTTTGGCCTCGATTTAATATTTTTGGATAAGCTATTCAATGATTCAATATTTTTGGATACACTTTTAAAATTATTTAAAAAATAAATTAAAATATCAAAAAATATATATTATGTATAAAAAATACATCAAGATAATAAAAATGCAAAAAATATCAAAAACAGATTTTACATAATAATAATAAATCATTTGACAAGTTTATCCAAAAATATTAACTCATTGAAAAAGATTATCCAAACATATTAAATCGTGTCTTTTGTTACTTAGCCCTTCCCTACCAATGCCATGGAATATGTGCTGCTCATATCATAAAGTACATGCAATCTGTGGTGCAATCTCTAAATAAACTAATGTAATGTTTCCCTCCATATCTTTCCAGTCCTCGGTGATGTCTGTCTGTTTTGCTCGGTTCCATCCAAACCTCGTCATTGGTGGAACATACTCTGGGCAAATAGTCTTGTGGGACAATCGCAGTCACAGAAGAACTCCGGTTCAGCGGACACCACTTTCTGCAGCAGCTCACACTGTAAGATGCAATTATAAAGCATGCTAACAACTGCCACATCTGTTACTTTGATCTCATATTTCTGCTGTAGGAATATCATTACAACAAAATATTACCCCTGTCCTAAAAGCTGAAATAGGTACATTGTTTTTAACTCGCTTAGTGCATTATTCAGCAATGTAGTCTGCCAAGTTCAATGGTCATTGAGAACTACATAGCCTCAATAAATTCAATAGAATCATGCAATCACCAAGTACCCCAAAATTCTCAGGGAGGACTCAGAATGGAAGTAATCAGCTTGGGATTTATTGTGAGACAGGGGATTTCAAGTACACGTAGTGTAAAGGTAATCTCTTTATTGGCCGACTAAGTCGTTTTAGAATGCAAGCTTTGCAATTTTTTTAGATCAGGTCCAGTCTACCTGCATGATCTATCAGGTACCGAGATGCTAATAATAATAATAATATTTTCTTAGTCAGTAAAGTATCTTTTATACATATGTCTACTGTTTTCTACAGTTTCCACAACACAATCTGCCTGAGTTTAATCAATCAGGCAGCTAGACTTACTAGTAAATATAGGTAGTTATATTTGGATGTGGATATTGATAGATTGAAATTGATTTAGCACCAGGAGTTCTGGTAAATTAAGGAGGTGCAGTTACTAATGTTAGAGAGTGGATTTTGAACAAACATACATAAGTCACCCTTACAATTTCTGGGGTCTTGAGCAAGAAAATTGCTTCGGGACCCCTCAACTAATCCCACATAACTGACCCCATACAAATATCTAATTAGATCCAGACATATAAAATTATTGACATACAACCACATAGACCAACCTAATCAGCAACATAACCATACTAGACATACTGTAGCATACACATACACACTAGTACAGATACATGAACACTTGAAAAAGATACACTAGCACACTTCATAGCACACCCTGGTACAAAGACCCACACAAGCACACACACATTGATACACCATAGCATACATACTTAGACAAACCTTAAAACACAGAGGAACATTTTCATACATTCTTAAAAACACTACAGCACGCAGACGCATTTGAACACACACATAGACAGACACTAACACGCATGTAGACAACATACTGGTAAACAGAAAAGGAAACACACTTGGATACAAACATAAGTAGATACACTCACATACATAAACACACAGTAACAAATGTAAAATACAATTGTTTGTATCACCTAATAAAGGTACAGAGAAAAATGGGATTAAATCTGTAACAACAAATCAGCAGTACCTCACAGAGATCACCTCTTTACCAAGCTACAAATCATAAGATGTACAGCCACTAGGGACTGCACTCTGCAGTTAACAAAAATACAAGTGAAAGTTCAATTAATGTCAACTTAAAATGTTACTACACCAGAAGGGAAAAAGATATAGTGTTTAGATAGCTTGATGACATGTATCCAACATTATCCAGTTAATTCCAATTTCTATTTTGTCCACATTTCTAGTGTATACAAAATAGAAGAGGGGAGGGAGTAGAAAGCAAGAAAAACACACAGTAGAATGTAAATACAAACATGAATATATATTCAAGAAAAATGCTGACCCTCACGTTTTACAAAGATAATAAAAGCATTACACCAGTTATATTGGTAAAATCCTTACTGCATCTTCCTCACATGAACCACTGAGTTACATACTGTGATTACACAAAACATGTTTCACCCCGGTGTGGGGCTTTAGCAATGGTATACTAAATGTACCAGTAACAATTATACATGCAAACATAGTAATACACCTACAGCCAGAGAAAAAGTTAGAAAAAGAAACAGAAATTATAATTTTATTTTCACTCCTTCAATAATCCCTTAAATTGTACTTATAAAAGACAAGAGACAGAGAGTTTAATAATGATATTGTTTTATTAATACATTAACCATCCTGAGTTTGCATCTGGACAGCACCACCAAGCAAAACAAGTGCCACTATCTATCTGGATATCTATCTTTTAATCTATACATTTGATGATGGCTTTGCTGGTACAATGTATAGATGGAATGTAAATACTGTTTGACAGGTTCCATTAACTGTTAGGCAGTAACATGGATTGCATAATAGCACAACAGCAACATTTTCCTATTGTGTCACAAACCAATATGTCAAATCTTTAAGAGCATAACATGCTGCAAATGTCCTTCCGTCGTGTACAATGAAGTAAGTAATAAAATGACCTCCTCTTACTGGCACATCATAATGGTAATAATAATATCAGACACACAATTGCTTGTAAATACTTTGCTCACACGTTAAATTAATAGAGATCTGTACAATATGTACGTTTCGCTGGGAAATAGTTTGCATTGTGTTTCTAATTTTATTGCTAAAAGGAAACACAAATAATTCACAACATTGCAAAAGCCAGTGTCGAATAACCCAAAGTTAGTCTTCACGATAAAGTCAGTACTGACCGATTGGGTTGAAACGTTGTCTTTTTTGGAATATATCTATACAGTGTTGCAAAGTTTTCTCAGTTTTCTCTCTACATTTTGGGGCTAGGATGGTTACTTTTTAACTCTGAATACAGGGAGAAGTGCTGAATTCATAACTCAAAAATGATCACATTGGTCTGTCTGAATGCATGTGCTACATACATGTGGATATATATACATATATAGTATCTACATTTACAGATATGTTGTTTAAATGGAATCCAAACAGTTATTAGATCACTATGGCGCATTCCTAGTGAATGAGAAAATGTCCTAATGATTTTATATTTATTCTATAAATAAAGTATAGCCTTGATGTCAAAAATGTTTCCATTGTATCATAATAAAAACACCATGGTATTTGTCCAAAATGGAATGCACTGTATGGGTTTTACACGACTATCTTTATGTTTTCAGCACCCAATCTACTGTGTTAACGTAGTTGGAACCCAAAATGCTCACAATCTCATTACTGTTTCAACGGATGGAAAACTGTGCTCCTGGAATTTGGACATGCTCTCAGCTCCGCAGGTGGGTTTGGCTACATGATAAGCACTTTGTTTTATGCAATAATGGGCCGAATCTATAACTTGGTAAAATGAATGGCAATTACCAAAAACATATTCATGGCTTTAAACACAATGTAGAGAACAGAGACAAAAATTTACTTACTGCACCAAAAAGTATACATTAATGCGGTCTCATGGCAAATGCAATTAATAAAAAGTGTAAAAAAAAATAAATTGCTAAAAAATATCTTACTATACCAACATAAAGCGAGCACAAGAGATCACATATCCTAGCATATAATGTAAAATATAAAGATATCCAGTGATATATTTATCATCACAACTATATAAAATATTATTATCATTGTAGTTACAACTCTTTACACTGAGCTTTACTAAACCAATAAACACAGGGCAAACATTGGTGGATAGGCTCAAGGAAATTGCTTAGGCATGCGTGCAGCTGGTAAATGGGGGTGGAGTGTTGGTAAAGAGGCAGAGGTCAATTCTATTGAAATTATTCCGACCCTAATGCCTACTCCCCACAAAAAACATGTGCAAGGAATATTTAAAGACACACTGTAGGCACCCAGACTACTTCAGCCAATTGAAGTGGTCTGGTTGCCAACTCCCATCACCCTTAACACTGAGCATGTAATGATTGCAGTTATTATAAACTGCAATAATTACCTTGCAGGGTTAAGTCCTCCTCTAGTGGCTGTCTATCAGAGGGACTTCCGGGTCTTCCGGGACTAGGGGAACTTCCGGATTTTTAGCAGACTTTTGGTTGTCTAAACGACACTGGACATCCTCACGCTAAGCATGAGGACCTCAAGCGTCGCCAGAGTTCCAATAGAAAAGCATTAAATAATGCTTTCCTATGGGGAGATCCTAATGCGAGCGCGGCCTTGACAGAAGGAGAAACTATAGTGCCGGGAAAACGAGTTTGTTTTCCTGGCACTATAGTTTCCCTTTAAGGAAATAAAGCTAAAGAGGCAAGTGAAATGAGTACAGTAAATACAGTAAATTAATAACAAAATCAAGTAAAGTGAAACTCAAAGCACAGGGACCCCATAGGCTTGCCAACGTATCAGTATATTATTCTGGGATAATTATTCAGGACTAGTGATGTCCCGAACGGTTTGCCGAACGGTTCGCCACGGACTCATCATTGAGTAAACTTTGACCCTGTACCTCACAGTCAGCAGACACATTCCAGCCAATCAGAAGCAGACCCTCCCTCCCAGACCCTCCCACCTCCTGGACAGCATCCATTTTGAAGCTGCATTCTTAGTGAGCTGTCCAGGAGGTGTGAGGGTCTGGGAGGGAGGGTCTGCTGCTGATTGGCTGGAATGTGTCTGCTGACTGTGAGGCACAGGGTCAAAGTTTACTCAATGATGAGTCCGTGGCGAACCGTTCGTGGCGAACCGTTTGCGAACCGTTCGGTGAACCGTTCGGGACATCACTATTCAGGACCTTTAAACTCTCTTTATTACAATGTTTAGGTTACTAATCACCTCACCCCTGTTATCTGTATATGCGATCTTGCTGTTGCGAATACATATCTTGACATTGAAAAAAATAACATACACATACTAATTGTATATGAGCAAGACAAAATCAACATACATAATTGTTTTAAGGTATAAAGCTATAATAAAGTTCTAATATTTTTAACAGTCCATGTCTGTTGCCTACCCCTGCTATCTACTAAATGTTTGTCGATTAATCTCTGCTGTATAGCATGTTTTTTTAATATTTAAACACTGATTTTGTTGTAGGTACTAATATATATATAAGCTTAATTTTATCGATAATTTACATTTTTATTCTTGTGAGTGGTGGTGTACCAGTGCACTGCTTTGTCCGGTTATGCTGTTAAGAAAACCTTGTAATAAGTAACTCTATCTAGTAGTACTTCTAAAGCATTATTAACAGTAAAGAGGGTAATAAAACAAGATGAAAAACACTAAAGGCAAATATTTTTATCCAACTCTGCAGTTAAGATGTTTATCTAGCATTATATACATGCCAAGACTTTATTCCACTTAACACAAAACTATTGGAAGTCTAGAACAATGTGTTACTGTCATGTAATCGCAAATGGAATTAATTGTGTAAAGAATCTGTGGTTTTCAATCGCTGTGGGACACATTTGGAACCAGATCAAATTCCAAACTTTGTTTGTGACAAACGGGTTTAATGGACACTCTAAGCACCAAAACAACTTTAGAAAAGTAAGGCAGTTTTGGTGTGTAGATCATGCCACTATAGTCTCACTGCTCAATTATCATATATATTATCATATATATATATAAGTTAGATAACTTTGTTTCTGTTTATGCAGCCCTAGCCATATGTCCCCTGGCTCTGATTCACATTCCTATTAAAAAGGGGTTTCATCTTCCAACAAGTCTTACAACGCAGTGTATTTACTTTAGAAGTTCTTATTTCCTGCTCTGTTAATTGACCTTAAATCACACACGGAAGGTTGTTGTATCTCTGGTAGGCTATTGACAGAGTAGGAAATAACATACTTTGCAATTAGGGAAGCTAAAATATGTAATCTTTTTTTCCGTAAGTGTAGAGGCTACGTGAGTCTCAGCCAGGGACGGTGTGGATAGGACGGCATAAACAAAGTAATTTGACTCCTAAATGGCAGAAAACTGGGCCGTGAAACTGCTGGGGCATATCCTATACACCAAAACCACTTCACTAAGATCAAGTTGTTTTAGTCCTTAAAGTGCCAGTTTAACCCTATGAAGGCAAATAATAGTCTTTTATCCAACTTTATCAAATAAAAAATGTTGCTGCTCATGTCTTCTTCCACACAATTTTATCTGCTCACATCAACCCCTTACTGCAAACCTCCACTGGTCTAATTCATCTCCATAACACTTGTTTTATCGCTATAATTTTTAATTTACCACCTTCCTCAAAACCCTTTTACTAAATCATGAATACACACATATTAGTTATCCATATTGAGCTTCCTGGATTATGGAACTAAGGCCTCAATTTAATATTATTGGATAAGCTTTCAATTTTTAAAAAAAATATTTTGGGATATTATGAAAAATATTTTCATTTTGTAATATTTTCATAGTTTTTGATAAATTGTTTCTATATGATATATGTTTTGATATTTTAATATATATTTTTTTTTTTTAATCATCTTAAAACTATGTTATTAAACCATTTGGAAAGCTTATCCAACCAACTAAATTGAGGAGTTTGTAAGAAATGTAAACTAAATACGATGCACACATGTAGGAAACACAAATAAGTCCTCAGTCCATCAAGAGAAATGATCCAAAAGCAGGCAGAAAAACAGTTTGAAACTATTTATAGTTTTGCAAGAAGCTAGGAAATAATTAATCCCTGTCCCCAGAATGGCAGTCAGATCTGTCCTTAGATCAAGAAGCTGTTAACCCACAGGTTAAGTATATCCTTGAATATTAAGCTTTTGCTAGAATTCACCCAGTTGCTGTTCAAAAATTTGTGCAAACTCCAATGAAACCACCTCTCCAGGCACATACTTCCACATTTTATTCTTCTTACTCTAAAGAACCCTTTCCTTTGCCCCAAGCTAAATTTCCTTTCTTCCAGTCTAAATAATTGTTGTCCTATGTATAGTCCTATTTATGTATAGATTACCAGAAAATGGTTTCTTTTGGACCCAAATATATTTGTATAATGTTATCATATCCCCTCCGAGGCACCTTTTTTTCTAAACTAAGCAGATTTCAATTTGTTAGCCTTTCTGCATAACTAAAGTTTTCCATTCCCCCTATTAATTTTGTAGCCCACATCTGCAGTTTTTCAAGTTTGACTATGCAATGATTTGACCTTAAGATAGGTTTTTGTCGATCTTAAGGATATTTATTTAGGCGTATACTGTGAGGCTACAGTTGTTCATTGTAGCGGAGAGCTGGTATTACACAGCCTATCTCCACTTTAGATCCCAAGGAGGTTCACGAACAAGCAATTATAAATCCATAGGGTAAAGTATCCAGCAGGCAAAATAACACAGCAGTATCCCAACAGCAATCCCAATAACTGGACGACACACAGTATCAGGAGCAGAACTAAAGATTTATTCACACAGTGGCCTTATAAAGCCTGCTCCCATGCAAGGGAGGGATTACCATTAATTTGTACAGTAGCCAATCCTGCTCTGGTAACCTCCCACACGTCTCCTCCCCTCAGCCTGCATCATAATCCCCTTATCCAGCACACCAATTCCCCCCGTTTCTGGATGTACCCCTAAATTTAGGGGTACCACTTTAAATTATACATCCCCTGGTAGCCCTGATCTGGGTGAACAACATATCCAAAAATCACCCAGATCAGACAAGAGGTTCGGGAAATTCATGGAGGGAATAAAATGACCGACCGCACTGTAGAGAACAGCCAAATGGGGTTCCATGCGAAGGGGCCCTGCGGTCGGTCCTGGAGTAAGGGAATAAACTGCACGAAAGCCTCTAGCTACAGAGACTAGGGAGGGTTTGCCTGAATCCCCTCGTTCGGTTGTTTCTATCTACCGAACGAGGGTCCGTTCAGTAGTTTGGAACCGAACGGACCAGGCTTGTGGAGATCTCAGCGGTGTTCGCCTAGTCGAGTGCCCGATTTGAGTTCCAGACACTCAACGGCAAAACACCGCTGTTCGGGAGTTTTGAAATGGCCGCCGCCACGTGTTCGTTTCCCGAATGACGGCCACCCCCGAGAACAAAGGACGGCTACTCAGCTTGTCAATTACCCGTTCGCAACAATGTTGCAACGGTAATTGAAGGCACACTTCACACAGGGGAGGTCTGACTGTTCAATAGTTTCATTCGAACAAACTAAGGGAATTAAACTACCTAACAGTCAGACGAATCCAATACATTTAACACATATAACTTTGCTATTTTACACGAATGCATTCAAACACATGTAATTCCGAGGACAGCCCAGTGCCATCCGCTACATTCATCTTTAACAATTAGGACCTGTCTACAAATACTCTATAAACAATGTTGTAATCTGGTTGTTTCTGGCTTGTTCTAGGAAAGCATGGAACTTGTCTACAACAAATCTAAACCTGTAGCAGTTACCGGGATGGCTTTTCCTACAGGAGATGTCAACAATTTTGTAGTAGGAAGTGAAGAGGGCACCGTGTATACAGCATGTCGGCATGGCAGGTAATACCATACACCTAATGCCAGGGATGAATGAAAGGTAGCTTCCCAGCTTTTGATAGAATACTAACTATTTAGGCAGCTATAGATAAAGGGCTTCTAAATCATCGTTTGGGCAGCCCAATAACAGTTGCAGCTTTGGTGAGAACTGGCAAAACAATATGCTGAGCCTAGAAAAATAATTCTGTTTACTATATTCCTACCATGGTACACCTTGCAATATGCTGTGTTTGATAAGTTATGGTATCCTTCTGTGCTAAGGCTGTGGCAGGGTAACCTGACATACAATGCAGGTAAAATATAAAACCATGTGTCGTATTAAAAAAAAGTGGGAAACAACATATTTTAACTTTTACTTTGTTATTGGGTTAAGTGACAGTTCCACTTTATAATATTATTGTCGTAAAATAAATTAACATTTCCAAAAAACTATAGTGTGTGAGTGTGCAATGCTAGCAAATATTGTGTACCAGAACAAACTTTCATTGTTATTATTTATAAAGCATCAACAAATTCCGCTGTACAATAGGTGAACTAAGAGACAAGTAATTGCAAGACGAGCTGGACGCACAGGAACAGAGGGTATTGAGGGCCCTGCTCAAACGAGCTTATATTATGGAGAGAGTGGGTAAAGTGGCACAAGATGTAAGAGTACAATGTATTTCATGTATGTGAAAAAAGTAGATTACTAGAATAGTTTACAATAAAGGGTTAGTTTATTGGATAAAACAGCTACACCTGCAAATGCAATATATTTAGTCCATTCACGCATCGGGAAACATTCAGTAATGAGGGAATCATATGCATTCAGGTGTGAGTGGCACTAAAAATGTTATAGTCCCAAGAAAAGTTACATTCAGCGAAATAGCACATACAATAGGTATGTGTATATCTAGAAATAGGAGTTCGTCCTGAAAAATAATGTTTTATTCCTCTGTTCAGGTAAACGTATACCTGAACACAGAAGCTATGAAATTACATATTAGATTGTGGCTAATATATAAAATGTTTCTCATGTTCGCACAGCAAAGCTGGAATTCATGAAGTCTTTGAAGGCCATCAAGGACCTGTCACAGGAATCAACTGTCACAATGCTGTGGGTCCCATTGACTTTTCTCACCTGTTCCTCACGTCCTCCTTTGATTGGACGGTCAAACTGTGGACGACAAAGGTGAGCATTTTCTGTGTGTAAACAATAACAATCTACACATTGCATTCAATCATGCGGCATCCTTCAAATTGTCAAATGCTCTGTTTTCGCACAGTCCTTCGTCTATGTATACTTTGGATGTCACCCAGAAAATCAAACGCATAATAATACTCTGCTTGTGTTTTTTGTTTTTTTTATAAACTGGGTTCATTTTTCACAGGTTCAAATAATGCATAGCATATATATGAATATTATTTATATAACTGCATTTTTTCCGAGTGTTACTGGACTCCAGCCTTTATGTCTATGGGTCGTTATGAGAAGTCATGCTTGAGCAGATCATGTTAAGTGCATATTGCAACATGATATTATTGAATGAGCGTTCTTCAGACTTGGCATTTCAAATACAGCCAAAAAAGATTAAATTTTAAAGTGAGGTACATGTTAAAAAGAAAAAGAGAAATTTCATTACAGTAAGATTGTGTTTCTTACATAAAATATTATCATAAGAGAGATGCGCTTTCAAAATGGTTTACGTGGTTTGTTTATATTAAAAGGTAATGTTTCCGCTAGATAAAACATTAAAAGGGAACTGGTATTCTGTTAACTTATCTCCTATAGGTTAACAATGAAAAATGCTAGAATTCCACTTTTTTGTATTTACCTTTATTGGTGTCTCTCAATCACTGTTATAAGCTCTGCCCTTTTCGAACATAAAAACAAGAAAGCATTTGCACCCACCAGTCAGCACAGAGACCTCCCTTCAACGTGTATGAAATATCTTCATCGAGCTGGAGATGGTCAGAAACTAAAAGCAGATGAGCAGAAGGGAACATAGACTTTGGTTTATTATTTTTGAACAAATGTTTAAAACGATTTGACATTTTGGAAAATATTTTAATATTTTGATTTTATTTTAATATATTGATATAAATTTTATACATATTTTGAAAAATATTTTAAAAGTTGATCAAAAGAATATTAAATCGTCGAAAAAGCTTATCGTAAAGTAGTAAATCAGGGTCATAGTATGTAGAGGAAGAGAAACAGAAACAATTCGGATTGTGATTTGCAAAATCTCTTAAGGGACGCTTCCCTGCCCAAATTAAAAAAAACAAAAAAATGTTGTTTAGTAGATACCCGAAATGAAAAACATGCATGCATTTAATTATGCAGTTTTTCATTGTGATATAATTAAAGCTAGCTTGCAAAAGCTGCAGATCTCTTGCCTTTGCAAGCCTTCCCCTATCTCCGCCTAGACTTTCTGTGGCTGTCCAATCACAGATTTCCAAATGCAGCTCAAAGAGACTTCTTTGCAAGGCAGGTGCTCTGGGAAATTTCCTGTTGTCTGACAGCCAGCTGAAGTTATTTATGTGTGTGGTCCTTTAATATACATTTAAAGGAAAACAACAACAACAACAACATTTTTTTTTACAAAGAAAAA
This sequence comes from Pelobates cultripes, assembly GCA_933207985.1. Taxonomy (NCBI): domain Eukaryota; kingdom Metazoa; phylum Chordata; class Amphibia; order Anura; family Pelobatidae; genus Pelobates; species Pelobates cultripes. The sequence goes on from OW240915.1 coordinate 44,202,557, forward strand.
TATTAAAAAAGATTAACACAAGTTGCAGCTGACGTGATGGTGGAATTAATTAATATGTCCTTTGGAAAATACAACTGAGAAACATTAGATTTCTTGGATGAATAATCAATATTTTTGTACAGCTTTTGCACACAAACGTTAATTTATCTAATGCTCTTAATACTATATTTACTAAACTAACACTACACTGTTCAATACCATCAATCCTCCCTGGCCCATTACATTTATTCCAGTCTGCTGCTGCTGGCTCTGCCCCTAATCTGACTGCTTGGCTGACATCAGCATAAGTGGTGTTCTAAACCAATCACAATGCTTTCACATAGGATAGCATTGACCTAACTGAGATTGCCAAGGAGGCAGATCAGGGACAGACTAAGCACAAGCCAAACACCACTCTGGCCAATCAGCATATCCTCATAGAGATGCATTGAATCAATTTAGATTTATAAAATATTTTACCAGGAAAGATACATTGAGATTTCTCTTGTTTTCAAGTATGTCCTGGGTCCACAAATCATTGCATTGTTACAATTAGGGTACAATAAAATACAAAAACAATATTAATACACATTAAATACAAAATTAACATAGAACAGGTAGGAAATATATAATCAACCATGACAGGTGCATTATGTTTTGAGGTATGTAGAGAGGGATCTCTTAAAGGACTTTAAGCTTAGGGAAGATTTTAAATTGTGCGGGAGGTCGTTCCACAATTGCGGTGCTCTGTAGGAGAAGGAGGATCGGGCCGCTTTCTTTTTGTATTGAGGTAGACTAAGTAAAGTGTTGGTACTGGATCGGAGCTTATAGGAAGTGGGAACAGCTGGGGAAAGCATTTTGTTCAGGTAGGGTGGGAGTTTCCCAGAAAAGCTCTTAAACACAAGGCTGGAAAGATGAAGGGTGCATGTCACAATGGTGGGTCCTGTAATTACATTGTAGCACAAATCGGCAGAACGAGTTATACAATGTGTTGAGTTTATTAATGTGGGATTGCGATGCAGATGCATATATTACATCCCCATAATCAATGATTGGCTTCAGCATTTGCTGTACAATCTTTTCCTTTACTGTAGGGCTTAGGCAGGATTTGTTTCTGTACAGGGCAGCTTTTCTATGTGCAGGCCAAAAGATAGATTGGGATCTAATAATGCATCTCTATGAGGAAAGTTCAGTGTCTCCATGCAGAGGGTGGAGACACTTAATGTCTGTGCTGCAAGCTGTACAGCACTGCCCCAGGAAGCACCTCTAGCAGCCATCTGAGGAGTGGCCAGTGGAGGTATCCCTTGGCTGTAATGTAAACACTGCATTTTCTTTGAAAAGACAGTGTTCACTACAAAAAAAGGGAATTATTATACTCACCAGAACAAATACAATAAGCTGGTGACTACAATGTCCCTTTAAAATAGTGTTGTTTCACATGGTTTTTTCACATGGTATTGATCATTTTATGTTTCCTTAATATTTTACATGTTGGTCATGTTGTTTTTTTTTTTTTAACCCAAAAATAATAATTATATTTAATACGCTCCTTTAAGGGTGTTTTATATGTCTCCCTTTACCTGGTCCGGCTATTTATTTGCAAAATTAACTTATTATTTAATAAAAAATTTAATAATTTGTGTTTCAGATATGAAGAAACAGTCTTTGTATTCCAGAGCCATGTTTAAGGGGATACTATAGGCACCCAGACCACCTCTTCTCATTGAAGAATTGCATTGTCCCAATTCCACTTAGTCCTGCAATGTAAAATATTGCGGTTTTTGAGAAACTGCAAAAACACCATTACAGGACTAAGACTGCCTCTAGTGTCTATCAATCAGGCAGCCACTAGAGGAACTTCCTGCCGGGCAACCGACTTATGTTCGCCTAACTGACACTGGACATCCTCACGCTCTGCATGAGGACATCCAGCGTTAATAAAATCCCCATAGGAAAGCATTGCAGCAGGAGTAGGCCTAATGCCACTTGCGCAGTAGCATCCCCCGACCCCCCTTTGGATGACGTCGGAGGAGGTGGAGCGTAGACCCAGTACCAAGGGAGATTGGCACTTGAATCAGTTGAGTACACAAAGGTTTTTTTAACCTTATATGAGCCAGAGGGCCGCGAGGGAGGAGAATACCAATGGGCTCTATAGTGCCAGGAATACAATTCACTCATACATTTACATCACATTTTGCCTTTGACATTTTATTTTACATCACTTGGAATATTTATGGGTCATAATTTGTGCATTTTATGTTTATTTTAGAATACATTAACGATAAGATCATGAGCCATTCAAAGTATGGCAGAAAAAGTCATCAATTTTAGGTGTAAACTGGTTAGAAAGCAGCAAAGAATTACGTGTATATTTCCATTGCTCAAAAGAAAGATAAATTCAATATTATCTTGCATTTAGCACACTGTGCCACAGGATATTTTACCAAGTAAAGACAGGGTGAAATGATCAATGGTTATTGAAGAAGAATGTATACTTAAATAGCAGGGAAGCACAATTATCCACCGACTTTTTTTTAGCAGTGTGGGAGAAGTTATCAAATGTATTTTCAATCAATATTTCTTTTGTAAATTACAGAACCGTCTAACAAGTTAGTCTGAAATTTCTATGGCAAAAAAAGCAAATTGTCTTTATTAAAAGAAATGAAATTGATCTGTTTGTGTACTACTAAAGATTGAAATAAACTGTTTCACTTTGTTCTACAAAATGTCATTTTAAATGTATTTTCTTACAATATTTCCATTTTCAGAGCCCAATGGGCAATTGCCAGCTTATCAAGATTATTTGTTCTTGTTGGTATAAAGATATATTAACTAGAAGACAAAATGCTCTTTGCATACCCTGAGTGCAAACAGCAGCAAAATTGAAGACTATGCTAGCTTTAGTGTACTAATAATCTTAATTTTAGTAATGACAAGAGGCGAGTATTTGCATAACTCTCTTTACTGAAAATCCCCAGCAGTACAGAAACAGTAACAACCAATCAGAAAAAAGATAGATTGCACATAAAAGGCCCTGACTGCAGGGCCGGACTGGCCTACTGGGATACCGGGAAATTTCCCGGTAGGCCGCCAGCCCTGGGGCCGCTTTGATATGTGGCTGCACTCAGCCACAAGACAGGAAAAAAATTTTTTTTTCCTGTTAGTCTATGCGGCCATGCGATCCGCGCCGGCCGCTGCTGCTTGCTGAGCGAGCGCACAGATACTTCCTGTCAGCCACCGGATGTGAGCGGCATATGACGACATGACGTCACATCCGGCGGCTGCGCGGCGGCATCTCTTCCCTCCTGCACCATTGAGTTGTTGTATAGGTAAGAATAAAGGGGCTTGGGGGACCTATTGTATTGTGTATTGCATTTGGGTGGAGGTGGGGTCAGTCAGTAATGTGTGAGGGGAGGGGGTCAGTAATGTATTAGGGGAGGGGGCTCAGTAATGTATTAGT